>BSBM01000357.1:600000-765000 GCA_027924585.1 Larix kaempferi
TTTGGAAGTGAGTCTGACGGACATGAGAGATGCCATGCACTGAAGGTTGTATTTTCACAATCACAAGCCTTCCTCATAGATTCAGGAGCCTCCAACCACATGGTTTCCTCCAAAGAATCATTTTCCTATATAGTTCTCAATTATGGTTCTAGTATTCACATGGGAGATGATTCTTAGATATCAGTTGAAGGGAAGGGAACAATACAATTAGAGCATGGAAAGTTCAAAAGTGATATATTTTTTCCTTCTTTGTCAGCAAATTTGTTTTCTTTCTATCAGATGACTCACACAGGTTTACCAAAGAAAGAGGTCTTTGGTCCTAACACAGTTGAGATTGCATATATCTCTACTGGGAATATTATAGCGGGGTTGCAAACCATTCCTCAAAGGCATATGAATTATCTCACTTTTTTCCATACCATCTGCATACTCCATTGGCATCATGAAGATCAGAGTGATATCTCTTCTAAGTAATATGAGGATCAAGATCTTGATGTTGAGAATAAAGTTCAAGCAGATCCAGATCCAGATCCAACACCTTATCCCAATCCATGGACAAGGCCAATATGGGATCACAAAGTCCTTGTAGCTGATGGGAACACAGTTAGGGATCCATCTGACCATAGAACCACTAGATCTCAGTATCATGCAAACCTTTCACTATGTCATGTAGATCCACTTCTCTCAGAGAGGTGCCACATGATGGTGAGGTTTGATCCACAATCCCTTGAAGAGACTTGCCATGGGGGATCTAAAACCAAGTACAAATCTTGGTTGGTTGACAAAGGGTACTCAAAGGTTCATGATTTGGACTACAATGATCCATTCGCTCCAATAGATAGAAGGGTTCCTGGAAGACTTGTTTTGGAAAATACAACTTCGACACAGTGGGAGGTACATCAGAGGAGCAAATCCAGATCCAGATATAGATCCAACACCTACATTTCTATCCTACATAGGAGCAGATTGCCTACATTTTTACAAAGGGTTTCACTTAGGAAAGTGTTTCCTTCTCTACTTAGTGTGAAGGTTATTTGAGTTCCCTACTGCTGTCCTATTTTTGGGGGGGGATTTTCCCATGAGGGTTTCTCCATTACCTTGTTGCATGGACAATTATTTATTTTTTTATCATTTATTTGATTGTATTGGTGACCTTTGGTCTCAGTTACCAGGGCCCGGGATTCCAAGTTTGGATTAAGGGGGGGTGTTAGGATATTTTAATACTCTATCCTTGTTCTACTTGCATTATTTACCATTTGCTAGAACTTAGTGATGTTATTTTCTCCCTAGTGATGTGCAGATGTCATATAGCATCCATCAGCCACCTAATGTGCCCTACATGCATCATTTTAGGACCACTTGAGTCATTTCCCTACATTTTAGGAGCCAACTCAGTGTTCTAGTTCATTCCACCTGAGTTAGATAACTCTTGTTGGGGGTTTATGCTCTGGTAGCCATTGTTTGTGGTTTCATGCTCCCTTTTCTGAGTGATTTGCATGAAAAAATCACTAATGTGCCCTTTTTGGTCAGTTAATTGATTGTTTCTTTATTTAATTGAGATTTGGTAGAGTTTAACTAAGTTTGGGAGCTCTAGAGCACTGATAGAGGTGACAATTCCTATGCTAGATTCACTGAGACTCGAATTCTCCTATGAGATTCGAATTCTCTTTATTGTAACATCATTGTTGAATATATGATTATTGGATCATGTGACATTATTATGTTCCTATTTGAGTTCTCATGCATGATTAATTGTCTGCTCCTTTTTACTGTAATTCATCTTTTCTGCTCATTCTTTCTCTGTGAGGTATACTCAACTCCATGATCTACTGTCATTTAGAATTTCACAGAGTGCACATGATTGTAAAGAGAAAATGTGTGCACACATTATTTTTGAGGTTAATTAATTATTTAAAAATATCTAGGTATTATTAGATTCATTTTTCAAATCCCACATGGCGATGTTTTCTAAAATTAGGAATAAATGCATCGTGGTGATAAAATTGGAGTATTAACACATATGTTAATTGAAAACATGGGAAACAGAGCATCACACTCCCATCTACATTTTTAAGGAAATTCATACACATAAGGCATGCATAGTTTTTCATAATAGAAACAAATAAATCCTCAAGTTGTGGATTTCTAAAGCAAAGAATGGAAACTTATATTTTAATAAAACATGGTACGAGTCATCAATTGGGTCTAGTCCTAGTGGTTTCAATATGGAGTGTTATCCTTCGCACCCAGGTTCTATTCCCATAAGTGACATGATGAGCACATAACAATTATATTTTTGGTATTGGATTTGAGCCTTGTTGTTGATTTGACCTCATGCCTTGGGGAATATATGGTTTACCCTAGGTATGATCCTTGAAATGAGGGGAAGTGCTAAGGAAGTTTTCCGTAGGAAATTTAACTAGAAAAAAAAAACTTGGTCCAAGAATTTGGTTGTGTAAGAATGATTCACCTCCCAACCATAGGAACCTGGTGCAGATGTCACCCCAACTTGGGTTATGAAGCCATAAGGGACATAATATTGTCTACAAGCTTACAACTCACACAATCCAATTCATTGCTCTCATGACATTACCAATATACTCAATATATCACACTATAGGCACCTCATCCTACCATGACTCAAACGTTAAAATTTCTTCCCACGGTCATCAAGGAAAGTTAATTGTCTTGTCTACTTAACCTTCCCTCAGAAATCATTCCCTTCAAGTTCTCTAATGCATGTAGAAAGAGTCTAATTGTTGATTTCTTTCTGAGAAAATATAGTGGATTAATTATATGGCTCTAAACAAGTTAGTGAGAATCAATATCAAGTGGTTGACTATTTCCTAATACACCAAGCCTTTATGCTCACCTTTAACCATTCATTTATGTTTTAATTTCTACAATTTCCTCTTGGCACTAGTTCATGTCATTTTTATATATGGAACATGGATATATTGTGGAGAACATAGTAGGGGAGTTTAAAACAAAATGGATAGAACAATAATGAGAAAGAATGAAAACCTATGGATTAGAACAATGTTCCACACGTTAGCTCCAAATAATATTGAGTCATATATGCTTATGGATGAAATATATTTTGTGGGTTGCATATTGTTGAGTCAAGATTAAGTTCCCAAGTTGAAATCCTTTCCTGCATTTCACTTATGCATGATACCATGAAACTAATCAATTTGTGTGCATTCTATGAGTCCATGTAGGATAACCTATGTGATTGCATGTATTTGGGGGTTGATTTATGAACCCAAATTGTGTGACTTTGAACTCTAGTTGAGATTATATTTATATGTATGATTTCTAAGCAACTAAATTCAATACAATGAGGGATTTAGATCATATTTTATTATATTTGTACCATGATAAGATCTTTTTCAACTTCTCTTCAAACTAGACATATATATTTTTCATGCTTCTAATTGGGATTTTACATATTTAGATTATCACAATGTTATCTTGTTGTTCTAGTTCAACACATGTATCTAATTATTGGCTTATTTTATTTACTTACATAAACATATTAATAAAATATGTTTTCTATTATACAACACAAAACACTAAGTTATCAACCCATAACCCTATTTTTTGAATATGTTATTGATTTTACTTAATTGTTATATAATATTTTTTTACATTAAGAGATTGAAAGCCATGGTAGTGAATTTGAACTTATCCAAGGCTTCTGATTCTCCAATCTAGGGTTCTTTCTAAAATTTATAATTTGGTTTCTGAGTTATGTTACTTATGCGTTTTTTTCCATTCTTATTAGTGGTTCTACTTTGGGTTTCTTTAGACCAAGAAGAGATCTATGACAAGGTTGTGCATTATTTCCATATTTATTTATATGTGTAACAAAGGACCTGAGCTTGGATTTACTTGACTTTAAAAGGATGGGACTAAAAAAAGGTATAAATTTATGTAACCTTGTGTGTGTGTGTGTGGTGACATTTAAGTTTTTTTGATGACATATTATTATTCAATAATGGATCTAGTAGGGATGCTCAAAAGAAAAAAGAGGTGTTAGACTTGTATTGTGATGCTAATGATATGAAGATGAACTCAAACAAGTAATCTATTTTTTTCTTTGAAGTAGATGAGGTTGCTTCAAGGTCATTTGTCCACTTGTTTTTGTTCCAATAGATAGAGTGTTGGAATCGATTTAATATTGAGAGGGGGGATGAATCAATATTAGTGCAGTTATTATAAATTTTTACCTTTTAAAAAAGATTATCCTTTACTTAATTCTCATCTTCAGTTATACATCAATAAATAAAACATTCATCCATTCATGCACCAAGACAAAGAACACAGAACACAAAACATAAGAATTTTGACGTGGAAACCCAATCGGGAGAAAAACACGTAATGATTATTTATATTGAGAAAGAATACATTCAAGGAAGCACCAATTGGAAGGAGGCACCGACCCCCTGGTTTTACAGGATTCAACCAAAAGGAAGCACCAAATCCCTACATTTCTCCAAAACCAACTAGAAGGAGGCTACAACCCCCTTTCTCCTTGCCTTGCCTCGCTGCCAAAATATCCAAAATGTGATTCTGACTTACTGAAGTTCAAATCCGCGCTCTCGTCTGATATTTTGAAGATAATTGTGTTGTGTGCTTCCTTTGTATGTAGTCGATTCTCTGTCACCGAGTTGTATACATCACTTGACTTCTCATTCCTCTCAATTCACACTTTTGTTAATGGCTTACATCATGTACTGTGTGCTCACTGATATTGTAGTCTACGTTGAGGTATGCTCTGTCGTTCTTTTATGGTGCTACTTCTTTCACCAACTGATACTGTGCTTTCGATTGATAGTTTGTTGTTCTGAAATAATGCACAAATAACAGATGGAAATTCTCACTTATTGATGGGTTCGTTCCGTATAAGTGCCATAGTCTTTTAGACAATTTGTGACATGTCATGCATCAATAGATTCATCCTTTCGGTTTAACGCACTTGTCTCATATAATCTACATCATGATGTGCTTGTTGGATCCCGCTGTTGGTCTATCATCGCGCATCAAATGGTATTCTCAACTTCCCACACTTTTACTTTTGCTCATATGCATCAACTAGACATTTGTGCATTATTTGATGTATTTTTGTTATGTCTCTGCACTTCTGTCTTTAAACATATGTGATTATTAGAGTGTCGTCTCTAATGTTGTCCTTCAAAATATCACGCACTTGTGCATACTTCAATATTTCTTCCTTTAAGTACTTGCACATCAGTCACAGATCTACAACATCATGCTGCACACCACTGCATTCTGCTGCATGTGTGCTCTTGACTCCTCGCTAGATCATTTTGTTCTGTTCTCGAGCCCTTTGATGCCCCAAATATCAAACTGCAACAAACACTTGAAGCTATTATGATCTCTCCATCAATATTACATCAAATCTCCAACTTGCATCTCTATTTATACAAAATATGAACGGATTGTATGTCCACAAGTTGGTTGTGGCATCCTTTCTTCCATATTTCACGGATTGTGCTTTTTCCACATGTCATATTCTGCGCTATTGATGTGCCATCATTTTTCTGTCTTGCGCCTTCATGGTCCACAACTTAGTGGGAATTTACTCCTTGGTGGTGTACCCTTTGCGCTCTTGATGCACCATCTCTTTAAGGTATATGTGCATCCTTACTCTTAAACTTGATGAGTCTACGACCATTGTTGTACCATCCCTTGTGGGTAATGCGCACTTAATGCATTAATGATTTACAGGATTTGCGCATACTCCAACTTCTATTTGGTGGAACTTTGATCTTTTCCTTGTAATCACTTGTGGGACTAACACACCTACTGTACCATTAGTTGTGGAATTTGTTCATAGACTTACTTCAACTGTTGTACCCTTCTAGGATCTTGCGCACGTTCCACTAACTAAAAACATATTCTAATTGGATAAACTTGTGCGCTTTCAGGACTGTCCAACCTTTTGTTGTTTCTTACTACTTGCGCACTTCTGAACTTTAAGCAAGCAATGCTTGTGCATACCAAATACTTCTTTCAACATGCTTGCATACTTATATTATTTTCTCAACCAACGCCTTGGCTACATGTGCACATGTACCATTGTCCAACCAATTCTTTGGCTAATACCTTGAGTGAGAATATATGTTGTATCCATAGACACACACCTTCATACTGGATGCAAATTATAGATATACTTCTTCACACTGGCATCCATGTCCTTCACCATCTTGCACAGACACTTCTTCAAAGTGGTTCCCATATACTTCTTCACACTTCTATATAAATGTTGTATCCACTTTGACATCAGTTGATATCAATGACTCAAAATGAATCAATTGACATCCTCTTTGACATTAGTTGACATCAGTGACAACCAAAGTTCAACAATATCCCCCTTTGGCATTGATGTCAACACCTTAATAAGTTGTGCATAATATTCTTTGAATTGCATGCTTCATCTGTACTATGTCCCAATGCTCCCCCTGTGTATATGCTCCCCTTGAGTTCTTTGTGCTTTTGGATATTGTGCTATCTGTTGTCAATTGTTTTGCTACTTTTGCGCGAACCATGTTTCTTTTTTTTCCTTCTACACAGACCATATATTTAATCATCTGCAAGCCATTTTTACAATTGATTTGCTTCACGCTCTTTCACATCTGCTACAAATTTATGTTGAATCTTATGTTGTCTGCTGCATCCTTATCATGCTGGATTATTTATTGCATTCATTACTTGTGTGACCAGCTTCATGTATTATACTTCACTCCTATCAGCTTCATGCATCTCTCCTTGCTTCAACTATTTCTACTTACTCCAGATTCATGCCTGACAGCTTCATGTATTTCTCCGCCTTTGACATAAATTTCAAAGAGGTGCCATTACTTGCGCAATGTAGATTCTTCCATAATTTGGTTTTGCGCTGGCCTCAACCTTGTCTATCTTTAGGGATGACTCCCCCTGTCTTAATGCTTCATTTTTTTGCTCTAATTTTGCACTGATGTCCTTTCATAATTATCTTTGATTGCTTTCTTGATATGAACATTGCATTATTCCTTCATCTTGATTTCCTGTTGTTGTCACAAAACTCCATTATTCCTTGCACATTGATCCATACAGACTTCCTATCAGTCTTCTACTGGTTTTGCAATACAGTTCGTGTGCCTAAATGCTTCATTTGTCGCATTTTTTACTGTGCTATCATATGACCTTGTCACATTTAATGTTTTCGTATCCCTTGCTATGACAACCAAATATATGGCACATTTTTCATTCATCGGCCAACTCGGCATAAAAGGGAACATGACACTCAGTTCATGTGGCAACAAAGACGTCTCGTTTTCGTACTCGAAACTTTTGGGAAACATTATCCATCGTAGGATGCAATGAATTAAATTTCCACCATTTTTGTATTGTTTCAAAAATTCATTAACTCCAGCATTTAGTTTTGGAAACTCCACCACCTTCATTGAAATGCGTGAAATTGAATGCATATCTCATCAAACTAATTCCATGCACGTGAACGCCTTCCTTTCAACTCTATAATATTTCTGCGAACAATGCTCAGTTCACTGCCTCTTGCACTCCTGTTCTTTTGTGTTGCATTGTTGTCTGATATTTTGGTTCTTATCTTCCTTCCAATGGCTTCCTTTTATCACAAAATGACCATGTCTCTTGAGAATGTGTGCCATGCCGTCCAGACTCAATAGTTTGAGTTTTCATTCTTGAGAGTTGATATGAGCTCCTCGAAACAACAAATGGAGGAATTGTTTTTTATTCATCAATACTCTTAGTCAAAGGTGAATTAATGTCATTCTGAGCAATTGATTCTCTTGACTCATCGAGTGTATAATATAGAACATAAAGAACAACAAATCATGAATGAGTTGTCTCGTCTTCGGCCTCAACATGTTGAACGATCATCGTCTGCAACCCTACAACTTCTTCCTATGCGCTCTTCTTCTGAATGTACTGCACTGGTGTTATCAGTCAAAATAGAACTTCTCCGTCCATGACCACATTGCCCTGTCGATCACACAAAAGGACACAATGGATGGAAGAGCTTGCTTGACTGTAGATTACTTAGAGCTAAGCCTTGCAGTCCTTTCCTCAAAACATATTTTTTCTGCCTACTTTAGACTGGTTTTGTTTTCTGTCACTTTAATATTTTCTTTCTCATCAAATTAATTCCATGCACGTGAACGTCTTCCTTTCAACTCTATAAGATTTATGCGAATAATGCTCGGTTCACTGCCTCTTGCACTCTTGTTATTTTGTGTCGTGTTGTTGTCTGATATTCTGGTTCTTCATCTTCCTTCCAATGGCTTCCTTTTATCACAGAATGACCACGTCTCTTGAGAATGTGTGCCATTCCATCCAGACTCTGCAGTTTGAGTTTTCGTGCTTGAGAGTTGATATGAGCTCCTGGCAAAAACAAATGGAGGAAAATAAATTTCTTCATCAATACTCTTAGTTGCAGGTGAATTAATGTCATTCTGATCAATTGATTCTCTTGACTCATCAAGTGGATAGTTTGTAACGTGAACAACAACAAATCATGAATGAGTTGTCTCGTATTCGGCCTTATCATGTTAAACCATCATCGTCTGCAATCTTCCTCTACGCTCTTCTTCCAAATGTACTGCACTGGTACAAGTGGATTTGGAGCTTCGTCTTACAAACCAGTGAGACACGGAGCTTAACCTCGAACTGTGGTTGTAGAATGCTTCAACACCTTTTCAATTTTGCTATATTTTCCTTCTTCTTATATACGCCATTTTTGGCCTTGTCATGGAGTCCCGACTCATGCATTTTGTAATCATACTCAATTTTGAATATAATGAAAAGGCTCCATTTTGTATAGTCTTGTGTCTTTCAACAATGTTTGATTCTTCATGAAAATATTTTCTTCTTGTGTTTGTGCTACTGAAGTCAAATTGATACTCTCTATTCTGTAACATATCATCTGTAGTGTAAATATTCAACCACTCAATGTATGCAATTGAATTTTCCCTTTTCGACGACATCACATATCTTGTGCGAACATAATGAATACTTGCGACAATTATCTTAACCACATATACATTCTAACCACACACCTAACTAACATCCCCTTGAATTCATTAAGACGCATCGTGTTGAGTTCAAGGGTTTCACACGGTCCTTAGGGGACTAACCAGAGATGCAGCAATCACTTGCTGCAATAGATGTTCCTGAATTATCTGCATCTTCAGCACACTTCTGAGGAGATTTCCTTATCCAAGTCTTATTGTGTGCATTTCTATTTTGATTTTGCACCAGATATTTTTCACTATAGTCCTTTTGAATGCAATTACCTTTGCGCGATAATTCTTCATCTGGATAATTCGCTGCTCTTCGACAGTACATGGCATTTTGTCCAAAATCGTCACTTCCAAAGCATCTCACAGTTTAACAGTATTTTGCAATATTACCAAAGCGATTACATCTTGCGCACCTCACCCTATTGATCCTTCTTTGGTTAGGAAATTGAAAATATCTAAAGTTGAAGGAATCATCATACTTGAAGGACTTAACGTGATTTGAACAATGTTATCTATCACAGACTTTCGTTGGTATCTTTACATAACCAAGACTTATTTTGTCTTCTGGTGGTCTCTAATCTTTCAAAATTATGTTCAGCATTGATGTGTTTTCTTTTAACTTGTTTTGTATTTCATCTTCAAATTTTTCCTTGTCACTTTTTGATTATGCGCAAATAGGATTGCTACTTGCAATATGAACTTGTTTCTTTCCCATTATCTCAATCAGCTTCTCTTCTAAGTGAGATATTTCTCTGTCCTTTTCCTCAATTTGACTCGTCAACATCTTGATTTTCTGCGCCAATTATTCCAGAGAATATTTCAGTGCATATTTCTCTTTCTCAAGTAATTCCACCTTGTATTGTGTGCAACTCAATTGAATTACATAGCTGGTCACTTTTTCACGAATTTCTGTGAAAACGGATTCTTGACATGGTCTGTCCTATTCTTCATACTTTGACAGTTGTTCTTGCAAGATTTTACTCTTCTTCTTTGACTTCTTCAAGTCATACAGGGCGCTAATCAATTCACCTTCCCATTCAATATCTGCAGTATATTCATTATCATCGCATTGGATGTCATTCTTGACCTCTGCTACAGGATTTGGAGTTGTAACTGGCTTAGGAGTTGTTTTAAATGATCCACTAAAGACATATTTTTCTAGTGACCTGTTGATGCCTGGAAAATCCTAGCATTGACTGTAGGGATTCTCCCCAATGAATAATCCCAATTAGATCATTCACTGTTTGGAATAGGGAACCGTCTAGTTAACGGTCCGGCTACTGTAGATATGTTTGTTAAATTTACCAATTGCGGCCCGACCCACCGTTTATATTTTTATGTTTAATTATGTGTACACAAGTGACCTAATCTAATTGATGCAAAACTTATAATTGAAAGGAAGAAGCCTCACAAGTGATGGACAGGTTCTTACCTCTTGTCTTATCACTTATACCTTATCAGTCAGCTAATCCTATTCTAATCTTAACTAATCTATCCTTGCAAGGAGTGATTTTTAATGAGATTAATATCTAATAATGTTTATACAAATCCAACAAATAACTATTTAGATAAAGTATTTACATTCATAGCAGAAATATACAAAGATAGCTTTGATGACATTTATATCCATTTATTACTCTTATATCACATAGACATTTGCATAGACAAGTAAAATCATTAATTACCATTGAAATAATTCAATACAGTTAGAAATATCCCATAGCATGAGTTTGAACACAGGAAGAAATAATTCTGATATGTTATACACAACATTCCATGCAAAAATCCTGCAAGATTTACCCAGCAAATAGGTATTTCTCATTAGAATAAAATTAGTTTTCTTACAAAATGTCTCCATCTTCTATTACACCAGAAAAGCCCTTTCTATTCCCTTTTCCCCTCTATTTATCTTACACGAAAATTTGTCTTTACATGACTAATAGTTTCATCTGTTAAATTTTGAGCATTAATTCACAATACTCTTGGATCTTTACTGAGAGAATAACATATACAGTATATCAATGCATAACAATCACAATAAGCATCACAAGCATCACAAGAATCAAAAGCATGTGAGACAAGAAACACAGAGTTTCCATGGGGAAAACCCTAAGGTGAAAAACCCCACAAATTCCTCAGAGATAGAGAGAGCAATGGCTCAACCAAAGTACAACCAAAATACACTGAGATAGTCTCCTAGTAGCAGATGATCCTCCTCCTCACTAGTGTGCCACTTTTTGAGTGAGTGAGATATGACTTTCCGAATGATCTAAATAGAGATCTCCTGATCTCTATTTATACTAACCTATTTTCCCAATGACCTTATGGGGCTGACTTATCTAGCTAGGTACATCCACAATATAATATATATTTCAGGGCCGACCCCACACATGGTGGTCTAATAACCCATTGGCAAGTACACACACTTGCGACACTTGTCAATCCACATGACGACACTTCCTTATAGAGGAATAACACATCTCTAATAAGGGTACAATAAATATATATGAAATACATAGATGAAATACATTCTGAAGTTACATATACATCAACACTCCCTCTTAACTAGGAAGGTATTTCTCGACACAGATCTGCTAGACAAGTCTTCTTCTCGGGATCATCGTCATCGATGCATCGTCATCATCATTGTCACTGCTGCTTCTATCTCAACCAATCTTTGACTCTACTCGTCATAGGAAGTTCTACAGAGCCAGTCCTTTTTCATACTGGATGTAGGCCCGCCACCTGCAGGTCTTCATCATCACTGGCCATACTGTGGAAATCTCAGGACTTATTACGTGCGTCACAAAACCTTAAAAGAGTCTCTTGACTAGCAAGAACCCTAAAGAGCATCTGAGGCCTTTTTCATCTTGTCCAGATCTCCAGGACTTATTACATGTGACCCCACCACAAAACCTCGAAAGAGAATCCCAGGACTGATTATGAGCACAAGGCTCAACCTATCGAATCTCCCATGGCACAAATTACATGTGGTCACCACAAAACCTCAAAAGAGCATCCCAGGACTGATTACGAGCACAAGGCTCAACCTATCGGATCTCCCAGGGCACAAATTACATGCTTATCTGCACAACCTATTCCACGGCCACAGAGTATCAACCTGATACTCACCATACATCATCCTGATGTACACATCATCATCCTGATCATCATCACTGCAACATCCTGCTGCATGTCATCTGGAGCAACATCCTGAAGCTCGTCATCCATGATCATCCTGATCATACAATGCATCTACCTGATGCATACCAAGTATCTACCTGATACATATCATCATACATGATCCACCTGATCATACAGTGTATCCACCTGATACAAATACAAATACATGATACATATCAACATACATGAACTACCTGATCATACAATGTATCCACCTGGTACATATACAGATACATGGTCCAAGCATCCAACATGATGCTTATACAAAATACATACACATGATACAACCGATCATATCCAGCATCCAAAATGATGCGTACATACATATAAATGATCCAACTGATCATATCCAGCATCCGACATGATGCGTACATACATATACATATAAATGATCCAACGGATCATATCCAACATCTAACATGATGCATACATACATATATAAATGATCCAATTGATCATACAAAGCAAAAACCAGAACATCATCCTGATGCTCATCATCTAGCGCTTACATCCACAGCCATGTGAAGGATCCCCCTTCCACCACGCTAGGAATGGCTACCGCAAATCTGTCCATCACTTCTTCCTCGAAGTGTCATCAATCTGAAGAACACCAAGCCTCTCCCTGAAGTACTCGAACTTCACTCTGGCTAGTGGCTTCGTCAGCACATCTGCAATCTGCTCCTCTGTCACAACATACAAGAGCTTCACAGCTCCTCTCTGCACCATATCTCTATGTGTTTTGACCTATCATGAAACACTGGGTTCTTAGACAGCTTCACACAACTCTAGTTATCGCAGAAGATACCAGTAGCATCCAACGAGAGATCAAATAACTCAAACAGTAGCTTCCGTAGCCATACTGCCTCACAACTAGCTGAACAGGATGCAACATACTCTGCCTCAGCTGTGCTCAGTGCTACGCAGGACTGCTTCCTACTAAACCAAGAGATCACACTTGATCCCATACTGAAGCAACACCCAGATGTGCTCTTCCTATCTGCAGCACTGCCAGCCCAATCTGAATCAACATAACCCTGCAGGTTAAACTTTTGATTTGCTTCATACTTGAGCCCATAATCCACTATACCCTTTAGGTACCTCAGAACATTCTTTACAGCAACCAGGTGAACACTCCTTGGATCCGTCAGGAACTGACTCAATGTGTTCACCGCAAAGCAAATATCTGGTCTCGTGTTCGTCAGGTACATCAAGGACCCAATCATCTGACAATACATAGAGACATCAACCGGCTCAGATGAAGCATCACATAGAAGCTTCATATTCGATGCCATAGGTGTGGCCATGGCCTTGCAATCCATCATCCATAATCTCTTCAGGATATCTACTGTGTACTTCCCTTGACCAAGGAAGATCCCACCTACACTTTGCCACACCTCCATACCTAGGAAATAATGCATCATTCCCAAGTATTTCATATTGAACTCGACAACAAGCTTCCTCTTAGTATCTGCAATCAATCTGTCATCTCCTATTACAAATAAGTCATCCACATATAGGAGTAGAATCACAGGATTCCCTTCCTCAACCTTGTAGTAAAGGTTGGAATCCGCTTTACTCTTGGTAAAGCCCAAACTAGATAGGAAACTGTCCATCCTACCATACCAAGTTCTGGGAGCTTGCTTCAAGCCATACAAGGCTTTCTTCAATTTGCACACATATGACTCCCTATCATGTATTTTGAAACCGAGTGGCTGCTCCACATATACTTCCTCTTCAACTACACCATTCAAGAAAGCAGTCTTGACATCCATCTGGTGTATTTTCCATTTCATTGCTGCAGCCAGGGCAAGTACTATTCTGATGGAAGTATACATGGCTACAGGTGCAAAATTTTCTTCATAATCTATTCCCTCTTTCTGAGAGAAGCCACGAGCTATGAATCTTGCTTTGTATTTTTCTACACTGCCATTTGCAGCATGCTTGATTTTGTAGATCCATTTGGAAGTCACAACAGACTTCTCTTTAGGTCTTGGGACAACATCCCAAACATCATTCTTCATTATTGATTGGTATTCCTCAACCATGGCATCCTTCCATTCTTTCTTTTCCATTACTTCTTCATAACTGGAAGGCTCTTTGTTCATAATGTCACAGAGTAAAGCAACATAGCTGGTATGTGATCTGGTTCTCTTCATTGCTCTGTGTTCTTCTTCTGGAATGCCAAATATTTCTGCATCTTGAATGAGATCTCTAGCCCATGCAAGTTTCCTCTTGTGAGAGTTATCCTCACGGGGTGGATCTACAGGTTCTTGCGGATCTTCAAACTCATGAACAACTACTGGAACTGCTTCAGTCATGGTAGTGTCTTGAAATCTAGTTTCCTTAGGTTCTTCATAAACTTCGATAGGTGCCTTCCTTGATTTGATGAATGCTAAGTTTTCATCAAATGTTATATCCCTGCTGACATCAATCTTCTTGAACACTGGAAAGTATATTCTGTAAGCCTTCGAGCTTTCACTGTAACCCACAAAGATACCCTTCTTTCCTGAAGGATATAGCTTAGTCCTCTTTTCCTTTGGGACATGAGTGTATACCGGACAACCAAATATTCTAAGATGGATGACTTCAGGTTTCTTACCAGAAAATACCTCTTCTGGTGTCTTGTTGTCCAATATCTTGTGGGGTGTTTTGTTCTGCACATATACAACTGTTCTAGCTACTTCTGCCCATAGATGCATAGGTAGATCCTGGTCATGCAGCATTGCCCTTGCTGCTTCCATGATTGTTCTGTTCTTCCTTTCTGCAACTTCATTCTGTTGAGGATTATAATGAGCAGTCAACTCCCACTTAATACCTGAATCACTACAAAGCTTCTTGAAGTCACATGAGGTGAATTCTCCACCATTGTCAGATCTGAATGTTTTGATCTTCTTGTCAGTTTGATTCTCCATCAAGGTTTTGAATTCCTTGAACTTATCAAACACTTCATCTTTGTTCTTCAAGAAGTATACCCAAGTCTTCCTGGAGAAGTCATCAATAAATGAGATATAGTAAACATACCCACTCAGAGAACTAGATGACATAGGACCACATACATCTGAGTGGATGATTTCCAGGATGTCTTTTGCCTTGCTTTCACTGCTTGGGAAATCCTTCTTAATGTTCTTGCCTTTTGCACATCCTTTGCAAGCACCTTCATGTTTGGTCTTGATTTCAGGAAGACCCTCTACAGCCTTGCTTTCAATTGGAAGTGCCCTATAGTGCATATGAGAAATTCTTCTATGCCAAAGTTCACTTGGCTGCATGGATTCATGTACCATGGCGTGTTTAGGTTGTCCCTTCAATTAATACAAACCTCCCTCTTGCTCTCCAATCACTACTGCATCATCTATGTTCTTTCCCTTTGGCCACATTAGGACTTGGCCATCCACAAATGCAACCCTCATACCTTTTTCATCCAATGTAGAGATGAAGAGTAAGTTCTTCTTGAGCCCAGGTACATAAAGGGCTTCTTTCATCTTCAAATATTTTCCAGAATCTAGGTTGTAGGAGGCTTCACCACTTCCTTTGATTGGGTATTGATAATCATCCCCAAGTTTCACCTTATGGGGTGATTCATGTTCAGATAGATTCACAAAAGATTCCTTAAACCCGGTCATGTGTTTGGAAGCCCCACTGTCAATCAACCAATCATTACAACCATGGGAGATAGTACCTATGAGAGCAGAAATTAGAACATATTCTTCTTCACTTGATGAGTCATCACTATCACTTTCTTCCCTAGCCTTCTTCTTTGGGGGTTCATCATCTTCGGCAGCATGAACATGATATCTTCTTTTGTTATTCTTCTTCTTCTTGTTGAAGTTGTTGTTGTTGTCTTTCTTCTTCTTGGGACAATCTGAAGCAAAGTGTCCCTTCTCATTGCAATTGAAGCATCTGAGATCTTTCTTATCTTTATGATAATGGTGGTGTGAGAATCCCCTGTTATGAGATGATTCCTTCTTGGACTTGCCTTTCCTGGCATGTGTTGTGAGAGCTTGATCTTCATTTCCCATCTTTTCTTCTCGGGCCACAAGCCTAGCTTCTTCTTGAGAGCATTCTTCTCGCAATCTGTTGAAGGAGATCAACTTCTCTCTTGCACAAATTCCTTGAATAAAGGAATCCCATGACCTGGGTAGGCCATTTAGAGTGGTCATCACCACTTCACCATTCTCCACCATTTCATCCACTGCTTCTAGTTGTTCCTTGATATGGGAGACCCTTGAAAAATAAGATTGAATGGTTTCTCCATTCTGAAACTTTACTCCTTTCAATTGGTTCCTCAGGGTCATCTTTCGATTTATGTTCTTCCCTTCAAATAGCTTGGTCAAAGAGTCAAACATCTCCTTGGGTGTCTTTAGAGAAGACACATGGGGTAGGAGATGGTCTTTTATAGAATCAACAATGATTCTCTTTGCCTTGACCAAGTTTTTCTTATGCAATACCTTAGCCTCTTCATCCTCTGGGATAGGGATGTCTTCTTTTACATATGAGTCCAACTCATTCTCTTCCAGGATTAACCCAATCCTATACTTCCAAGCTCGGAAGTTATCAACTCCTTCAAGCTTATCCTCAATCTTGGTGTGGTGAGACATCTTAAAGAGTACTTCAAATGGAAATAGAAAAGATTTAGGTCTTACCACTTGAAATGCTGAAAACTAGATCTGGTCTCGGATTAGGGTTTGTCGAAAAAACCCTAAAAATTCAAAATGTGAATTTCAATTTTCTGAAAGGATAGAAAGATGCGCCTTGATGAGCTGATCAACCTGGTGTATTCAGAATTTGACATCAGCAAAGATTTACCCTTCAGATTTTCCTTTTTGTCCTCTCGGGTTCACTAGGGAGAGCCCTGAATTAGGGTTTGCGTTTCCCGGAGATCTACCGAGCCACAAATCTTGATCCAAAGCTCTAAACTTCTATTTTTGCAAGGAGCTTCTAGCTATGTCTTTAGATTTCAGAAATTCCTATTTTTGTGGAAACCCTAATTTTGAGGGCCAAATCTGAAAATGCTCAGAATTGAATTCTGATTGGACAGATAGATTCTCCTTGATGAGTAGAGTCAATCTACTATATTTCTTTTCCAAAATATGTGGAGAGAAACCCAATAAACAAGAAACTCAAGTTTCTGTCACTGCAAAATGTCTTCTTCTCAGGTTAGCTCTGATACCATGTTAAATTTTGAGCATTAATTCACAATACTCTTAGATATTTACTGAGAGAATAACATATACAGTATATGAATGCATAACAATCACAATAAGCATGACAATCATCACAAGAATCAAAAGCATGAGAGACAAGAGACATAGAGTTTCCGTGGGGAAAACCCTAAGGTGAAAAACCCCACAACTTCCTCAGAGATAGAGAGAGCAATGGCTCAACCAAAGTACAACCAAAATACACTGAGATAGTCTCCTAGTAGCAGATGATCCTCCTCCTCACTAGTGCGCCACTTTTTGAGTGAGTGAGATATGACTTTCCGAATGATCTAAATAGAGATCTCCTGATCTCTATTTATAATAACCTGTTTACCCAGTGACCTTATGGGGCCGACTTGTCTAGCTAGGTACATCCACAATATAATATATATTTCAGGGAAGACCCCACACATGGTGGTCTAATAACCCATCGACAAGTACACACACTTGCGACACTTGTCAATCCACATGACGACACTTCCTTATAGAGGAATAACACATCTCTAATAAGGGTACAATAAATATATATGAAATACATAGATGAAATACATTCCGAAGTTACATATACATCAACATCACCTACCCTCCAACTCTTGGACTTCCAAATTTTGTCTTTTGTGGTTGCTAAACCAAAAATAGAAAACTATCTACAAATCATATTATTTTGTCGGTAGGCCTTCTAAACTAGAAATGTAACTGTCCCACAAGTCAGTTTCATAAAAAATTACATTACATTGTTGGGGCTCTAATAATTCTAAAGAGACTTCATAAATAGATAATTCATTTGCCACATTAATTGTCCCTATAGTGGCTTCTTTATGACTCTCTTCAAGAAAATAAATATTTACATATGCTTGTCCTATGTGCTGTTTCAGATCTTCTTCAGTAAGCACATCCAATTTCCTAAGATAATCCAAGTCTTCCTTTAAGATTCCTTTTAAATTTGTTAAACGTTGGTCTTTAGCAGGAGGCTCGTACATATTCTGAGCAATTGAAATATGTCACTTTTCATGCACTTGACATATCTCTTTATAAATTCCCTCACATTTTGAGATGCTCTTTGGTACTTCCTCCTGTATTTTCCTAGCAACTTTTCTACAACTGTATAAAAGAACTATATCCAATTTCAGCTTAGCAACTGTTTTATTTGGCAAGTGTTCAGGAAATTTTGGATTCTTATTTTTCCAAGTGATCAACTTTTTTACCTTGTTGAATGTATTTATTACTTTCGGTTTTATTGCGACAGTGCTTGCAAAAATTTCCTTCATCCTATATACCATCACCCTCATTTTATATATCTCTTTTGTCAACAATTCCTACAAATGATAATTTTGTTCTTGTATCCTACTGGCTTGTTCAAGGAAATGTGTCATATCTTGTTTTTGTGTTTGGGAAATTCTAACTTGCTCCACCAAAGATTCTCTTTTATTCATCCACTCTTCGGTCTGAGCCTGCAAATATCCCTTTTCCATGGTTAAGAATTCCACTTGTTGATTCAATGTAATCTCATTCTTTTCTAACTCATTAATTCGGGAATGGTAATCATATTGTTCCCCTTCCATGATTATAATTTGCACGCTCAATAAATCCTTTTCATTTTCTAACTCCTAATAGTATAGCAATAATTTATTCTTTTAAGATTCCACTATATCATATTTTCTCTTCAATTCAATTCCCTTACCTCTTTCTTTTACTAAGTTATCCTTCAACTTCAATATTTTCACTTTGCTTCGCTCCAGGTCATTCATCAACTTGTCAACATTGTTGGCATTGGCCTGAGAATCTACTATGTTTACTGAAGCGGTGAACTTGGGATATTTGTGGGTGCCTTCTACTAAGTTTCTTTCTTGAATAGTTACTATGCCCATTTTCAACCTTTTCTTTGTTCTTCTCAAGATCGTCTTCCACTTGGGGTCAAAAAATATAGTATCTAATTTTTCTACATAATGCTTCTTCGAAGGAGTAAAAAGTGTGAGCTCAAGCTCAGCGAATGGAAGATGTCTTCCTGTAAGCAGGATTCCATACTCATCGGGTTGATCTATGTCCATGTATTGAAAACTGTGATATTCTTCTTGTATCCTTTTATCTTCCACAACTTTCTTGAATCTAGCTTCTTCCTCCTTTTGTTTCTCTAACTCCGTTGCTTTATCTGTTGCTTCTTGCTCTTCTTTTCTTTGCTTCTTCTGCTCGACTTCTTCTTCTTTCTTCTTTTGTTCTTCCTCTTTCCTTCGTCTTGCTTCTTCTTCTGTTGCCTTTACTTCTTCTTCTTTCTTTTGAGCTTATTCTTCTTTTTGTTTTCTTTCTGCTTCTTCTTTCTACCTTAATTCCTCCTCTTGATTTAACATTGCTTCTTCTGCTGCTACAACCTCCTCTATGGCCTTCTGTTGATCTGATTCTCTAGCAGTATCTTTATTTTGAATAGAACCTACTCCATATTTTCGGCCAAATATTTTGTTTAAATTTGTCATATTATTCTCCCTTCAATATACTTCTTCATCCTTTAGGAAGTGGTCTGTGTATTCAAAGTGAATTTTACACGATGCGCAATACTGTGCGGCTTTCTATAATTTGTCGTTTCCGATGAAAATCGTCTCTCCAAAATGAAATGCCTCCAAGTCATGTATGAAAACCTCTGCTCCGTTAACCTTAGTGAGTTTATATGCTCTGATGGTGAAGGGGAGAGGAGGGTAAGATGCCTTCTTGTTCTCATTCAGAAAATGGCTGACTCCATTAGCAAAAACTTGTCTTACAACCTCTTTATGCACTACATAATCTATGGCGTAATTTGGCATCATAAAAGGAGCTTTAGTTCCCCCGTACATTCAGATATACATACCTTCTGGGGTAAAGTAGTAGTCTATGTATTCATTGATCACTGTCATTGCGTTGTATAACAAGCAATTAGGTTCCTCGTTAAATATTAACCTATATAGAGGAATTATGAACTCCTCACATATAAGCTTGTAGAAGCTTGTATATTTATGTGCCCACATTATTTGGTAGGCCACATAGAAATGGGTCTTAGCTGGGACCCAATAGAACCCCAACTTGTGGAATGGGTGCCTTATCAAGATACAGTCAATAAGATAAGAAGACATAAATAATTTTGCTCTTTTTTGAGTCATTCCTCCTTAGGATGCTACTATCGCTAATGCCATACTCTCCGAAATCATATCTGCCCAATTGAAGACAGTACCATGGGAGGCGACATGATACATAGGAGGCACCCAGCTAATCTTGTAGATATTCTTGTTTTCCCTTTTGAATATTCTACTTAACATCAATGCTATAATTCATAATGGTGTTTTCAAATTCTGTGCATCGTGTTCTCTTCTTTCCCTCTACCTCAACTGCTTTCCAGGAATTGACATCTTCTTAGCATATTCAGAATGATCTATGTTGACCCCGTTTATCCAGTCTTCTGTCATCATGACTTTTGGATGCGGTAACTTATATGCTACGCTAATATGAGCTGGATGAAATGACGTGAATTCTTCTCCATTTTCCCGAGCTATGATTCTTGTGCTAACATCTACATGGGGTAAAACCACCCAATTATTTTCAAACATGGGAAAATCTTTGGACGGGTGGCAACTTTATGAAGACCTGATTTCTTTATATTCTGGTACACCATCATCTTCTCAATAGATGCATCTGGCACGTTTAGGTCTTGGATGAGGTGGTATAATTCTCCCCATTTATATTCAGGAACGATTTCCGTTGCAGCTATGGTGTCTTCATATTGTGTCTCCATCATGTTTTCTAGGATAATTTCAATATCAAAATCGGATTTTGTGACCTTGGATTTACGCTTATAAGTTCTCATTTGCATTCCTGAATCTTGAGGTGAAAACAAATTTAATGTATAAAAATAAAAATCCAATGTTAAGGCAACAATTTCAAGCAAAATGATAATGGAAATATAATATTTTAACCAAACTAATTCAAACAATCAATTGCAAATGTGTGAATCATCAATATGCATTATTTACAAGACAAGAAATATAGACAAGGGGTTTCATACTGCTTTGGTATCAAATTTTCTGAGCCTTTGTCTTATTGAAAACCCAATGTAATGTAAGATGAATTTCTTCATTCTTCCATTAGCCTTAATAGTCTAGATCTTAGTTAAAAGTTTGAAATTCTATTTTAGTTAGTGTAAGATATGTGTGATTTATCGTGGAGCAAACCTAATCTATGTGACTGAAAAACAACACAAACGTCGTGGCCCTATTATTCGGGGTTTCACAGAAACCTAACATTTTGTTAATCCGATAAGGGACATGTTACTAACAAAATCCTCCAGTGGCTAGGGTAATGCAATGACCAATCCGATATTATGCAAAGACGTCCATTCCCCATTCAAATGTGATTATCAAACCATAGTTTTAGTTACATATGGCCCCAAAGCGTTGAGCAATCGTATGTAAGCCAATGGTAATGCAATGGCCCTGCAGATGACAATGGTTCACAACGGCTCCAAAATGTATTCTATCCAAATATTACTGGTAGCCACTGAATCAGAAACTCCTATTCTTACTGAAATGGCGTCCTAGGGTTTTCAACCAATGTAAAAAAATTTTGGCTTTATGCCTAACGGGTTTCATAGTTTTAAACACAAATAAGGGCGCTAACTAGGTTTGCAAACTCCTTTTAAAATATTACAAGTGACGTCGTTTGCATACAATAAGGTAAGAGGACGAAAAAACCTACCTGATAGTGCACGAATGGCCTAAAGGCAGTGCTTAAACGGAGTTAGGTGGCTCTCTATCGTCCGGTGATTGCTCCAACTCGAAAAACGTTACAAATGTTTAAAAAAAACTTTGAAACTACCTTTTATAACCAAGGATAACCCTAGTATTAAATGCGTCTTGATAAACGTGCAAACAGTGTCCATAATAAGTTTCAGAAACTTTATCAAAACCCGTTTCAGATCACCTTCTCATTTTATGCCGAAATTGTTCGGACCAAAAATCCTTTTGTCACTGATACTATTTCGGACTAAAATTCTTTTGGCACTGATCTATTTCGGACCAAAATTCCTTTTGTCGCGGATCTATTTCGGACCAAAATTCCTTTTGTCACCGATATATCAATTCAAAACAATTTGGTAGTTTCGCTATTTTCAAAAAATCTAACTCTTTACCTTCCTTCGGGTGAAGCACTTTCTCGCCCGATTGGAGGGATAATCATCGGCGCGAAATGACTTTGTACACTGAAACATTTCGATGTCAGAGACAATTTTGTCCCGATTGTATCATTTTGCACCGATACGTGAACTTGTTCTTTGATCTCTTCAATGGAAAAAACCAACTCCTTTCGACTTTAAAATTCATTTGGCAATTTGGGTGTAAACAAAAATTCATCCCAAGCATATCGGGGCAACATTGGATCTTTTTTCGATCGAAACCCAACTCATTTCCTTTCGAACTTATCGACGCAAAACTGGGTTTTACCCCGACCGTTTCAGAGTGAAACTGCAAAGTTCCCCAATAGTTTCAGCTTAAAACCGGAAGTTCCTCCGATCGGGCCCAAACTCACTTAATCTCCAACTATTTCGACACAAAATCAGAAGTTCCTCCGATCGTTTCAGTGCAACATTTTCTTTTGCTCTGATTCAAAAAAGATTATTTTCTAAAAAATCTAAGTTTCAAAAGGTTTTTAAAAGAAGATGAAACCAAAAATATTAGTTAATAAAAAATAGAAGGAGGGACCCTACAATTTTACAAGAAAATATGGGGATCAGGTTGTAGCTGCAAACATGACCCTGGCTTGCTTTGTGAAAATAGAGTGTTCTTTGAACGGTTCTTCTTCCTTTCATCTTTGCTTTCTTCTACTAGATGATCCATGAAGAGTACTTCTTTAGGTTCTTCGTCGCAATCACTTCCTTCAGACGCATTTCTTCCTTGCTCGGTGTATAGACTCTTCCTCTATTTTGGAATCCTTCTTTTATTTTCGAGTCAGTGTTGTGAGCGTGCAGTTTTCTGATCAGACGACCTAGATTCCTCATCACTGTCACTATCTTAATTTTCCTTGAAGGAACACTTTGAAGCATATTGGCCTACTCCTCCACATCTGAAGCATTTGAAGGGAAAATTGCTTTTGTACTTACCTCGTCCTCTTTTCAGCTTCTTGACAAAGTTTGATTCTTAATCCTTTGATTCATCACATCATTCTTTGTCATGATCATGCTTATCCTTTCCTGTGGCTTTAAAAGCAACTTCCTTTCTGAGGGGAGGCTCCTTCTTAGTTCTCATATCATATGCAGTGAGAATCCCTTGAATCTCATCCTTCATCAGGCATTCAAGATTATCTTGATCTTCTAACATCTTCACATTGAATCTTTGAGGGAAAGTCCTCAATATATTATGCACTGATGATTCTTCATAGTCTAGTGTGACCCCGAGACTCTTTATAGAATTGACTATCTCATCTACTCTTAATAAGTAATATGTAATTTTCTCCTCAGATTTCATCCTCAGTGATTCAAAGTGCCCATATTAGTTTTGCAATTTTTCTTTCTTTACCTTATCGTCACCTTCATAGATACCTCTGAGTTTGTCCCAAACTTCCTTAGCTGATGCGTAGTGCATAACCTTGATGAATTCATCACCTGTCAAGCCACATAGCAGAGCATTTCTGTATTTTGATTTGATTTCATAGATTCTCCTTTGTGTTGGATTAATTGGCACAACTACTGGGACATCATGGCCATTGACAATAGATTGCCAAACATCTACTCCCAATGATTGTAGATAAAATTCCATACGAACCTTCCATAAAATATAATTGGTGTCGTCAAACCTTGGTGCTATGTTTGTGGACAGGCCTTCTTGCTTATCCATTTCTATGTAATGATCTATCTTCCAAATGTTAATTTGTTACTGAAGACATCCACTTTGATAGCAATTGTTGGAATCGATTTAATACCGAGGGGGGGGTGAATCAGTATTAGTGCAATTATCAACAATTTTTACCTTCTTAAGAATATTATCCTTTACTTAATTCTCATCTTTAGTTATGCATCAATAAATAAAACATGCATCCATTCATGCACCAAGACAAAGAACACAGAACACGGGAATTTTGATGTGGAAACCCAATCGGGAAAAAACCATAGAATGCTTCTTTATAATGAGAAAGAATATATTTAAGGAAGCACCAACTTCCTGTATTTACCAACACCAAATGGAAGGAGGCAATAATCCCCTGGTTTTACAGGCTTCAACCTAAAGGAAGCACCGACTCCCTACATTTCTACAACACCAGCTGGAAGGAGGCTACAAACCCCTTTCTCCTTTCCTCGTCGTGCTGCCCAAATATCCAAAATGTGATTCTGACTTGCCGAACTTCAACTCTGCGCACTTGTTTGATCTTCTGAATATAATTCTATTGTGTGCTTCCTTCGTATGCAGTCGATTCTCTATCATTGAGCTGTATACATCACTTGACTTCTCATTCCTCTCAATTCACACTCATGTTGTTGTATTACTTCATGTACCGTGTGCTCATTGATATTACCGTATGCGCTGAGGTATGCTTTATCATTCTATTATGGTGCTACTGCTTTCACCAACTAATACTATGATTTCAATTGATAGTTTGTTGTTTTGAAATAATGCACTAGTAATAGATGGAACTGCTCACTTATTGATGGGCTTGTTATGTCTAAGTGCCGAAGTCTTTTAGACAATCTGCGAAATGACGTGCATCATTAGATTCATCCTTTCGGTTTAATGCACTTGTCTTAGATCATTTGCATCATGATGCACTTTCTAGATCCTGGTGATGGTATGTCGTTGTGCATCAGATGGTATTCTCAACTTCACACACTTTTACTTCTTCTCATATGCATTTCTGATGTATTTCGGTTTTGTGTTTGCACTTCTTTCTTTCAACATTTGTGACTATTGGCGTTTCATTTGTAATGTTGTCCTTCAAAACATCACACACCTGCGCATACTTCAATATTTCATCCTTTCAGTACTTTCCCATCAGTCACAGATCTAAGGCATCATAGTGCACACCACTACATTCTGCTGTGTGTGCTCTCAGCGCCTCGCTAGATCATTAGGTTCTATTCTTGATCCCTTTGATTCCTCGAATATCAAATTGCAACAAACACTTGAATATATTATGATATCTCCATCAAGCTTACATCAAATCTCCAACTTGCATCTCTATTATACAGGTCCTGCATATATTTTATGTCCACAAGTTGGTCATGGCATCCATTCTTCCATATTTCACGGATTGTGCTTTTGCCACGTGTCATATTCTGCCTTATTGATGTGTCATCCTTTGCGTGTCTTGCACCTTCATGGTCAACAACTTAGTGGGACTTTACTCCTTGGTGTTGTACCCTTTGCGCTCTTAATGTACCATCTCTTTAAGGTATGTGTGCATCCTTTCTCTTCAACTTGATGAGTCTACTACCCTTGTTGTACTATACCTTGTGGGTAATGCGCACTTGGTGCATTAATGCTTTTCGGTATCTGCGCATACTCCAACTTCTACTTGGTGGAATTTTACCTTTGCCTTGCCATCACTTGTGGGACTATTGCACCTGGTTTACCATTGGTTGTGGAATTTGTTCATAGACTTACTTAAACCATTGTACCCTTCTAGGATCTTACATGTGTTCCACTAACTGAAAGCATCTTCTCATTGGCTAAACTTGCGTGCTTTCAGGACTGTCCAACCATTTGTTGTTTCTTATTGCTTGCACACTTCCAAATTTTAACCAAGCAATGCTTGCACATACCAGAGACTTATTTCAACATGCTTGCACACTTATATTATTTGCTTAATCAACTCCTTAGATGCTTGTGCACATTTACCATTATCTAACCAATTCTCTGGTTGCTACCTTGAGTGAGTCTGTATGTTGTATCCATCGAAGCACACCTTCATACTGGATGCAACTTCTAGATATACTTCTTCACACTGGAATCCATGTCCTTCACCATCTTGTGCAGACACTTCTTCAAAGTGGTTCCCATATACTTCTTCACACTTCTATAGGAATGTTGTATCCACTTTGACATCCGTTGATATCAATGACTCAAACTGAATCAATTGACATCCTCTTTGACATTGGTTGACATCAATGACAACCAAAGTTCAACATAGAGTTCAAAGTTGGGTTGAAGTATTTAGGTTTTATTCTTGATGAAAATGATTATAGCATAAATGATTGGAATTGACTTCTTGTAAAGGTTGAAAAAGGATTCCAATTTAGTGTAATAGGTGATCTATTCCAGTTGGTCGGATCTCTTTAGACTTCATTTCGAAGGGGGTTCTTGGAAGGATAATAATAATTAGTTTTGAATTCTTGTGGTCAGACCAAAAAGATAAAAAGGGTATTCCACTAGGTAAGTGGCAGGATGTTGCAAGGCCTAAAGAGTTAGGAGGATGGATCCTAAAAAATATCTTAGTGCGAAGCAGATTTGGAGGTTAATATCCAACTATGGTATTCGGTGTTAAGTTATCTCTCAAAATTATATTGAACCAAATTCTATATAATATTTTATACAGAATCCTTCAAAAAGCGTTGTTGATGCCCATATATGGCTGGAATGGGTCCAAGCATCAACACAAGGATAGCAATCTGATCCGAGAACTTTAGTAAACCCCCACATGGATTTTCCTATTTCCCTGTCGTTTGGGATGATTTCTTCCAATGGATTTAAGCCTCCATTAGTCTTATGGTTTTTCTCCCAAAGGAGACTTATTGGTTGTGTGAACTAAGTGACTAATTTAAGAGGTGTAATGAAACTGATGATTTCTTAGGTTAACTATTCAGAAAGGAAAACATGTCTGAAATATACTAGAATTAGTTAATTAAGTCTTACTTGATTAATGGAATATAAGAACATGAACAGGGAAGAGAAATCTTCATGATTCTTTGCTGAACATTAATTGATAACAAATAAACTGAAAGATCACATATCTTGCATCAGTTCAAGGCTGCAGAGACAAAGTATCTAAATCAATAAAAGTTAAAGATAAGAAGTTAGTATCTCGAAATGCTAATAAATCACAAAGAAAATATGTCATGCACAAGAACAAATGAAAACATTCAATATATTTTGTCACAACAATTAATTTATAGAAAAAATTCAAAGTAAACAAGTATTCCCTATAAGTACTGACATTCAAGACTGATTAGACAATAGATAACATGAGAAAAACATAATCAAAACAAGGAAACTTTATATGATCATGTGTTGGAACAAATGTAGGCAACATCTCATCATTCATTAACAAGTGTGCAAAAAATGATAGACTAGTCTCAGAGAGACAGAGCATTCCACAAAGCCTGATACAAGAAATTACATCAGAAGTCCCCCCCCTCTCCTCTTGAGGTCCATATAAATAATAATTACATTAGATAAACAGATCCTTAAAAGAAGTATCAAATTCCTGAATCTAAGTAGATAGAAGATAACTACCATGGTCTGGATTAGTAACATAATCTTTCCAAGAATTATATGTATCCCACATATCCATGATATCAGGGTAATTTGCATGATCAATTTGCAAATAGGCCTTACACAAATAATATATGGCATCCTTAGTTGGGATTTTAAACTAGGAATCAAGGAACCCCTGCAACGTGACTTTTAGCTGACTAGGAGTTGAAATAAATGACCGAAACAATGAAATATCTAACTGAGTAGCATCTCAGATTGCATCTGCTATTTGATTTCTCTGCTCACCCACCTCAATGATACTAAAGTTTGTTGGAACCAATTTTTCCAACTCAGCGAATACTAGCATCTCCATACTTTCCAAGTGGTTGTCGGTTAGCATCCATTGTCTTGCACATATTTTCTGGCCCTTTTCAATCATGTGGGAAACTTCATCACAAACGAATCCCCAGGACTTAATAGAAATTATAACTCTCATTAACTTAATTGCATCCAATTGGGGCAAGTTTTGTGGAGCATTTTTTATATGTGCTTTCCACTCACATAATTGTTCATAATCCGAGTGTGCCATTTTCTTTCAGTCAAAATTATCAGAGAGGATATCTGATAGTCGTTCAAAATCATTAAAATCATCTTGGACCTCATTGAGACCTAGAAAATAAGAATTCTGGGTTTATCTCAAGATATCATTACAGAAGTTGGCTTCATCCGTAAACTCTTGCACCATCAATTTAAAGAAATCAGAAAATGCATATGAATCTTTCAATTGCTCGGCCTGCATCTTGAGGTCGGCCAAACTGATAGCTTTTTCAACTATCTTGGCTTCTGAAATCCTCTTCTGTTGTGTCAAATGTTGGATTTGACTTTGTAGACCTTGCACTATTGACTAACGCTAGGATTTAAGATCTTCTACTTGTTTAGTCCATGTGATATGAAGGGAATGATTCTCAGCCAACAGTGCCAAATTATTGGCCTTTTCTTCCTCCAATGTTTTGTTAAAGGGTAGAAATAGAGTCAAAATTAGCTCCAACAAATGCCCCCATTGTTGCAGCAACTTCTATAGCTTCTCTCAGGGGATCATCAATTGCTTGCTTCCAGATAAACTAATTTGGGGCTGGCCCAACTTGCACCTGACCTTGGGTGATAGCTCTAGGAGCCTTCTTTAAAATTGCGTTCCTCCTTTTATTGAAACAATAGTCACCCAAAACTACTACAACATCTTCCAAAAAATCAGCTGAGTCTTCAGCTGTAGGCACTAAAAGTTATGTAGAATGCACAATAGGTAAATCTTGACTAGTAGTGATAGTATTAGATGGGGATGGATCTAAGGATATTATAGCATTGATTTCAATAGAAGCAGATGTAGGAAAACCAACAGATGCGAGTGCAGTGGATTGGGAAAAAGTAGTAGTGGCTTCAGATGGTAAAGAGGTGGCATTTTGGACTGGTGGAGGGTTGGATTGGGAAATGGTGGGATGTGGTGAGGTGGCCAAACCAACTAAAGCATTCAATGCAGTGGGTGAAGGTGGGTCAAAGGATTGAATGGTTGTGTTAAGGAGATTTTTTGTGGGATATGGAGGGTGTGGTGAATTAGATGTAGATTTTTGAATGGGGTCATCCAAAGTGGGAACATCATACATGCCACTATCTGGAGATGGATGAGGAATATTATTATCAGTAGTTTGGCTAGTGTCCATAGTAGTTACCTTAGGTGGTTTCTGTACAACTGGTGTAGGATTTATTACTTCCACTGGATGTTCCTTTTCTAAGTCAATGATATCACTACTGGATACATGGAGTGGATGGTTAACAATCAACTTAGATGGTTTCTCAATTTTCATAGACAAGTTTGGGACTATCCTAGGAACAAAAGTAGCATCATAGACAGACTGAGTATAAACAAATGACTTTCTTTGAAGAGTATGAGTCTGTTGAATAAGTAAGTTGAGGTTTTGGATAGGAGTAGTGGGATGAGCCTTTGTCATAGGTTGTTTACCCTCCTTTTTATCTGGTTCTTTCTGTACAGTAGACTGGGATGATGCTGAGATTACTACTATAGCTTTATTTGCAGTTTCCATTTCTTCTCTAGCAAATTCCTAATACTAATGGTAGATTATGTTTCTTTCTTCGACTACCCTGATTTTTAGCTGTCTTTGTGCCTCATGCACAAGCAATCTCTGGTCCTGGTCAGCTAACTTGTTAAGCACTTCTTCAAAGTTGTGTGCATTTTGATATAGAGAGTCATTTGGTTCCATCTTATGAACATAAGTGTTCTTCAAATGAGCTTGAAAAAATGGTCCATCTATAAGACCTTTAGAGTCATGCATCCTTTTCTCAACAAATGCTAATTCTAATTTATTGAATTTCTTGGAAAGAGAAACTCCATGGGTAGCATTGGGTATGGTCAAATTTCCAATATACAGAGGAAATTTAGGCCAATCCCTCCTTTTAGAAGAATGGAACTAGACATGAACCCCATCATAGATGGTATGGAAAGTTACCTCCGAAAAAACCATTCTATCTGGAACAATCCTTGGAAACAATGAACTGGCTTGCTGCCCCAAATCCAGATATAGGTCAAATATTCACCAATGTGCTAGTCTCCCATGGTAGAGATCAAAGAAATGGCATTCTCAAAAATCTTGGATGGATTCTTCTTGAGAATAGCAAAATACACTGCACTGATGAAGTTATCATAGATATCAAAAATCTAGGGAGCGTAATTTTCCTCCCATAGAATTGAGCGGTAAATATGAATTGAGGGTTTGTCTCTAGTCCAATGCTAGTTCATGGAAGGATATTGAAATGAGACATAGATTATGTCCATGAGATAGGTAGACATAAAAAAGATGGGCTTTTTAATGGGCAGAGATTTTTAAGCCTGAGCCACAACATCTCTAAATGTAACAGAAAAGATTTGAGCCCAATTGAAAATTGTACCTGTTGTAGAAATGTAACGAGCCAAGGGAACCCACTCCAACCTTGCAAAATTATTAGGTTTGAATGAAGCGTAAACTACCTTATGAGCGTCTCTGAAAGTACTAGTTGGGATGTCTGCATAGTCAATCATCCATTTCACCAAATCGATGTATGGAATGACCACAAGCCAAGAAACAATAGCGTGGAACTAAGAGTTGTTGATATTTTGATAAATGGGGGCTTCTTCCTTGAACTCAGAGAAGTCGTCCCCATGGAAAATATTGTATATCCTAGACCAATCCATGCAAAGGGTATCAACGACCTGCACATCAATTTCTGAATACAAACCGAAATTTGGGTCCTTTAGCTTCAAATCTTCTATAGTGGCCTTGGACCTGATTTGTTTGGCCATGGCGGAGACAGACGGTTCTACAAGCAACAAGATTTTCCATTAAAATTTCATGCATTGATAATTCGTGCAAACAAAACAAATGACAAATACCTGCTAGAATTCTGAAACTAAGCAAGCACTACAAAAATCAACTCACTTGCGTAGAGAAAAATCTAAATCTCGGACTTCCTTGTCCGTAGTATTACATTGTTAGAAATTAAAATTGCGATTAAATAAAACCTGGATTAAGACCGCATCAATGATGCATTAATTACTCACCCATCACCCTACAATCGATGGTTAAGGTTAAATGCAGGTGATTTCATTAATTAGGCCCATTAATCAAAACGGGTTTGGCACGTGCAATTTAAATTGAAAACAAAAATGGCGGCATGAATTCCCAAAAAGTTAGGAGTTGGGAGTCAGGGACGAAAGTTGATGAAACAATACAAACATCCCGACCTTCGAGTTCCACTTTATATGAACACAAGAAATAGTTGGGAGTCAGGAGTCAGGAAGAAATTAGGTACAAGAGCTATCGTTGTCCCGAATTCCGACTTCCACTAAATTAGATTAGATAGACAGAAGTCGGGAGTCAGGCATCAGGAGTGATTTTAATAAAACTAATTATCTCCCGACTGCCGACTTCTGCATTTGGTGATAGAAAAAAGTCAGGAGTCGTAGATCGGAGAAAAATCAGACGAAAGAATATGTTACCCGACTTCCGATTGTCAATTCTAAGCAAAGGAAGTGGAGTCAAGAAGTTGAATATTTTAAGTTTATTTGTTTGAAATTTATTACCGACTTCCGATTACCAACTGAATCTTTTATTAATTCGATTAAGTAAATTGGAAAATAAGGAAGGCTCAACTCATTTCAGATTTTATTCAAAAATCATCATCAAGCAAAACTGAAAGAAACCAATCACGTAACTAAGTGTTTTGAAGAAAAACCCAATTCAAAAGACAAAAATTTCAATAGGGGCTCCCATCTTGTCTGGACAAGATGGGATTTGTTGTGGCTACAACAAGTGCCCATAGTGTTTCTATTATTTGGAAATTCATTATGTATACCTTTTCACTTATTAAATAGTGGTTGGTTTGGAAGATTGGGAATGGAAGGAAAGGCGTATTTCTTTTGATTCATGTGTTTTATATGGGGGGGATTATAGTTTGTTGGCATATATGATTAAATCATTACATGAAAGGCATTTTTTTGAAGATAGACTACCTCTAATGACCTCTCTACAATGTGGATATGGGAATGGAAGTCTATTATATATCTTGGTTCAAGGGGTAGAGAAGAGAAGAATTTGCGTGAGGATTAAGGATGCAAAATATTAACTTATATGGTAAAAGAACCTAGGTAGAGGAATATATATTTTGAAAGTTGAGAATATGGCTCTTTGTGAGTTGATAGGTTGGTTGAGCCTCATTGACGGTGGAAATATATATGGAAGTTTAAATTTCCTTGTAATTCATGCAATGTTATGTGGATTGCTACTAAAAACAAAGCTCTTACCTAGGAATTATTACAAACATGAGCCTAATAGATGTCCATTGTGTTAGGATCAAGAATAAATTACTAGCCATATTTTGATTTCATGTGCATATACTCTTCAGGTCTAAAAGAAGTCAAGAGCACTTACATGTTTAAGATATTTTTGGTGTGGAACCTCTATTGAATCAAACTTAAGATCCTAGGTATCAAATCTAGACCTAAAAGGTTTCATGGCTCTTTCTTTAATAATTTCCTAGGGTATTTGGCTTGCTCATAATGTAATATTATTTGAAAATCATCACATACTTCCTCTTCAATACGTTGTCCAAAATAAATCTATCAGTACAATTTTCCAAATTCTCATAAAGAAAAATATGTGAGTCAAGTTGTGATTAATCATAGTGCCAAGTAAGGAGTGTGAGCATATTTTGATGGGCCCAATCAAGAAGACCCATCTATTTGTGGGGCTAGTGGAATAATTTATTTGAATGGTTCTCATATTTTCAAATTTAAGGTTGGCCTTCATAGAGGTACAAATAATTATTCTGAGTTGATAGATCTTAAATTATTAAAGATTTTCTTTGTAGAAAAATGGATTTCTAAAATTCAAGTCTTTGGCGTGACTTTATGGTGATGATAATTTATATGTAATGCATCCAAAATTTGGAAAGTTTATTATTAAGGCCTATATTTATGTTTTATGAGATACCAATGTTTAGATCCAATTTTAACTCAATCTCTTTTCACCATATCTATATCGAAATAAATATGTAATAACCTAATCACGATCTGACCCAGATATTAACCCCACTTTAAAACTTTTACAACTCTTACTAGTGAAATTTAGTGGCAAATCCTTCGAACCGGACGGGAGGTAAGTGAGGGGTATTGGTGTGCAGACTGAGGATGGTGGGATGAAATTTTGATTCTCAAATTTATATGGGATTAGGTGCAGTAGAAGAAAAGTATGTTTTTAGCAGGAGTCCTTGGCACAAGGTACTAGGGCCATTCACTTTTCAGCAATAGAATGAATCTATTGCCTACTTCGAGGCTTCCTGGGATTCTAGCATATTCCAACAAGACTGGGTAAGGGTTAAAGGTGTTTAGGAAAGAGATATATAAGTCATACAACTCATAAGGAATGCTGGAATAAATACTGGATTGACTTGGAAAGGTTTGGAACAATTTGGGGATTATTTGCAGATGGTGGACAACTGAGCTAGTCACAATACAGGCTTTCCAAAATGAAGTTAAAAGCATTCATATTCTTATTATAGGGACTGATATGGATATTATATTGAACTAAAAACCTCCTCCAACTGACAGAATGAAAAATGGATCCTCAAAAAAGATTCAGTAGCAAATATGGTGAAACTAGTCTAGATTAAGCACCAAACTAGCTAGTCTTGCATTTTAATCCTTTAAACTGCTCCAATAAATGATAAACTCTGCTATGACATTAAATAATGATCTGAAATAACATACTGAACATATGCAGGTCGAAAATAATATATCAGAATCCTTCTTTTATTGATTTAACTATCTCCCAACACAACAGTGCCTCACAGGCTAAATACTCATTACATTTGATGGAGAATGAAGAGAAGAAATAGAATATTACTGTGGATCTGCTATGGTGATAGGATCAGGTCATATACAGGTCATATGACTGTAAATGGATGCTTACTGAGCTTCTGAACTTGTCTGGAGCGCATTCACTAGGTCAACCCTCTCCTTCAGGGAAAACTCCTCTAGATTTAGCTGTGAATGGAGAACGAGTGAGAAGAGAAGTATGGATCTGATATGAAGTTGGTTACTGATATTGAACACCTTTTATGTCTACAATAATGGCTGCACCAACTCTCCTTCGGTCCCAGAATTGAGCCGTAGACATGATGTCTCCGATAATGAAGTCCTAAATGAACAGGTAGGGGATTGTATCTTCCCCGAACTTCGGTCCCAGAATTGAGCCGTAGACATGATGTCTCCGATAATGAAGTCCTGAATGAACAGGTAGGGGATTGTATCTTCCCCGGACTTTGGTCCCAGAATTGAGCCGTAGACATGATGTCTCCGATAATGAAGTCTTGAATGAACAGGTAGGGGATTGTATCTTCCCCGGACTTTGGTCCCAGAATTGAGCCGTAGACATGATGTCTCCGATAATGAAGTCCTGAATGAACAGGTAGGGGATTGTATCTTCCCCGGACTTCGGTCCCAGAATTGAGCCGTAGACTAGGTCTCTGATAATGAAGTCCCGAATGAACAGGTAGGGGATTGTATCTTCCCCGGACTTCGGTCCCAGAATTGAGCCGTAGACTGGGTCTCCGAGAATGTAGTCCTGAATGAACAGGTAGGGGATTGTATCTTCCCCGGACTTTGGTCCCAGAATTGATCCGTAGACTGATGTCTCCAAGAATTGAAGATAGGATTGCATCGTCCCTGGACCTCGGTTCAAAATGTATGTGAGAGGACTGCATCGTCCGTGAACTAGGTTCAAAATCTATGTGATAGGATTGCATCATCCCTAGACATGAGACTTGTCTTAAAGGTACGTGTGAGGAATGCATCGTCCATGAACTGGGTTCAAAATGTACGTGATGGGATTGCATCGTCCCTAGACATGAGACTTGTCTTAAAGTGATAAGGATTGATCATCCTGGAACTTGATCTGGATTGTATCATCCATGGACCTATGTCCTAAAGAGAGTGGGATTGATCATCCTATAATATGATCGTGTGTGTTGCAGGGTATGCTGCTATGTATTGATGATAGATGTATTAGTGAGAATACATGCTTTTGATGATAGATGTATTAGTGAGACTACATGCTATTGATGATAGATGTATTAGTGAGAATACATGCTTTTGATGATAGATGTATTAGTGAGAATACATGCTATTGATGATAAATGTATTAGTAAGAATACATGCTTTTGATGATAGATGTATTAGTGAGAATACATGCTATTGATGATAGATGTATTAGTGAGAATACATGCTTTTGATGATAGACGTATTAGTGAGAATACATGCTTTTGATAATAGATGTATTAGTGAGAATACATTCTTTTGATGATAGATGTATTGATGATCCAGATGCTGTAGATCGAGATGATCCAGATGCTATAGATCGTGATGATCCAGATGCTGTATATCGAGATGATCCAGATGCTGTAGATCGAGATGATCCAGATGTTGCAGATCGAGATGATCCAGATGCTGTAGATTGAGCTGATCCAGATGCTGTAGATCGACATGATCCAGATGCTGTAGATGAGATGATCCAGATGCTATAGATCGTGCAGATCGAGATGATCCAGATGTTGTAGATCAAGATGATCCAAATGTTGTAGATCGAGATGATCCAGATGCTGTAGATCGTGATGATCCAGATGTTGCAGATCGAGATGATCCAGATGCTGTAGATCGAGATGATCTAGATGCTGTAGATCGAGATGATCCAGATGCTGTAGATCGTGATGTTCCAGATGCTGTATATCATGATGATCCAGAAGTTGTAGATCAAGATGATCCCGATGCTGATGATCATATGATGACGATGTTGATGATCGTATGATGACAATGCTGATGATCATGAGGATCCAGATGTTGATGTTGTTGTAACTGTTCGAGTGCTGCAGAAGATAAAGACTCAGTACTGAAGATGTTGATGTTCTAGTAACTGCTTGAGTTACTGATGATGTTGAAAAAGCTTCCAATGATTTATAGATGTATCATGTATGATGTTGATGACTCCTTGCTTGTGCAGATGCTGTTATAATATCCTTCTCGTTAAGGGGGAGTGTTGAGATATTGTAACTTCAAAGAATATTATATTTGTACTTTATTATTCTGGAGATGTTTCATTCCTCCTTGAAGATCTTATTGTATATCCGAAGATGTTTATTCCCCCGTCGGAATGTGGTAACTTGGGTTATTAGACTTCCCTAGTGGGGGTCGGCCCTGTATGTGTTATGTGGGTCAAAGTGTTATTAGACCACCCTAGAGGGGTTGACCCAGTCAGTTGTAGTGGGGTATTTAACCCAAAGGTTAAATACGAGCCTACATGATTTGTGTAAAGGACAAGTCGAAGTAGTGTATAAATAGAGGAGGTGTATTCCTCATTTTACACACTCACTCACTTGAGAGTGGCACACTTGTGGAGGAAAGGTCTGCTATGGAGAAGGAGGAGCTTATGCTCAGGGTTACATCTTTGTATATTGCTGGTCATCTATATTGAGGAAGCTTTGCTGGGTTTTCTACCCCATGAGGGTTTCCTAGGATAAATTTGTGTCTCTTGTGTTTATGTTGTGCTTGTTGTTTCTTCAGTGATCCTGTATATGCTATTATTGTGAAATGGAATGCAATGCTGCTATTTTCTGTCTTAGCATATTAAATCTTAACAATTTTTATCTGAAAGCAACTGTGAGAAATTACCTTTGATTGTGGACATTGCTTTTTGGATATTCTCCATGGCTGCAAAGAAATATTGATCTTCCCTTAAAGAAACTTCCCAACACAACCTTGACACTGAAGAATGAGTGTCATGGAGAATTTTCAGGGCCTCTTGGATCTTCTGGTCATCCATCTTCAATGACCCTGCAAGAAGATGAGGTTCTTGCAGATGTTCCTCCTCTTCATTCCCCATCACCGGATCGATTTCAAGCAGTGCACTTGAGGTTTCGAAATCTGATCCATATGTTGCTACTGCAATATATTCATCTTTTAGGTCCTCAAAAACATAATTTGGGTTGCAACATAAGTGCTCATTCATCCTTGGTGCAACAGAAATATCTTCTCTCAAAGTTTCATCCTTCACACTGCTTTCCATTTTTTACACTAGAATTATGAACCTCATCACTAGGGGGCTCAAACATTTTGAAATTTTCAATGGACATGGCTGCCATCTCAGTTTGACCTAATGACACATAAAAATCAGAAATTACTAATTCACCATGTGTCATGCTCTCCTCCTTATGTGGTGGAATTATGATGGCTTGTTCATCCACCCATTTCTCTGCTTCACACCCTACTGAGATGTGCTCAATTTTTGCTTCCTAGTGAGGCTCAAGTTGTGTCTTTGGATCTGATTTATGTTCTACTTTTAGATCTGATCCGAAATATGGTTCAACACCCCTAACAGTACCAATCTCATCCGAGATGATCTTGAGATCCTCATCATAGAATCTTGCAGTAGATTCTTCTTCTATTTTGTCAACAATCTCATGATTGGGTTTTGGGTCATGTTTCTCCTTGGTTGTCTTAGGATGAATATTATTGGAGGATCTTCTTGAAGATGATCCAAACATTCTTGTGAAGTCACATGCATCTAATGAAACTTTGATATCTTTTATGATATCTTCCATACAAGATTTACCTATGACTGTAGAACATGCAACTTTTTCCTGACTATGGCTACTAGAATAACCATAGTCTGTTTTGTCAATCATGATCTCATGGGAGATGCTTATGGAAGGTACTTCTTGGGAATTCTCATCCTCATACTGTCTACAATATTCTTCATACTGCTCATCATAATCTTCATCATATTCCTTATAAGAATAATCTTCTTCCTCATAAATCTCAAAGTCTAAATCTTCCATAACTGGAACTAATTCCACATTTGCAATCTTGAAGATAGTGCTGAGATATTTTTCCAATGAGAATTACTTTCCACAGGCTGAGCCAAGGAAAGTGCTCTGATACCACTGTAATATCCTGAGCACGATCTGACCCAGATATTAACCCCACTTTAAAACTTTTACTAGTGAAATTTTGTGGCAAATCCTTCGAATTGGATGGGAGGTAAGTGAGGGGTACTAGTGTGTAGATTGACGATGGTGGGATGAAATTTTGATTCTGGAATTTATATGGGATTAGGTGCAGCGGCAGAAAAATATGTTTTTAGCAGGAGTCCTTCGCACAAGGTACTAGGGCCATTCACTTTTCAGCAATAGAATGAATCTATTGCCTACTTCGAGGCTTCCTGGGATTCTAGCATATGCCAACAAGAATGGGTAAGGGTTAAATGTGTTTAGGACAGAGATATATCAGTCATACAACTCATAAGGAATGCTGGAATAAAGACTAGATTGACTTGGAAAGGTTTGGAACAATTTGAGGATTATTTGCAGATGGTGGACAACTAAGCTAGTCACAATACAGGCTTTCCAAAACGAAGTTAAAAGCATTCAAATTCTTATTACATGGAATGATATGGATATTATATTGAACTAAAAACCTCCTCCAACTGACATAATGCAAAATGGATCCTCAGAAAAGATTCAGTAGCAAATATGGTAAAACTAGTCTAGATTAAGCACCAAACTAGCTAGTCTTGCATTTTAATCCTTTAAACTGCTCCAATAAATGATAAACTCTGCTGTGACATTAAATAATGATCTGATATAACATACTGAACATATGCAGGTAGAAAATAATATATCAGAATCCTTATTTTATTGATTTAACTGTCTCCCAACACAACAGTGCCTCACAGGCTAAATACTCATTACATTTGATGGAGAATGAAGAGAAGAAATAGAATATTACTGTGGATCTGCTATGGTGATAGGATCAGGTCATATACAGGTCATATGACTATAAATGGCTGCTTACTGAGCTTCTGAACTTGTCTGGATCGCATTCACTAGGTCAACCCTCTCCTTCAGGGAAAACTCCTCTAGATTTAGCTGTGAATGGAGAACGAGTGAGAAGAGAAGTATGGATCTGATATGAAGCTGGTTACTGATCTTGAACACCTTTTATGTCTGCAAAAATGGCTGCACCAATTCTCCTTCAGCCCCTGGGTGCACTCACAAGTTCTATCTTCTTCAATGGATGGATCTTCACCAAAACTAGCTGGAGAATCACTGTGGAGGAACTTGTTCTCCCGAATGACTGTAGATCTTCAATGGAGGCTGGAAGCATATGTTACTAGCTGCAATATCTTGACATAGACCTGCACAACACTCTCTGGAAACTAAGGGCCTTGGGGCACATCACCCAAGAAGCACAGCTGAGGCACATCACTCAACTAGAGAAGCATCAGCGCTCTCACGAGAAAACATAAATGATCAAAAGTTCTCAATTGGAGTTGGTTGGATTCTTTTATAAAATTCATGATGACCTGCTGAGCAAGTTCTTGGCTTGGTGGCCTGCGAGAGTAGGTTACCCACTTGCCCATTCTACTCCAAAGCCATGAGGGCGCCTTTCTTGAGGAGAATAGAAACTTTTGAGCTTTCAAAACTTTCTTTCCTTCACCTCCTTCACTGAATTTGGGCAAGTGTGCTTTAGGTAGCTTTTCTGGTTGTTTCTATTTTCTTTCAGAAAGCTTTTCTGAATCTTTCCACTTTCTTTACTTTCCTCTTTCCTGCTGCTTTTGTCTGATTTTGCTAGCTTTTGTCAGTTTCCTTTCTGGGTTCATCTTGCCAACTTGTCTCCACTAGATTCCTTAGCTTTTATGAGACTTTACCACTTAGGAAAGTTTGGCTCACTTACCAATTCGAATTTCCTAGCCATATTATCACCACTTGCCAATATTTATTAGCAATATTTATCAATAAAAATATTCCAACTCAGAATTAATTCCAAATTCAACATTTAAGCAATTAATTAATTCATGTGGTATAATTGCCTCAAAATTAACCCCTACTCCAATTTGGCAACATCTTCCACATGGGTGCCCTCTTGGCCCACTTGCTCATTATCCATTAATTTTATTTATCAAAATTACCTTTAATAAATAAATTTGCCAACTTGGGAGACTTAGGCCAAAATTAATTCTAAGCAAATAGAACTAATACCATTTAATTCCCTTAGGGGTTGATTTTGTCCCCTTTCACCCATGGTACTGGATGAACCAAAATTGGAGACATGACAAAATAGAGGTGTGGATGGTCTCTCAAAGGTGGGTCTTTAGTGAGATCAAGGTTGTGGCATATTGAAGAGCTCAAAGATGATTAATCCACTAAATATTTCCATTCCTCTTTCTTCTTTGAGGATGATTATGAATTCGACATTATACTTTTATGCAATATATGGGTCCTATGATGTGTTCTATCTCTTGGTTCTATAATTTTCTATTAAATTTTTAAAAATTATATTTTTAGCTGCACGTTTTTGTCTATTCCTTTAGATCTCTTGGTTCTATAATTTTCTATTAAATTTTTAAAATTTAATTTTTTAAAAATTATATTTTTAGCTGCACGTTTTTGTCTATTCCTTTAGACATTATATGTAATTTTAAAAAGATGAGTAGAGCCCTTTCTATGCTTCCTTATGGAAGCCTAAAGATGTAATATTTCAGAATGTTTTGCTTTTTTGAGGGGAGACCTTTCTATGCTTCCTTATGGAAGCCTAAAGATGTAATATTTCAGAATGTTTGCTCTTTTGAGGGGAACCTTTATTCCCTTTTTAGGATTACAAAAATACTTAAATTCATATGCGAAATGTAATTTTAATTATATGTGGATTTTTTTTTTTAATTTAAAATTTTTGAACTGATGATGCTTACTTATTCATATGTGTATATATATATATATAAATGTATGTTACGATAAACACCCTTAATTAACAACAGAAAAGCATAAGAAGAGGCTTGCTTGGTTATCCAAGTAACCAAGCAAGCCTATAAACAAGCATCAATAGAAGAACATTAGATGAAATAAGCTAATATTTGTATTGTAATAAGTAGTCTCTTGTTATTCTAAATTTTTTGTTTTAGGTGAAATGCATCAATTAATGTTTTGATTATGACATTAATGGTTATTTTAAATATTCTGTTTTTGGTGAAATGTATCAATTAATGTTTTGATTATGACATTAATGGGATGATTTATTTGTAATTATTTGTGATAAGCCTAATTAAACCATGTTGTGACAAATAGATAGCCAACAATTTACACAATTATTACACATAGTAATTGTGATACACTAAATTAATCCTTAATTGGTTAAGGACTAATAATGACATATGTATAATTTAATCCTAAAAAATGCATGTAATTAAATGTGTGTATACAAATGTATATGTATATGTACATTTAATTTTATTTAAGGGTAGAGAGAATTATTTTATAAAAGTTTCTAGTAATCTTTTGTAAATATAATTGTATCAAGAAACAAGAGTTGCTTTTAAAACTCAAGTGGAAGAGTGATCTAGATTTTGCTAAGAATGAAATGAATGTCAACATTTATGCATGAAAATAACACAAATATATAACAAAAATAAATTGTAACTCAAAGAATGGTTAAAACCAATGTACATATACAATTGCTAGAATGGTGGTAGTTATCTCTAAGAAGAGATGTGGATGCAATGTTCATTCAGGAAAATCCCACAATAAGAGGTTGGAATTGCATTTATAATAATGGCAAAACCCTAAGAGACAAAAACCCTAATATGTAAGAACCTTAATGACTTGAAATGGATTTGGGCTTTGGATCCATTTTTGCTCCATTAAATTGCTAAGTTGAGTTCCACATGCAATAGCCATTGGAATTGTAGGAAAAGTGTTGCAAAATGTAGGCATGTAAAACATAGGTTTGTTGCAAATCCTAAAGTGGAATAAAAATGTGTAAAGTCCCAAAAACCATAGTTGTTGCAGAATTGCACAAGTTGCTACAGAAGTTGGCAAGTGTTAAAATCAATTTCATATTTTTCATAATGTCATCATATGAGGTTGCATGAAAAGAAATTTTGGATTGTGATGAGATGGCATCAATGCACAAATACCACCAAACGTCAGCCCATTTTTTTGTCTATTTACTCCTCAAAAACATGAAATGGATGTATAGGCATTTTGGCCATAAGCATACCTTGTATTGATCTTATGGTGTTAGAGCCAAGTTTAAGCCATTGGAATGAACATGTTGGTATCAAGGACCCAATTTTGAGAATGCTAGGGGACTATTGGTGCTAAAGCTTTTGCAAAACTCAAAAGCCTTAAAAAATAGAGTAGTGGTATGAAATGGATCACATATTTGGATCCAATTTCCACTCCAAACCATGGAGTTGAGTTCAATACACAAGAGTTTCAAAATGTAGGGAAAACCATGCAAAACATAGGCATGTATAACATAGGCTTATTGTGGATCCTAAAATGTAGTAAAAATACATAAAATCCCCAAAAACATAGCTGAAGTAGAATCACATAGTTTTTATAGAAGTGGGAAAGTGATAAAATTAATTTCATTTATTTCGCATAATGAGGGAATATAAAGTTGGATGAAGCTAAAATTTGAATTTTCATGAGCTAGCATCAATGCCAAACAAAATTCAGCCACAAATTGTCCATTTACTCCTAAAAAACATGAAATGGTTGCATAATTATTTTGGCCATAACTTTGTCGTTTAGTGGTTAAATTTTGACAGTGGGAATTTGGCAACCATCTCAAGCATTAACTCCTAATGATGATCTCAGAGAGAGATCTAAACGTCAATCTTCAAAAGCACTAACGTGGTTTCCTCCTCCTTCTTCAACTATCTCTTCGTTCACCAAACTTGTTAGGGTCCTTCCCTAACCCCTCTACTTTGAGGATTGCTATTATATTTGGACCTCTTCTCATAGGAGGTTTCCCCCAAAAAGGGGCAAGTGAATATTTCTCTCTCTCCCTTTTGGAGATCACTAATACAAGGGTTCTTTCTCAGGTTATATATATTTCTCTCGTGTTTTTCATTCATCTCTAGCATTCTATCATATTATGCTATTTTTATCTATAATTATGGGGTCAAATACATTACACGTGGTATCAAAGAACTTTCTTGGCCCAAGTACGCACCCAAATTAGGCATTAGGTGGGTAAAACTATGATTGGCGAAGACTACATGAAAGAAATACAAGAGGTTTCACCTAGTTGGACACACTTGTAATCCCTGTTGGTACCCCTTTGAGTAGTACCACATTAGATAGAACTTGTATACAAAATTTCACTTCCACATACCCTTAGGTATGGAAATCCCCTAGGCAACTTGAAAGTAGCTTCATATAATTTGATCAATTGTCTTGTTGCTATAGTGGAACTTGAGAAGATTACTTTGTAAAACATGGGTAGTCGGGTAGTATGGCTAACAACATGGTTGAACCTCCTTAGTTAGTGGCCTAAGAGATTGGGTTGAGTGCTAATGTTGGACCCTGCAAGTATGTCCGAGATCCTTCCATTCTCTTGTCCTCAAGACCCTAGAAACCTACATCTTTGCATCCATAAGGAATTTTGTAATTATGTCATTGCAATAATATTTCACAGGGAATGACACACAGGTGACACACCCACCGATGTTTTTAAAAAAATAGACTCCTTTTTCTTGATGGTCGCAAGGGTACCACTCTCTAATACATTTTTTCAGTGGACCCAACCACACCATTATGGATGGCCTACATCAACAAACTCGTTGCAAGACACTAATAGTAGTTATGTCACTCCCTGGAATTTTTTTTTGGGAGCACCTGCAAATACCATGATGACCCACTTGAAAACCATGTAGTTCGATAGGTAACTCAACAACCTAGATGATTAGTTCTTCACTCTTCAATCAAAACTCAAATACATTGATGCCCGATATGATCAATAGATTTCCATAATTAAGCCCTCAATCACATCCCTACAAAATAAAGTGGCCCCTCTGGTAGGTATGCAAGACCAACTCAATCAAATAAAAACTAACTTCCTCCCAGCTAATAACCAATTGAACAAACCATACATAGAAATCCCTAGTGAGGAATCTTCAAAGGTGGGTGAGTTGCACCATAACTAGACCCTTTTGGGTCCTCACATCGATAAATTTCCCCTCACTAATAATCACTATAAATTATTTTATAAAGTGGACATGAATCAATTTGGTTATGGCCCCTTAGGTTGGGTCACCTAGATGAAACACTACTTTTCCCTCCATGGAATTACTGATGACGTGATGAAACTTAGAGTGGTGGTTTTGTACTTTAACCCAAAACAATGGAAATGGTGGGAAAGGGATAAAAAATTGTATGGGGGCTACATATCATGGAGTTAATTTCATGTTAACGCCAGTTATGCTCGTTTTGGGAGAGATACACACTATTTGGGATGGATTCCCATGTTACACCAAATAGTATTAGTGGTAGACTTTATCATAGCCTTGAGTAATTAGAAATATGCATAGAGGACTTAGTTGATTATTTTTATAAATAGTCTTTCATTAGTGGCCCCTGGAAGATATTAGAGCACAAGTTAGGATGTAGAAACCTGCTACCTAGTTGGAGGCCTCTCAAAAAGCTCAAGAAGTGGAGATAGTAATCAATGCACAAGAATGACTTTGTTTGGATCAAGGCCACAAAGGAAACATTTTTAGCTCTGAAATAAGTTGTGTACCACATTGATCTTAGCGGTACCTGATTTCACAAATACTTTTGTCCTAGAATGTGATGCGTTGGGCCATGGTTTGGGAGTAGTACTCATGCAAGAAGGGAATCCATTGGCCTACACTAGTAAACAATTGTGCAGTTAGGATTTGGGTAAATACACTTATGATAAAGAGACTCGATGGCCATCCTTCATGGAGTCAAAAATTGGCTCCCCTATCTCATTGGGAGGCATTTTTAGATTAAAATATTTCATCACAGTATGTAGTATTTTTTGGAACATAGGTTGTCATCTCTAGAGCACCACAAGTGGGTCACAAAGATGATAGGGTATGAATTTGAGATCATTTATAAAAAAAGGAAAATACAATATGGTGGTAGATGCCTTGTCTAGAAAATATGAGGAATACAAATATCTATTTGCTTTATCCTCAAGAATGGTTACTAGAAGAAAGACATGAGTGATTGACCCATGATGAGGTGTCTTAACTCATCAAATGACTTCAAGAGGACGCTAATCCTCCCAAATGATACAAATGGGAATATGAGACCTTGTAGTATAAAGGTTTCCTTTTTCATGGTATCAAATTCATCTTTGAAACAATGGATACTCAAAGAGTTGCATTCATCTCCTATAGAAAATCATTCAAGATTTCAAAAAACCTATGAACAAACTAAGAGATATTTATTTTGGGTGGGAATTAAAAAAGATATACATAGTTTTGTGATTGAATGTGACAAATTTCAAAGGAATAAGGGTGAGACAGTGAAGACTCTAGGTTCATTGTAGTCATTGCCATTCCCAACTACTATTTGGACGAACATCTCCATTGATTTTATAGTAGGTCTTCCAAAAGCAGGAAACAAATTAATCATCATGGTGGTAATTGATTGAATTTTTAAATATGCTCACTTATGTGACCTACGACACTCCTTTACTCTAGCAATTACTACCCAAGTTTTTTTGGGTCAATTTTTTAAGATCCATGGTATGGCCACTTCCATTGTGTCATATTGCAATCCCACTTTCACTAGAAAATTTTGGCAAGATTTGTTCAAGCTCTAGTGAACCTAGTTGCAAATAAGCACATCTTATCATGCCTAAATGGATGGCCAGACATAAGCAGTCAACAAATGCCTAAAAACCTATTTGATATGTTTTCCTTTGGAAAAGCAACACTAGTGGGTGTAGAAGTTACCTTTGACTGAATTGTGGTATAATACCACTTATCATGATGCTACAAAAATGACCCCATCCAAAGAAATCTATGGCGATAAACCTCCTTCAATAGTATTATATATCCTAGGGGCCTCAATGGTGTAGGCAATGGATAATATGCTTCACAATCACGAAGCTATTCTTCGCATACTTAAAGAAAAAATTGGTTATGGCTTAAAATCACATGAAACAACAAGATGACCAACATCACTTCAAACATTCCTTTGAAGTCGAGGATCAAGTGTTCCTTTGTCTCTATCCCTATAAGCATACATCTCTCAAATTTAATGATATTCAGAAGTTGGCACCAAAATTTTATGGCCCATATCAAATTGTACAATGCATTGGAAATGTGGCTTACAAATTAGATGTTCCAACACACTCCAAGATGCACCTAGTAATTCATGTTTTTTGTTTGAAGAAGGTTATGAGGCATAATTACCACATTCAAACTACCTTATCATAACTTGATAAAGAATTTTTCATTTGGCTCTAGCCAAAAGCGGTTTTGGTCATGCAAGAGTGACACCTCTACCATCACACTATCTACGAAGTTCTCATTTAGTGGGAGCATTTGCAACCAAAAAATGATACTTGGGAACTGTTAACCATTTTGTAGTAGTTTCCACATCTCTAGGCTTAAGGACAATGTTGTTTTTTAAGGTGGGAGGGGGGATTGTTAGGGTCCTACCCTAACCCCTCTACTTTGAGGATTGTTATCGTATTTGGATCTCTACTCATAGGAGGTTTCCCCCTCGAAGAGGCAAGTGAACATTACTCTCTCTTTTAGACATCACTAATACAAGGGTTCTTTCTCAAGTTCTATCTTTTTATCTCTTGTGTTTTTTTAGTTTGTTTATGGCATTTTATCACAATTTGTTATTTTTCTATGCAATTATAGAGTTAAGTTTATTTGCAACCAAAAAATGCTACATGGGAACTGTTAATCGTTTTGTAGTACTTTCCACATCTTTAGGCTTCAGGACAATGTTGTTTTTTAAGGTGGGAGGGGGGCTTGTTAGGGTCCTACCATAACCTCTCTACTTTGAGGATTGTTATCATATTTGGATTTGTACTCATAGGAGGTTTCACCCTCGAAAAGGCAAGTGAACATTACTCTCTCTTTTAGACATCGCTAATACAAAGGTTCTTTCTCAAGTTCTATCTTTTTATCTCTTGTTTTTTCAGTTTGTCTATGGAATTCTATCACATTTTGTTATTTTTCTATGCAATTCTAGAGTTTTTATTTGCAACAAAAAAATGCTACTTGGGAACTGTTAACCATTTTGTAGTAGTTTCCACATTTCTAGGCTTAAGTACAATGTTGTTTTTGAAGGCAGGAAGGGGGCTTGTTAGGGTCCTACCCTAACCCCTCTACTTTGAGGATTGTTATCGTATTTGGAGCTCTACTCAAAGGAAGTTTCCCCCTCTAAGAGGAAACTGAACATTACTCTCTCTTTTAGACATCACTAATACAAGGGTTCTTTCTCAAGTTATATATTTTTATCTCTTGTTTTTTCAGTTCGTCTATTGCATTCTATCACATTTTGTTATTTTTATATGCAATTCTAGAGTTAAGTTTATACAAAAATTTAGTATTTGAATCATTCATTTAATCCTGCAAAAGTTGAAAATATAGTTGGGTATATTGGAAGGAAAATGAAGGGAACCTCTTGGCATACTTGGAAGTAAATGTGTTTTGCATTATGGAGGGGGAATGTCAATGGGAATCAAAGCTACGAAAAGGAAATGACTAGTCCTTTCAAATTAACAAAAAATCATTTACTGAAGAATATGTACAACAAAAGAAGGCCCGCAAAAAAATAACATTTCTATAGAAAAGAATAATAAATATATTGACTAAGATATGGTAGATTGATTAATTGATACAATTCCATGTGATGTTGTACTTATACACCTGGGCTCATCACAATGGTTGATGGGTAATGTACTTTAGTTAGGATGTGTCACTTTATTATTATTATTATTATTTATTTGATGTTTATTTATATATTTATGTTCATTACACCATACCCCCCTTGATCTTAACAACCATGCTGGACCATTATATATTATATTCTAGCAACATTATATGACATGGATTGCATTGCGATATCTCTACCACATGGTTTAATAGAAAGCATATTTTTAACCCACGGATGCTTACTTGTTCTCTAGTCTGGTCTTGGATCGATGTGTAAATTGCCATGGATATTCTGCTGGAATAGTTTGTCACAATAGACCTTACAATATTACCAGCATAGATCCATCTTAAAAGGGGATCTACCAAGCATTGAGAGGGATCACATATATCGAGGTTCAAACCCTTCATCAACATTTGCACTCTTCAAATAAAGTTTGTAATGCAATGTTTATGGTTTTAATTTATCTAATTTGTGTAGTTTTATATATACCACATTCTAAATGTTTTAAATCTAATTTGAGACATGCTATTTTTTATAATATTTTATTATTTTTTATAAAGTATGTGTGTCAACTCCACGATGAGCATGGAAGGAGTTACACACACCCCCTACTTGGTTGTAGAATGTGCCCATTCGACACAATGAAAATTTATTATTATCTAGTGTATTACTCTAGAACTTTAGTTTTAATTATTGCCATCTTATTGCATGAAATACTAAATAAAATTAAACTAAAATGAAAGGTTCAACTTAATAAATTACAAACCATCCACCTAATGAACACAATATGTCCCCTAGAAAACCCTAATACGAGAAAAACCCAACTAGAAGGTGAGGCCTATGCTTTGGTATTTTAGTATGAGTTATGAAATGCAAATACAAAGAAAGAGGGCCACTCATTATGGAATTTCCATGGACTTTGTGGCTAGAATGGTTGATATAGAATATTCTGCTTCCTCCATTATGTTTCAATATCCCACTCATAGATTCTTTGCTCGATTATGGAACAATAAAGAATACAATAAGAACGGAACTCCCTATTTTCCTAGCAACCCAGTATTTAACATAGCCTAATAATTGTCTAGGGATAGGGTGTTTTCATGCCTTAACCCCCAATTAATGTTAGGGTTATAGACCCTCTAGAATCTTCTTGAAATTCCACATGTTTGAATATTAAAAGATGATGTGGCATCCACGCAGTATCATGGTGGTCAATATGAAAGGTGAAATTTCCAAAGGCATAGCGTTTGCATACAAACTTCAATTGAGGTGATTTTTGCACTATTTGAAAGGCTTGATGTGTAGAACAATGTTGAGAGGTTGAGAGATAATCTTGCAAATTTTTGACCCCAAAAATGACCATTTAAGGCCTCAAACAATCTCTATAAGGTTGTAGACCCCAAATCACCAAAATGGGACCTACAAGCCAATACCTTCAATCTTTCCACCCATAAGTACAAAAACATATAACAACATATATAAAGATCTATTTTGGATCATGGATGTGAGATCTATATTATGAATCCATACAATACATATTTACATTACATGATCATTTATTTAAGTTCACATGGCTCAACACCTATCAGTATAATCACACATTTGCAATTTATATATAATATGATGGTAATCACCCTCAAAGGGTCAAATGGGTCCTACAAGCCAATACCTCCATTCTTTCCACCCATAAGTACAAAAACATATGACGGCATATATAATGATCCATTTTGGATCATGGAGTTGAGCTTTGTATTATGAATCCATATAATACATATTTACAACATTTTCATTACAGGGTTATTTATTTAAGTTCACATGGCTCAACACCCATCATTATAACCACACATTTACAATTTATATATAATACGATATAAATCACCCTCAAATGATCAAAACTAGGGCATTATAAAGTTCTCATATTGTTGACTTGCCCTCAAGTCAACTTTGTTGCGTTTTTTATCCTTGCGCGTCCTCCGCTACATTAGTTTATGTTATGGCTCTTTCCTCTCCTGCTTTGCTTCTTTTTTGGCCATTCACATCTCTTGCTTATATCTCTTTTCTTATTACCTTCTGCTTCCTTTTATACTTGCGGGGGCGGGTCCAAAACGGTTGCGGCCGTTAGCATCTTTCCACAACTCCCTCTCCTTTACCCTACACTATGGTCTCTTCTTCTGCCTTTTGCGGTCCTCTCCAAAAACGAAGGATCCAACACATATGATGACATAGTTGCTTCAGTTTTGGCATCACATACCAACTCCCAAACATGGATATTGTGAATTGAGATGTACAATTTGAAATTATCATTGTATTAGCATTTGTTCCCAATATTTGACAATTGATTCTCTTACACATTAAATCCTTTGGATGCACATAACAACTTTAAGATGCTTGAAGATTGGTATGCATCTTCCATATCATTGTGCTAGCTTCTCTAGATATTAAATTACACTTTGCAACATATTTCAGTGAGTCTACAATTTTCAACTCCTCCCACCAACTTTTGTAGTCTACTTTTTAGCACTCAACTTACAATTTTCAACTCCTCCCACCAACTTTTGTAGTCTACAACATTGCAATTTTGTGCTTCATCTCCTCAACATTCCACACTTTAAAGCCAAATAATGTTGAGTTGCTTATGCTTCAAGGTGAAACATCTTTTTTAGGTTGGATATTATTGAGTCGAGATAAGTTCCTAGGTTGGTATTCCTTCTCAACCTTGACTTATGTATGCAATTTTAGGGTTGGACATTGTTAAGGTGGGATAAGTTCCCATGTTTAAATCCCTTCCCACCCTTACTTATGTATGAAAATGTGCCACTCTGGCATTATTTACCTGTTATGGTGGGATAAGTTTTCACTGTATGGAGAATTTATTAAAGAAATGCCACGCTGGAATTATTTCCCAATTCAATGTGATACACATTATGGACAATCTCGTACAATAAATCCATAAAGATTTGTAGTAGGATTTTAAGAAACGTCATCAGGTATTTGAGACATAGAACAATTCCCCCCATCAAGAGGAGAGCACAATCATGGTATTCCATTGATTCCATTTAATAAACCACCAAATGTGCATCCTTATAGACAAGCGTTTGCACACAATAATGAAATTAAAAAGATTATTCATGAACTATTAGATGTCAGGTTTGATATGTATGAAAACTAGCCCTTATTCATCACCAGTGGTCATGGTCCTAAAAAATGAGGTCGTGTGATGCATATGCCCATATTTTCATGCTCTCAATAAGCTAGCAATAAAGGAAAAATGTCTAATTCCAGTGATTGATGACCACTTGGATGAGCTTTATGACGCCATTTTCTTCACCAATCTTGACCTTCACTCCAAATACCACCAAATTAGAATGAATGAAGTTGGCATCCCCAAGACCGTTTTCTGCACACATGAAGGCCATTATGATTTTATGGTGATGACATTTGGACGATGTACTACCCTATCCACATTCTTGATCATCATGAAAATGATATTTAGACCCCTCATATGCCTATTTGTGATAGTATTATTTAATGATATCTTGATCTATAGTGCAAATTGGCAGGCACATATGGAACATGTTTCTAGATTACTACAACTACTCAAGGAAAATCAATTATTTCTCAAGAGGTCCAAATATGCTTTTGGCGCTTCTGAGGTAAAATATTTGGGTCACATTGTTAGTCAACATGGGCTGTGAGTGGATCTTGAGAAAATTGAGGCTATCAAGATTAACCACAACCCAAAACATTAAAAGGATAATGCGGCTTCCTTGGGCTCACAGGTTACTACAAAAAAGTTTGTACAAAATTATTGAAATATAGTTGCCCCATTAATAACCCAGCTAAAAAGGAACGACTTTGTTTGGAACAATGCCACAAAGGAAACATTTTTAGCTTTGAAATAAGCTACGTGTACCACACTGGTCTTAGCAGTACCTGATTTCACAAAGACTTTTGTCCTAGAATGTGATGCGTTGGGCCATGGTTTGGGAGTAGTACTCATGCAAGAAGAGAATCCAATGGCCTTCACTAGTAAACAATTGTGCAATCGGGATTTTGGTAAATACACTTATGATAAAGAGATGATGGTCATCCTTCATGCAGTAAAAACTTGGCACCCTTATCTCATTGGGAGGTATTTTCAGATTAAAATAGTTCATCACAGTCTATAGTATTTTTTGGAACATAGGTTGTCATCTCTAGAGCACCACAAGTGGGTCACAAAGATGATAGGGTATGAATTTGAGATCATTTATAAAAATGGAAAATACAATATAGTGGTAGATGCTTGTCTAGAAAATATGAGGAATACAAATCTCTATTTGCTTTATCCTCAAGAATGGTTAGTAGAAGCAAGACATGAGTGGTTGACCCATGATGAGGTGTCTTAACTTGTCAAATGACTTCAAGAGGACCCTAATCCTCCCAAATGATACATGTGGAAATAAGATACCTTGTAGTATAAAGGTTTCCTTTTTCATGGTATCAAGTTCAGCTTTGAAACAATGGATACTCAAAGAGTTGCATTCATGTCCTATAGAAAATCATTCAAGATTTTAAAAAACCTATGAACACACTAGGAGATATTTATTTTGGGTGGGAATTAAAAAAGATATACATACTTTTTTATTGAATGTGACAAATGTCAGAGGAATAAGGGTGAGACAGTGAAGACTCTAGGTGTGTTGTAGTCATTGCCAATCCCAACTACTATTTGGATGAACATCTTCATTGATTTTATAGAAGGTATTCCAAAAGCAGGAAACTAATTAATCATCATGGTGGTAATTGATCGAATTTTTAAATATGCTCACTTATGTTCCCTACAACACTCCTTTACTCCAGCAATTTATACCCAAGTTTTTTTTTATCAAATTTTTAAGCTCCATTGCATGTCCACTTCCATTATCTAAAATAATTTAGTTAAATACTTAGGTTATTTAAATAAAAATCAAATTAATTATCTAAAATACTTAGGTTAGTTAAATAAAAATCAAATTAATTATCTAAAATAATAATTATTAATAATTTTCTAAAAACTCTAAATATTTTTTTTTCATCCCTATAAACCAACAAACCCTAAATCTAACTTGAGCCAACACCTAACCTACCTCCATCTACCAAACCTCCACCGTCACTACATATACAATGGTCATTGGGAAATCACAATCGCCTCCTCAGACTTCGTTGTCTCCTGATGATGATCCTACAGTAAGGATTGAAACGTCGAGAACTTTCATTTCACAAACGCAGATCCTCTTCTTCTCTTTTTCCACTTCCATTATGTCAGATTGAAATCCCACCTTCACTAGAAAATTTTGGCAAGAGTTGTTCAATCTCTAGGGAACCTAGTTGCAAATAAGAACATCTTATCATCCCTAAATGGATGGCCAGACAGAAGTAGTCAACAATTTCCTAGAAACCTATTTGAGATGTTTTTCTTTGGAAAAGAAACACTAGTGGGTGTAGTAGTTACCTCTGACTGAACTGTGGTATAATACCACTTATCATGATGCTACAAAAATGGCCCCATCCAAAGAAATATATGCGAGAAAATTCCTTCAATAGTATTATATATCCTAGGGACCTCAATGGTGTAGGCAGCGGATAATATGCTTCACAATCATGAAGCCATTCTTCACACACTTAAAGAAAGAAATGGCTATGTCTCAAAATCACAAGAAACAACAAGATGACCAACATCACTCTGAACATTCCATTGAAGTCGAGGATCAAGTGTTCCTTTGTCTCCAACCCTATAGGCACACATCTCTTAAATGTAATGGTCATCAAAAGTTGGCACCAAAATTTTATGGCCCATTTCAAATTGTACAATGCATTGGACATGTGGCTTACAACTTAGCTCTTCCAACACACTCCAAAATGCACCTAGTATTTCATGGTTTTTGTTTGAAGAAGGTTATGAGGCATAATTCCCACATTCAAACTACCTTATCATAACTTGATGAAGAAGTTTTCATTTGGCACTAGCCAAAAGTGATTTTGGTCATGCAAGAGTGGCACCTCTACCATCACACTATCTAAGAAGTTCTCATTCAATGGGAGTATTTGCAACCAAAAAATGCTACTTGGGAAATATTAACCATTTTCTAGTAGTTTCCCCATCTATAGGATTAAAGACAATGTTGTTCTTGAAGGCAGGAAGGGGGCTTTTTAGGGTCCTACCCTAACACCTCTACTTTGAGGATTATTATTGTATTTGGAGCTTTGGTCATAGGAGGTGCACCCCTCGAAGAGGCAAGTGAACATTACTCTCTCTTTTAGACATCACTAATACAAGGATTCTTTCTCAAGTTCTATCTTTTTATCTCTTGTTTTTTCAGTTTGTCTATGGCATTCTATCACATTTTGTTATTTTTCTATTCAATTCTAGAGTTAAGTTTGTACAAAATTTAGTACTTGAATCATTCGTTTCATCCTGCAAAAGTTGAAAATATAGTTGGGTATATTGGATGGAAAATGAAGGGAACCTCTTCGCATATTTGGAAGTAAATATGTTTTGCATCTCTTCCAAGGAAGAAGATGGGGGGGAAATGTGAATGGGAATCAAAGCTAAGAAAATAAAATGACTAGTCCTTTCAAATTAACAAAAATCCATTTACTGAGGAATATGTACAACAAAAAAAGGCTCGTAAATAATTAACATTTATATAGAAAAATAATAAATATATTGAATAAGATATGGTAGTTGATTAATTGATACAATGCCATGTGATGTTGTACTTATACACTTGGACTCATCACAATGGTTGATGGGTCATGTCCTTTAGTTAGGATGTGTAACTTTATTATTATTATTATTATTATTTATTAGATGTTTATTTATATATTTATGTTCATTACACTATACCCCCCCTTGATCTTAACAACCACGTTGGACCATTATATATTATATTCTAGCAACGTTATATGACATGGAGTGCATTGTGATATCTCTACCACATGGTTTTATAGAAATCATATTTTTAAACCACATATGCTTACTTGTTCTCTAGTATGGTCTTGGATCGATGTGTAAATTGCCATGGATACTCTACTAGAATAGTTTGTCACAATAGATCTTACAATATTACTAGCATAGATCCATCTTAAAAGGGGATCTACCAAGCACCGAGAGGGATCAAATATCTTGAGTTGCAAACCCTTCCTCATTATTTGCACTCTTTAGAGAAAGTCTATAATGCAATGTTTATGGTTTTAATTTATCTAATTTGTGTAGTTTTATATATATGTCGTTCTAAATGTTTTAAATGTAATTTGAGCCGACATGTTATTTTTTATAAAGAACGCGTGTTAGCTCCACGATGAGCATGGAAGGAGTTACAACCCCCCCCCCCTACTGGGATGTAGAATGTGCCTCTTCCACACAATGAAATTTTTTTATTATCTAGTGTTTTACTCTAGAACTTTAGTTTTAATTGTTGTCATCTTAATGCATGAAATACTAAATAAAATCAAACTAAAATGAAAGGTTCAACTTATAAATTACAAATTACCATCCACCTAATGAACACAAGATGTGCCCTAGAAAAACCTAATACGAGAAAAACCCAACTAGAAGATGAGGCCTATGCTCTGGTATTTTAATCTCAATTATGAAATGCAAATACAAAGAAAGAGGGCCACTCATTATGGAGTTTCCATGGACTTTGTGGATAGAATGGTTGTTATAGAATCTTCTACTTCCTCTATTATGTTTCAATATCCCACTCATAGATTATTTTCTCAACTATGGAACAATAAAGAATACAATAAGAATAGAACTCCTTCTTTTCTTAGCAACCCAATATTTAACATAGCCTAATAGTTGTCTAGGGTTAGAGTGTTTTCATGCCTTAACCTCCAAATAATTTTAGGGTTCTAGACCCTCTAGAATATTCTTGAAAGTCCACATGTTTGAATATTATAAGATGATGTGGCATCCACTCAGTATCATGGTGGTCAATATGAAAGTTCAACTTTCCAAAGGAATAGCTTGTGCATACAAACTTCAATTGAGGTGACTTTTGCACTATTTGAAAGGCTTGGGGTGTAGAACAATGTTGAGAGGTTTAGAGCTAAGCTTGAAAATTTTTTACCCCAAAAATGACCATTTAAGGCCCCATATAGTCTCTAGAAGGTTTCTAGTCCCCAAATCACCAAAGTGGGACCTACCCATAAAATGGTCCCTACAAGCCAATACCTTCAATTTTTCCACCCATAAGTACAAAAGCATATAACAACATATATAATGATCTATTTTGGATCATGGAATGAGGTCTATATTATGAATCCATACAATACACGTTTACATTACAGGATCATTTATTTAAGTTCACATGGATCAACACTTATCATTATAACCACGCATTTACAATTTATATAAATATGATGGTAATCACCCTTAAAGGGTCGAATGGGCCTTATAAGGCAATACCTCCATTTTTTCCACCCATAAGTAAAAAAACATATGACAACATATATAATGATCCATTTTGGATCATGGAATTGAGCTTTGTATTATGAATCCATACAATATATATTTACAACATTTACATTACAGGGTTATTTATTTAAGTTCACATGGCTCAACACCTATCATTATAACCACACATTTACAATTTATATATAATACGATAGAAATCACCCTCAAAGGGTGAAAACTAGGGCATTATAAAGTTCTCATATTGTTGACTCACCCTCGAGTCAACTTTGTTGCGTTTATGATCCTTGTATGTCCTTTGCTACATTAGTTTATGTTGCAGCTCTTTCCTTTCCTACTAATGACATCTCTTGCTTTTGTATCTCTTCTGCTTACTTTCTGCCTCCTTTTATACTTGCAGGGGAGGGTCCAAAACGGCTGCGGCCGTTAGCATCTTTCCACAACTCTCGCTCCTTCACCCTACGCTATGGTCTCTTCTTCCTCCTTTTGTGGTCCTCTCCATAAACGAATGAGCCAACACATATGATGACATAGTTGCTTCAGTTTTGGCTTCACATGCCAACTCCCAAACATGGAGATTGTGAATTGAGATGTACAATTGGAAATTCTCATTGCATTAGCATTTGTTCCCAATAGTTGACAATTGATTATTTTCCATGTTAACTCCTTTGGATGCACATAACAGTTTTAAGATGGTTGAAAATTGGTATGCATCTTCCATGTCATTGTGCTAACGTCTTTACATATGAAATTACACTATGCAACATATTTCAGTGTGTCTACAATTTCCAGCTCCTCCCACCAACTTTTGTAGTCTACTTTTTAGCACTCAACTTACAATATTATTCATACAAAATTGTAACTTTGTGCTTCATCTCTTCAACATTCCACACTTTAAATCCAAATAATGTTGAGTTGCATATCAACTTCAAGGTGAAACATCTTTTTTAGGTTGGATATTATTGAGTCGAGATAAGTTCCTAGGTTGGTATTCCTTCTTAGCCTTGACTTAAGGTGGGATAAGTTCCCATGTTGAAATCCCTTTCCACTCTTACTTATGGATGAAAATGTGCAACTAATGTAATTGTGTGCATTCGATGCTCCCCTATATGATAATTTACGCATAATTGCTTAAATTTAAGTATTAATTTATCGTGTGGTCTAAAAGTTCTACGATTTCAAACGGAAAAAATTGATTTTTACGTCACGATTTTGAAAAATTCAATAGAAATTTTTAAAAACCTTGGTTAAAACTCTCAAACATTGAAATTTTGGGTGCCCCAAGGGTTTTTCATGGTGTTGAATCCATTTCTACCCTCAAAATCGCCATTAAAACACAGTTAAATTTAGATATTGCAAAATAAAAAACGTCGGATTCCGGTAAAATGCCCTACTCCGGGCAAAATCGTCAAATTTTTAGACAACTCCTTAATTTACATGGACCCATATAACGTGGCTTTGAAATCTAGTTAGATTGTAATTATACACCTTTACTAAGCTAAATATAATTAAGTGAAAGTCTTTTATTTAATTGTACTATATTTTCATTGTTATAAATTTTTTTTCAACTTCTCTTATCACTAAACACACTTATAATTAGGATTTTATATCTACATGATTATCTTGTTATTTTAATTCAACATACATATTAGGATTATGTTCTACATTTTAATTTAATTTATTTAACTAAATGTATTGAAAATTTCATTTTTTATTATACTAACCATTAATATTTAATTTTCAATCCTTAACCTTATCATTTGGATATGTTATTAATTTCACTTAATTGTTATAAAATATATTTTTGAAAAAACATAATTTCTATTTATTTATGTGTACACATTAATGTGCATGTTTATTCACGTGGACACATGTAAATGCGTGTTTATTCCACATAGTGATTACAATATACAAAATCTTAATTGATTAAAATGAATATAGATCTTATAATATATTGAGTGAATTTCGCTGGAAAAAAATATATTGAGTGAATTATATATATATTGGACAGTGATTACAATATACAAATTCTTAATTGATTAAGATGAATATAGAATTGATAGTATATTCAGTGAATTATATATATATATATATATATATATATATATATATAAATGATTATTTATTAAAAAAATTAGTATTTTAAATATAATTATATTAATAAAATTAAATAATTTTATAATTTAAGTGGAATAGTAATTTTATTAAAAAGAAATTAAAAAATGGATATTAATAAATTAATATATATAAATGATTATTTATTAAAAAAAGTTTAGTATTTTAAATATAATTATATTAATAAAATTAAATAATTCTAAAATTTAAGTGGAATAGTAATTTTATTAAAAAGAAATTAAAAAATGGATATTAATAAATTAAAAAACATTGAAATATATTTCAAATCGTAATTTGTTTACAAATATTGTTAAAAACAATATTGCACATATATAATGGTTAAATTGATGGTTGCTATTTTTTAAGAGATTTGTGTTTGACATATTCAATTGCGAAAATCCCATAATAAGAAATTGAAAGTACATTTTATGAAACTAAATTAAAAGAACTTTAACCATAAGTTACAAAAACCTTACTTTATTTAAAAAGTTAGGTTTGTATAAAAATCAAGGTTGTTGTATATTTAAAAAAAAAATTAGAGATATTCAGGGTTGGCAGGTGCGAGGGGAGTAATTCTAGACTCCACGGAGAACAAGCAGAAAGACTTTGCCTGGGGCATTGGGAGGAAGACCAACAATGCAGCGGAATGGCTAAGACTCATCAAAGGATTGGAGACTGCAGTCAACCTGGGAATTAAGAAACTCACAATTCTCAGAGACTCTCTAATCATAATCAGAGAAGCTAGGTGTATTATAGCCAAAAGGAAAGACCCCACCTCCAAAATGCATCACCTCCTACAATGCATCGGTATTGAATTTCACGAGCTCAATTTCCTTCATATTCTGCGAGGGTTGAACGAGAAAGCGGACGAGATGGCGAATATAGGAGTCGAGCTGGCTTATGGCACCCTAAGGCTCGATAATGATATATTGGAAACTACTTGGATCCCTTAAACCAAGAGTTGGATTTTGCGCTAAGTCCTATGAACCTATGCCCTATCCACTACCCCATTTATGGATTATATTCATTTAATTAGCATCATAATTGAGTTTTTTTGGGATCTCTCCCTTGGAGAAATGGCGGCTCCTTCCCCTCTTGATTGCTGCCCTCGCATGCATGAAGTTAATGATCCTTAGAGTACTGCCATTTGGCTGGCATACGGAATCCTTGAATTGATAAAACCTCAACTCCGGGCACTCAACATATTTCATTCCTCTGCCTCCTATCTTCTCATCGCCCTGTTCGGTCTGGGTTTGAGCTTGATGTTTGTTGTTTGGAAAGGTCCCTGTGTTGGTAAAGAAATGGCGCATCATGAAATTGGGCATGGTGGGGAGCACTATTGCCGTGGAGTTGGGCATTATCGGGGGGCTGAGAATCCCACCTGTGGAAGATGCTGCAAGATGGGGCAAGGCTCTAATGTTGGGCGTGGTAGGGGAGCTCAGTCGGAAGAAAGGTGGGGTGATTCAGTAGATCATGAGAGCCACCCTGGCCTTGGTCCCCGCCGAAGGCATGCATGGGGTAGGAAACGTCATCGGGCAGGACGGGAAACGCAACATTTCTAAATTTGAGGTGGAGTTCCTGGATCGTTTGCATGATTTGGGGCTGCAGGTGAGACTGGTTCGTGGTGAAAACATTGAGTTCAGGAAAGTAATATCTCGCCTCTATAACTTTGCAACTGCATCTCACTCTTAGGTCAAAGCTCAGAATATTTGTGTGGCTGAAAAAATAGAGCATTTGGAGGAAACCTTGGGTTTGGCCTATCCCCACAAGGCTCGGAAGCTCAAAGTAACTGGCAGCAAGCTTGAGGACATCAACCGAAAGATGGAGAAGCTTCAGAAGTTCATGGCATCAGCTGGTAACTTCGTGGACCTTAGCGTCGACAAGAATTTGGCTGTAGACTCTGTGGGCGCGGCCATGGACGTTGGTCCTCACTAGCAGCTTGCCTACCTTGGTCGCGGGTTGGATCTCTAGTTTATTTATGTTATCTATGCTTTCTAGAACTCTGTTATTTACAGTTTAGGCTTTAGTATTTTGTTGGCATCTTGGTTGGGCTTAATGCCCAGTTTTTGTATAAGGCAGACCATCAGAAATGTTCTTCTTCTGCATACTACTCCTAGGACAGTTTGTTAGATGCTATAGTACCCACAGAACATAATTATCAGCTGGAATTAGGATTGATGGTTGTCTTTCTTACAGGAAAGCAATATGATCAGTCTATTTTGATGTAATTCTCCTTTTTATATATAATCAATGCTATCAACCATTTCTATTAAAAAAAACCTAAAAATATTTAAAACCTTAATTTTTCTCATTGCTTTGTTTTAATCTTTCTCTAACCCATTATAAGGAAACTTGTAATTGATTTATAATATTCTTCATAAGGTAAACACATAAAAGACTTACTATTTGTCTTATAATATTTGCAATATTAATAAATTAAATTAGCATATATGCATCTTTTTCCCATAACTTTTAAATAACTAGAAAACATCTTTTCCCATAACTTTAAATAACAAAAAAATTATACGTACAAAAATGTAATCCCTCTTACTATTAAAATAATATAATTCCAATTAAAAATAAATATTATATTAATATTTATATATTAATACTCCACTCATTCTCAATTAATGTAATGAATGTTTCCAACAAAATAATATTTTTGAACATCACATCTTATGGAGTGACAATTAATCATCTCATTGAAGTCGTCTAAGATAATGACATACACTTTCTAATGTGCCGAAAGTAATGACTCCCTCTTATCTTCTTCCTCTAGTCATCCCCTTTTTTTTCTCAAAATATTATTCCACTTCAATCAATAATTTCGACATATGTTTGTTTTAAGCAGACCTTGGAACCTCTAATCATAAAATAAACCCTAATATATGTTTTGATGAAACATAGAGACTGAGGGTTACATTATATAACATTTCACTGAAGCTGAACCAATGGGAACCTCACACGTATGGAACTATGATTGAGATGGGCATGTTCTTTATTGCAATAAATCTTATCTACTAAATTACAATAATAATATACATCACTTGTCTTAGTTGTCAAGTAATCAAGTCCCCTGCATGGAGTTTTCATAACGGTCTCTGCCATTCATGATTAATCATTGTTAAGGCACCACTGGCCAATAGGGTTCAAGCAATGAGTTAAATTTTATTTTAAACATAGATAATGTTGGGACTATGGGCTTAGTTTATTTTAATATGAAGAAAATGCTTGGGTCACATTTATAATGGGTCTAATTGGGTTTATTTTAATATGAAGAAAATGCTTGGGTCACTATACATTTATCTCTAATGGAACTTTAGAGATAAGGCCTTGCTATAACAAAATCAAAATATGGCTTTGTATTCGGGCATGTCCACCTCCTATAGGAATATTCGTCATTATTTTAATTTTAATGAAGTTGGATATATATAGTTGAACCAATTAGCTACGTTATGACGTGTCCTACCTACCGCCAACCACGGGCAAGCTTTTTATTTTCTTTAAAGAAGGTTTTATCGTGGGCTGTTTGAGTTTTACTCGATTATTCTAATGTTACGTCACACCCATGATGAAAAGATCTCGCTGTTGTTGGCTAGGATTATGCCACGTATCGCCGCAAGTTTTGACCTATGCTGCATTGCTGGACACGTGTACCGAAATGAGTTGACAGGTGCGCATTGCAGTAGTCATCGAAAAGCCACCACCGTGGCGGGCCCCGCCACTTTTGACTTTAAGGAAATTTCCGAGAAATATCTTTGTGACCGAGCCGGGGTTAAGCTAACCCGGGGTCTTCACCGTCGAAGGTTTATTATTCTTCACTCTTGGGGCTTGTTGCCTTTTGCTTGACTGCTCATTCTGAGGGCAGAAATTGCGATATCTCCATGCAATCAAGTAATTTCGATATTTTTTATTTATTTATTTTTGACTTTTTGTTCTTGTTATCATGTGAATTCTAGCAACTTTATCATTAGCTAAACTTCTAGTAGCTATTATTTTTTATTTCAAAATTTGGTTTTAATTTTTTTTTATAGATCCTCTTCCTATGTTGATTTTTTATGTTTATATGTAAATTTGATTTTTCTTGCGTAGTGTAGTAGAAAATATCGTCAAAGTTTTCATCTTTTCATTTTGAAATATTTAATTCTAACATTTATTTCCATCGCTAGATGTCATTGTCTGCAATTTTTTGTTTCACATTTCAACCTCTCAACCTATGTGTACCGGATTTTAATTGTACTAATCCATGTTTTTCACACCATGGGATATTAAGTTTCAAGTAGTTTTATATTTTGATCTCTTCTTATTTTGTCAATTTTTTGTTTCACATCTCAACCTCTCAACCTATGTGTACCGGATTTTAATTGTACTAATCCATGTTTTTCACACCATGGGATATTAAGTTTCAAGTAGTTTTGTATTTTGATCTCTTCTTATTTTGTTTATTGAAGTTGTCTATGTAGTATTGTTGTTGTATTCCATGTTTTCTCCATTTTCTCTTGTTATAGCATTCTTGTACATGTTTTTTCAAGGTTTTTTTATCCATTGGTCATCTTTCTTCTTCTATATCATGCTCTTCGAACTGTTTTTTGTGTTGTCAATATATACTCGACACAATTTCTCATGGGTCCTTGTTTTGTTCTCATCTTCTTATTTCATATCTCAACATTTTAACCAATTTTCATTGGTCCTTAGTTTGGCTAATCCATGCATTTCACAACATGAAATATTAAGCTTCTTCTCCATTTTCTCTCTTTATAGCATTTTTGTAAATGGTTTTTCAACATCTTCTTCTATATCATGCTCTCCAAATGATGATTTTATGTACTATTAGTATATACTTGACAAAACTTCCCATGGTTCTTTATGTTGGTCATATCTTCTTGTTTCACATCCCAACCTCTCACCCTATGTTCAATAGTCCTTAGTTGTGCTAATCCATGTTTTTTAGGCCATGAAATATTGAACTTCAAGTAGCTTTGTATGTTGATATCCTCTTACCTTGTTTGTTGAAGTTGTCTATGTAATATTGTTGTTTTATTTGGTGTGTTTTCTCTATTTTCTTTCTCTGTAGAATTCTTGTATATAGCTTTTCAACACTATTTTATCTATTGAACACATTTCTTCTTCTATATCACGCCCAAACTGGATTTTGTATTGTCGATATATACTCTACACAACTTCTCATGGCGAGCCTTGCATTATTCTCATCTTCTTGTTTCATATCTCAAACTCTCAACCTGTACGCCAATCCTTAGATGTGTTATTCCATGGGATATTAAGCTTCAAATAGTTTTGTACTTTGATCTCCTCTTATTTTGTTTGTTGAAATTGTCTATGTAGTATTATTGTTTTGGCATGCTATTTTCTCTACCTATAATATTTTTGTGCATATTTTTTCAATACCTAATTATTCTTTGGACACCTTTCTTCACTTATATCATGTTTTCCAAATCATTTTCAATATAATTTATTTTATGTTAAAACTAATGTCCTCAATATCTACAAATTTATTAAATATAATCATGTTTCAACAAAGAATGCTTCATAAAATAAGTTGTCTTTCTATTCTTAAAATCTTTATTATCTTATTCAACTTATATTAAGATGTACAATTTTTCTATTCTTAGAAATTTCATTATCATATTCAACTTATAATAATAAGATATAAGATGAACACTATCACAAATCAAAATTTTATTATTTTTTATTAAAAAATTTATTTATTTATTTTAAAATATTGTACTTTATAATTCATTTTTATATAGCAGCATTTGTCTTATTATCTTATTAATTATATATGAGTAAAATGATAAATCAAATCAACTTTTAATTTCAAATTATTTTATCAATATTGATTGATTTTAATTGTGTTATATTAGTATTCAAATTATTTAGTTATATTTTTAGATTTTAAATTATTTAATTATATTGATTAATTTTAAGTATGTTATATTAACATTCAAATTATTGATTCTCATTATTTAATTATATTAATTAATTTTAATTATGTTGTATCAACATTCAAATCATTGATTCTCACTGTGTTATAATTTGAATTACTATGTTGTAATTTGTTATTCAAATTATTATTTCACTGTGTTGTAATTTGTTAGAAGATAAAATTAAATTTTAAATTATAATTAATAATTTTTTTTAATAATAAGGATGTAAATTAATTCTTTAAAAGTAGTCTCCACTAAAAACAAAAATTATAATTAAAAATCACATGCATTATTGTATAAGTCTGAGAGAGAAGGAACTAATACGGGGAGAAAATGAGTGCCACGTAAGCATGATAGGTAGCCAGCCTTAATCGAGTGGTTGTGAAAGTGAAAGAAGTGACAAGGTTATAATTATAAAAAATAGAGATATTATTGGTAGTATTACATACTTTGGTTTGATTGGTCAATTTGAAAATAGGTATCCAAATACGTTGTCCGAGCATTTTAATGGTTGGTAAACCTGATGGAGTGGTTTGTTCTTTTGATGACATGTTTTTAGTTATCACTATTATACAGTGCATAGTATGTGTTATAAGTTAGGAAAGTACATTTTATTAGAAATATATGAATTTTGGTAGGGTTATAACAATATTATTATGGTGTATGAAACATGTGTTGTAAGCTTAAAAACATATGTTTTTCGAAATATTTGAATAACCTTTTGTTTTCATCAATTTGATAAGTCATTTTTTAATAAAGTAAGAGTTTGATAAGTCATTTTTTAATAAAGTAAGAGTTTAATGTGATCTGATTATTAAAGAGTAACTGTAATGGGTGAGGATATGACAATGCATTAAATTCAAACTTAATTATAACATCTAATAATGTTAGTGGATTAAATCAACTTTGCATATCTTCACGGCACCCAAAAATGTTATGCAAAGAATATCATAACAAACAAAAAATATCATAACAAAAAATGACGCGGTCGTAGCTCAAACTATGATTAGTTATTGAGATCTAAATACATTAATTAATAATAACCCAAAATTATGATCACTAAGACTCAAATGAATTGATGGATTCAATACATATTCATATGACCAAATAGATAAGGTCATGATTAATGACATAGTGAAGACAATATGCAAATCAAATTTTGATGTAAGACAACTGAAATACTAGAAATTATATATAAGTTACAATATGTTTACAAAAGAAAACATGAGCGACAAATGTTCATCACAAGAGTGAACACAATGAAAGCTAAAGATGCCACATTTAAAAGTTCAAGATGGCTTATGATTAAACTCAAAAGATATGCATCTTCTATCATAAGTCACAACTCTCTTAAAGTTACACATAAAAAAAGAGCCAATAGGTTAAAGTAGTTCACCCTAGTCGCGCACATTCTACCTAGGCTCCATATGTTACATGAATAGACAAAGGAGCCATCTAATTGTGGCACAAGTTTCCTTTGAGATAGAGAATATAACGACACAAGAAGTCGTAGTTTTGATCGATCTATAACTCTGATAATTTGTTGAACGATTTGAGTTAATTCAACATTGGGCAATACCCTTGGGGGCATCGTTCCACAATGTACAAAACTTAGATTAAGGTGGAATTCTGATCATCCATGAAATCCCCATCATATTCATGTCAACTTTGTGATTGGAAAGAGGGTTTGTTCACTACAAGCTTAACTTACTCCATAGACATGCTTTTCTTTAGCAGACGCCACACAAAATAACATCACTCTACACTACTTAGTTGATATTACCATGCTACCACGTTGCTATCGTATGCATGGCAATGACAAAATGCTAACATTATTATTTAAAACACCCACAACTTCAATGCCATATTTGATCAAGTAGTCAAAACGTTATACAATTTGGACTTTTCCTCTATCATCAATGTAATCTTATACAAACTTTGGTTAAATTATAATTATTCATTATTTAAATTGCATTTTTTAATGCATAAATGGATTCAACTATCTCAAATATCCTTATTGCACTTAGATTATGCAATCTGAACAACTGATATCTACACTTTCAGTAACGTTTTTGAATCTTTGACCGAATTTTGAAAAAAATGATTGAAAAGTCAATATAGTAGCATGTTTAAAACACTGCTATTATTACAACCCAAAAAGTAACTATAAAGCAAATTCAATACTCAAGATAGGTTAGCCTTTGCTAAAGGTTTATTACAAGATGACATAGTTTTTTTTTAAACCATGGGAACAACAACCTCCCAAGGGTGGAAACTATACTTTGTGTACTAGGAATGGTGTTACCAAAATGATAAGTACAATAAGAGCGCAGGATACAGGAAGAGGATTTACAAGGTTTGATTTCGGGAAGGGTGCATAGTAGGGGGTTGGGCGTCTTTCACTGTAGCCTTTGTCCCAACCTTTGCCTCTACTTACTTTGTTACCTATGCAACTTACCTAATGAATCAATCCATAAGAAGGTTTCTGAAGACTAGTCCCTCCCTATGTTGAATTCTATGGCATTTCCCCGAGGAATTGCCAAGTATAATATACTAGAGACTATGCTAAGGTACTATCTCTCAAGGTACTATATCTGTATATCCAACAACCCGCAAGCCAGATATACCAGTAACTTGTGACTCAGTAGGGACTAAGATGTCCCGAAACCCACCGGGTCCGAGGTCACCTACCCTTCGAGCCTTATCACAACGGACCAATGAACAAAACTTGCTAAATGGTCTTGTAGGTTCCTCTCGGTTAAGAAAACCAGCTCGCCTACCTGGACGTGCCCATATGTATATATACGCGTACAAGTGGAAAGGTGTAGGTGCAAAAAAGCCGTTAGCGGTCACGGTGGTGTGAAGGGTGACGGTTGGAACAAGTCAGGGTCGGGTTGGGTGAAGAACCAGAGTCAAGGATTGTGGGGGTGGTGCAAATGGGCCCCCGGGGGATGGCTGTGTGTGGAGGTGGTGGGGTTGGATCCATGGCGCGTGCGAATGGAGGGGATATTTGGTGGGAGCGAAAGAGCTACAGTGGACAAATTTGGGCTTTATAATCTCTCTGTGCTAGCACCCATTGAAATCAACCAGAACTAATGCGAAGCTACCAAACAAGAGAAAACTGAGGTATTTTGGCAGACTCGTTGCTCCTATTTTTTTCGGCCCGCTGTCAGCTCGCCCGCTCTCGCTCACATTCTCTCTCTGTAACGTCGTCCCCATGGCACGGATTTGCTTCTTCTGCTCCTCTAGGTTCCCACATACTGCCTGTTTTTATTTTTCCTTCTGATTTCTGCTATTTTTTTTCAATCAATTTTCATAGGTGGATCTGTTCGCTCGACCTCTATTTTTCAGCATGTCGAGAGTCCGAATCCTGTAGGAATTCTATTGTGGTATTTGAATTAATCCAGATGGTGCTTTTTATTAGGCAGTAGGAATCTAGAATAAATTAGGTTTGGATGCAACAAGGGCCGAATTTTTTACCCGGAAGCCTTGCTTGCAGATATAGTGGTTCCCAGAACTTTTTGCCTTCTGTATTCCTTGTCTTCTCCCTGCAATTATTCCCCCTATTCCTTGTCTTATCCCTGCAATTATTCCCCCTAATTATTTGTTTCTATTGTTCTCCTTAGATTGAATTCCTTGCTTGCCTTGCTTTTCCCTTGGTCATGTGGTGAGAGCGGGCAGCTGGCAGGGCGAGCTTGATTTTAAAGAGTGGGCTAGATTGTATTGGATTGATCTAATTGTTTTGTGGGTAAGTTTTTAATGGCGTCCACCAGTGGAAGCATGCACGGAATCTGTATTTCTTCTTCCATGGGAATGGCCTCCAATAGAAATGAGGATTGGTGTGACAACAAAGCAATGAATTCGCAGCAGAGTTTTAGCAGATTACTTGAGGCTTCGACGCCTAGGCCTAGTTCCAATCAGGCTTCGCCCTCATTTTCGAGGCGTGAGGACAGGCCTCAGACTGCAGAGTCACGGGTTCAAGCTGGAAATCTTTCTGCGAGGGATGATTCTTCTTCTTCAAGCCTATTTCAGAATACGTCTTCTTCTTCCACCTCTACTTCACATTTTTTTCAGTTTCCCTCAAATTATCCACAGGTAATTAGTAGCATCAATTCTCCCCCTTCATCTTCAGCTCTACAGCAACATAGTTCAGAATTTTTTTACTGGAATCAGATTACACAGGCTTTTCCAAGCCATCCTAGCACCCAACAAGCAATAGCATTCCCACAGCAGCAGATTTGTTTCACAAACTTGCAGAGTCCTGTTCAGCAGCAGCAGCAGCAGCAATTGCAGTTTCAGTCAGGGTTTCCTTTGGTTTCCTTCAGTAACCAGCAAAATCTGCAGCAGCAGCAGCAGTACCAGCAACAACTTCTCCGGCACTGGAGCGATGCTCTGAATTTGAGTCCCAGAGGACAGCTGATGAAGCATGGAAAGCATCATGACAGGAGGGCCTTTGCTTTGGCTCGCCCTATGAAGCTTTACAGAGGAGTCAGGCAGAGGCACTGGGGTAAATGGGTTGCGGAAATTCGCCTCCCGCGAAACCGGACCCGCCTCTGGCTTGGCACCTTCGACACAGCAGAAGATGCAGCTCTGGCATATGATCAGGAGGCTTATAAGTTGAGAGGTGAGAATGCTCGTCTCAACTTCCCTCATCTGTTTTTAAACAAGGAGTCTACCAGCTCTAAAGCTTGTTCAGTTGCGGCAGCCCCTGAGGAAGGCAATTTGCAGCAAAAGTCTGATGGAGAAAGAAACTCTACCACAAGTAGTACCTCTACCAGTGCTTTGACTGCAAATGCTGCCCACCAATTAGGCTCGCCTGCAGCTGAGGGTATTTCAGATACTGCACAGGCCAAATCCATGGATGCTGAGGTGAAAACTGATCCAGAAATTTCTGCACATGAAGCCAATATCATACTGGCTCCTGCTCTTGCGGAATCTGGATCTGAGGACTTTGTCAAAAATGAACCTCAGGACCTTCAAATCCATACTTGGCCTGCCTCCCCTGAATATAATGTCTGGGGGGATCTGGATGAGAACTGGTTGAATAGTGTTCCTGCTTTAGAAACAGATATGGCATGGGATGTGCTTTTTCACAATCCAATTGATAGCTATGTGGAAGGAGGGGGCTCAGATCACAAGCTTGAGACTAAAGGACAAGCAGGACAAGCATCTCCGGAGCTTCACTCCCCGCCACAGCAGATGTATGTTTGGAGAGATTGCAAATAGCAACTGGGTTATGGACTGTTAATTTTCACAAGCAAGGGGATCTGGAAATCACTGCTTGTTTGAATTTGCATGGGGTCTATGCTGGGTCACTGGTATGTATAGAATAGAAAGCTTTAGGTCTCATCTCCTCTTTAGGCTTCCTAGTTTATTAGCTTAGTTCATTTCTGAAGCATTCCCATTCCCATTGCTTCCTTTTGTACCTTTTTATATGTAATCCACAGGTTGCAATTTTTGAGTCAACCTGAGGATTTTCTGTAGGCATTGCAATCATCTTAGACAATTAAGACCTCTGTCCTGAACAAGGCCCTGTGATATTTAGTTTCCAGTGTCTTTTGCACATGATTCATGGCTGGTTTTTTTAGCCTTTTTCATGTCTAGCCTCTCTAGTAGAGACTAGTATATCCTGCAGCAATGCACATGCATTTTTGAATTCTATTCTTAGTAGTTTTAGGACTCTTTTAGGTGTTCCCAATGGTCCTTTCAGTGATCTGGTTAATACCTCTGGCAATTTCTCACGAAGCAGATGATTCCTACAGTTCTCATTGCCACGTGACAAATTCCATGCAACAACAATAAATTTGTGAAAGTTTGTAGCTTAAGGGTCTCAATCGAAATGTTGTTAGTAGCTGAAGTTGGTTAGTGACTTGGGAGTCACACATGTTTGGGAGACAGTTTTCAGTTCTCCCCAATATTACTAGTTTATGATGTTGTATATGATTCAGAAGAAAAAACCATGCTTGTATTTCATGTATTGATTTGTATATGAGCAAATTTAGTAGAATTTTTCAGTACCATTATAATATCAAATCTTTCTCTCACTCATGCACGTTATTGTTTTTTCAGTACCATTATAATATCAAATCTTTCTCTCACTCATGCACGTTATTGTTTGGTAGCAAAGGATACAGAAATAATTTCTGATTATTAAAGTGATTATCATTTTAATTTCTATGATTTATAGAAATTATTAAGAAAAAAAAGGATCATCATACACAGAAAAAAAAATGTAACTAACAAAATCATTAATGTTATTATTTGATGTATTTACAAATTTTATATTTGTAAAATTTCAACTCAATAGTTTAGAATATTTTTATGTTTTAGTATAACTAAAATGAACAAAAGGCTTAAATATACAATTTAAAAATTTTAAAAATTAATGAAATGTTCATTAATTATTAATATTAATATAAAGCTAGAATTATAATAACAAAATATGAAATATCTAATAATAACTCAAGTCTCATATTATTGGTAACTGCATCATCACAAAAATCTCATACTATTGGTAACTGCACCATCACAACACCATCGCCACATTAATGAATCTTCAATCTATATGTAAATATGAATTAAAATCATTTGTGATTATTGTTGCATGTTGAAGTGATACATATGTTTCAAGTTGTAAATGAAGAATGAATGTTCCTCTAAAATGGTGAATGTTGAATGAATAGTTTATTTTTAAATTTCTAAAATTTTTAAATTTTTTTTTTTTTTTAAGTTTAGTTTTACATATTATCTATATTCATAGTAAAAAATTGTTATTATAATCAAACCTATATTTATAAAACTTTCACCTACATAATTTGGATAACCTAATAAAAGCTATACTGCATAATACAGATTTTATGCAGATTATGGACAGCTGAATGGAATCTATATCTGTAAAATTAAATTTTCGCCTGCATAATTATTCATATTATGATAGCCTAAAAAAACCAGTCAGTATGATAATTGTGTTGATTTTCTGAGAATTCACAGCAACAATATGCCATAAAGATAAGCCACAAATTTTATTCTCATTGATCAGAGCAGGCTCCAGGCAATATATGAACGTAATAATATCAACGTGGCAATATATCGACTTCTCAACGATGTACTGTCGAATAAGTGTAATTCACTTGTATCGACTTGGTGTTCAACATCACTTTTTTCTAACAGATATGCAACCCTCTTCTGTTGTCCATGCATTAATATGTCTTCGACTGTCTTGGCTTCCACAATAGAAACATTTCCTTGTCTTCCTTTTTCCATCAAAATTTGATACGCTGGATTTCATCCAGTTGGATTTCAAGGTGGCCAATACTCTTAAATCTCCTTTACTTTTCAAGGAAAGTAGCAGTCATAGTTTCTGATGTTGGGGCTGGCAAATGGCCAATGACAGTTACAAAAAGACAGGATGATAATTACATCATTTATTTGTAGAGATTTGGTTATTGGATTGAAAGGGATTCAATTTTTTGTCTGAACATGTGACTTTTATTTACAAGGGATTACAACTTCTCATCTTTATTACTTAAGCTATCTCCACGAACATAACACTTTCATTTATATTATAAAATAGTTTTCACAATAATTTGACATTTCAAAGCCGTGGCCATGGCTTTATTACCCTTAACCCTAGATTTTGGTGGCTTCTCTAAAAAAATTTAATCTCACTGATTCTAACTAGTTAACTATATATGTTTACATTAACTAGGTTGATAAGTATATACAGACCTTGAAAACTTACTGGCTTTTCTCCAAAACTCTTAACAAATAAAATAACACAACACTAACCAATAAAATTTCCTGTGATGCCTTTGATAATTCCAGTTATGGTTACAGAATATGGCTGAATTGGTCATTTCAGAATGAAAGTACGGTTTGGCCTTATTGTTGGAAAAATCCAATTCCTTTCGATAATGCAGTCTTGACTAAATCCAGCGGATCTTTAAAAAGTCTTACGTTGGATCTTGTTTAACTGTAGATTTGTGAAGACACGGATTCTGTTATAAATTGTAAAAAAGTTGTAGTTTATTTTAAATTCAGAGGAGGTATATCATAATTTATGAAAATATTTATACATATTAGATAACTTACTATTCAAAATTTGATATTTATTGAATTTCAACATTCTCTCAATTATCATTCATCTATTTTAATTATTTTTTTCTAATTCATAGGTGAGTTGTTATAACAACTCAATTTACATATATAATAATTAATATGACTAATTATAAAATTAGATTTTCATTAATTATGATGATATTATTTTAAACATATTTTTTCTTATTACAGACGTAGTTTAAAAGAAAAAGAATGGGTCTTCTCCTTAAATATACTCTATTTCAAATCCATCGTCACCAATCTAACATAGGTTCTATGAACTAGGATTTACACTAAGTTCATATACATTACATTATAATGGAAATAGTCTCGTTGCACCTTAAATTAAAGACAGGGACATAATGTTACATTATCCAAAACCTTATAATAAATGTGGATAAGGAGAAACATGCTATCCAATCTCTAGAGGTTTGAACAAGCATACATTGTTCATAATGAGATTAATGGAACTAAACTTTACTAATCCTTATGCCATGTGAATCGAGACACACTACTCACAGAAAGTGTGTTGTGGGTCTCCACTTTCTTCCATGTTATTCCTTTGGTTGGTTGCACCTCACCAAATAGGTGCAAATAATAAATATTGGGGCTAGTTCCTCACTTTGCTTTCAATGTGTGTTACCACCTCATTGAGCAACGTAAGTAGCCATTGCAATTGGTCCATGTCATTGATCCCATATAAAAGATTGAACACCTGATTCACCACTACCACTGATCACCATCTTTGGCTTTAGTCTATTTTGCATTAGGTTTTTGTTGAAATGTATGTAGTTGAAGTACATCATCACTGCACTAATGAATACAACTCTTCAATGATGTAATCTTTCTGGCTCTTGGTTTTTCCACCACAATTGACAAACAATATCGGAGTTAGTGATGAACTTGAGATTGTGAAGTGGCTTCCTTCATTTGTTTTCCTCCAACATCCTCTCAATTTGACTCAATCAATATCATCCTTATGTGGAAAAGTTTTTCTTAACCCTTAAAATTGAATCACAAACAATATATTAGAAATGCTCTGGGATTTTTTCAATATCAATATCTTGGAGGTAAGGTAACACCATACGAGGATCCTTTTATAGAAGGAGGAAAACTCTTGTTCATTTTCCTTTTTGAGGGAGTAACCTCCCAATGAGTTAATCTTTCATACAATCTTTTCCAATATATGATTAAGGAAGAGGACTTTATAATCATTTATAGATAACTAAAAAACCCTGATCATAACTACATACTAAATAGTTAGTTGGCATTCTTTAATAAAGACACATTACATTGATTCAATGTTAACTACTTAGGGGGGATTATTTAATAATAACAAACATAGTAGACCCATTCCACCTTACATTAAACAACCACCATATTGACATTATTACTAATTATAATAGCCCTTTGACTTCCATTACACCCCTAGGAAGGACCTCACCACTCTATCCTTTTTCGAGAAGCGTTGTCCTCAATACTTGTAATAATGATATATAACCATAAACCAAGATCCTGTGTATAGTTGTCGATGGCAACACTAAACAAGTTTAGGAAACCAGGTTCCCACGTGCAAGAGTTGGCCTCAACACTAAAGTAGTCCAAGAAGCTCATTTGTAAACTCAAGTCCTATGGCTAAGGGCTCTCACACTAACTCCCAACTAATGACACATGAGCTTAGTGAATGACTAAGCACTATGCTCCAAATTCCCACCATGGTCATGTGGGTCTTAACAAATATAATCATCCATAGAAAAAATATCATCCACATCATTGAAAAATGTTGGTTGTGGATTTGGAAGGAACACTACCACTGGAGAATATGAAAATTGAAAACGGGTATTCATAACTTGTCCGCGATTTCCCTCAATGATGTTTATTTCACATGGAGGAGCATGGTCATCAAAAAGGATGAAAGTAGTTATTCCCATGAATGAAAACAATCCATATATCATTCCTTACAAGCCTCCTCTAAATCACACCAACCATATATGTCCCTTGTATACTCTTCTTCAACGTGCCTTCAAAGTGCCAACCTTTGGATCTCTTTACAAGCTTCCTATGGTTTTCATAGTTAGTGCTCCAGACAAAGTCACTCTATATGAATTTCTTTAGGGTGTGAAAATTCTTCTACTTTTAGTGACCATTGTTTGATAAGCTCTTCATAATAGATAACAAGTTCAAGAAAACTTGCAAGAGGGGTTTCTTCCACATAATTTGCATCTTCCATATAATGTACATATAACACTAGATATGCCTTAATGTTGGGGGCTAATATATCCATGTTAAATTCCATAATATGTTGTAAGTATGAGAACTAGGGTTTTATAACATAATTTAAAGAAGCTTACATTCCATGGATTTCTTTTATGCACCTAGGGTTTTTGGGCAACGGTTTTTTAATGGCCATGACTTCCTCAATATTGATTAGAATCTCTATTAGGACCCCAATTTTGAAATTCCATTTCCACTCTTCTTCTACTAGCATCACTTTTGTTGCAATAATCACAAAGTGATAATCACATTGCGAGAATTACCCATGGGGGTCTTGAATTGCAACTTAAAATACTTGTACCTTCTACAATTCTTCTTAGAATCACTATTATAACCACAATTATGAATTGCCATGAAATCTCTTTCAAAAGATCCCTACTCTACAATACTTACAAACATTAGCAAGAAAACCATAAAATTGTTGATATTAAATCAATGATATCTTCATCTCTAGGACTTCGATTTCATACCATCATGTGACATTTATCTCTCAAATTCCTTGATCACATATTATCCCTCATTATCATATTTTATACATTTCATAGGTTAACCACATTGCTTTTCAACTAGTGCCCTAAATTCGTTGAACTTTTCAAAGACATTGTTATTATTTTTCATGAAATATACCTAGTATACCTAGAAAATTCATCAATAATGAAGGTCAAAACATACTTTGCACCAACTAATGATGGTTGGTTCATTGAACAAATGTCTTTATGGATAATATCTAGTTGATTATTTCCTCTTTGAGGCTTTCTTGTCTCAAGTGCAACTTGGTGATGGTTTCCAAGCATACATTCTTCACATACACCATTAGGAAGCACTACCCTAGTGAGTTCATTAACCATAATAAACTTGATCATCATTTTCATACTTCAGAGATTCAAATGTCCAAGTCTCTCATGTTGAATTGTACGTCATTCGTAGGTCCTAGCTATGAGCGTAGTTGGTTCTATATCTTGTTTAGGGAAATCACATAACTTATACATTTTGTCTTTAGGTTCAAGAATACCCTAAAAAACAACAATAAAGTCATTGTTAATATCCTTCACAACCATTACCTATTAGGCCAATGATTTAACCTTCTTGCTACTTTGGGTTAGTTGCGATATAGATAACAAATTAGCACTCAAACCTGATACATGATACACATTAGTGATCACGCCATTATATAATTCAATCCTACCTTAAGTAGCAATAGTAAGTACATAATCATCTACCACAAATATGTTTTTGTAGCATTGTTTAATGAAGAGAAAAGAGAAGCATCCTTAGCCATATGATGGGTACAACCAAAATCAATTATCCACTAATTTTAGAAGTGTAAGCATGCAATGCCTGAGAAGTACTAACAAAGAAGATATAGTCATATCCCTTTCCCTATGAAAGGTGATGTTGTAGGCCAATTGGTCTATTAGTTGACACCTCACCTTCAAACATTTATATCTTTCCCTCAAGATCATTTATCTTCTTCCAACAAGTCTTCTCAACATGTGTTGCCTTTACACAATATCAATCCCTTCTTTTTCTTACCCTTCTTAGTCAATGGTTATTTATCATCGTGATTCGTCTTCTCAACCTGGTTGACATAATCCTTATCATGGTAACCTCCATGATCTTTCTCCTAATTGCATCCACAACCTCTTTGTATATAATTCTATCAACCTTTTCTCTTGAGGAGATGGATTTCTTACTTATCTCAAGTTTACCCTCATCAAGTAAACTTTCATGTACCCTAATTTCCAAACCATAGAAAGAATCAAAAGTATAGTTCTTACCATCTTCTTGTCTAGAATCCTAATTAGCATAGAATGTCAAAAAGAAAGTGCCATAGCATGTCTAAGTTCATTTTCATCAAGATCAATTATATAAGTTGATCGTTCTTCTTCAGAAAATTCTTTTCACATTTACAATCGAAGCTCCTTCATGCAAGCCAAGCCAAATAGTATTCAATCCAATCAAAGGAATGTAGATCAAGAAAAATCAACCCTTTCTCAATCTACATAACCTAACTTTCATTGATCTTATCAACATATTATTCAACTTCTTCAAGACTTGATTTGGACAATCAATTTTGTTTTTAAGAAAGTGAATACCCATGGAGATGTAGGTTGTCATGACTCTTACAACCACATCCTTCTTCACTTAATAATGAACTTCTTGTGAACTCATCCTTAGGATCTAGAGATGCAATATTTATATACTACCAAAGCACTTTAATATTTAGTAGTGATTCCATATTTTGTGCCCATAGGCCATAGCTGTATCCATTCAAAACTACAAGCTCTTTCTTAGAACTCGTAACCACTATGAAAACCTGATCCCATGTTGGATTGGGTTTTACTTCAAAGATCCAACTCAAACACGAGTGCATATACCATTGACAACCTCCATAGAAAATTTTAGAAAGTAGACTAGATCTCAAACCACTATCTTTGATACCATGTTGGAAAACCATGGATTGAAGAAGTGATTAAATATGGATTCCATATGTTGAACTATGCTCACTTGTGCTTCAATGCTATAATGGTGTCTTTAAACACCTCCTATCTCTCTCTTGGAATTAATAAATAATCACTTTTACAATCCTTAGCTTTCCAACAATGTACTTGGCAAATGATTATTCTCTTGTATTAAGAAATACACTTTACATCCCTTCCATTTTAATTTAGTTTAGAATACCTCTTTGACTCTCACACCCGAATGAAGCCATAAGAGTATTTCAATATATATTTTATTCTTATTCACCTCCATTCATGAGTCCCCTTTCTTCATTTGATTTGAGTCTATGTATGAAAACCTTTGTATACATAATATATTAAAATCACACACAAACTATAATACTCATCCCCTTTCTTCATTTGATTTGAGTCTATGTATGAAAACCTTTCTATACATAATATATTAAAATCACACACAAACTATAATACTCATCAGGGAATGGATACTATATTACCTCAATGGTCTTGATAACTCATAAAATGAGTTATAAAAAAAAACAAAGTGTAATTGATTAACATAGATGGTAAATGCTTTGTTAATAAAATAATATTAAAATGATGGAGATAGAAATGATGAATAAGAAAAGTGTGAGATTGTTTTCCCTAATAGAAGTGTACAATAATATATTTGCAATCTTTGATGAAGAAAAACTACATTTAATTCATCTATTAACATTGTTTTTAATAAAATTATATATTTTATTTATTTATTTTTAATAAAATCATATTCATTTTTTAATAAAACATAGCAATTGTGAATTTATAATGAAATATGTCTTTGAACTAATTGATTTATATGCAAATGAGAAAAGTATATTGCCACATTCAAATCCTACCCAACTATCCCCCAGTGTTCACACCAACTCCAAGGGGCTCCCTTGTCTACACAATTCAATAAAATAATGTTTACAAATAAACTAAGCTTATAAAACACCGTGTACATCAAAATAAAGTGTTGTATTAATTAAGGGAAAGCACATCTTAGCATAAGCAATGGTTAGCTAAGATCTATGTACAAGTTCTTGGCACCCATGCTTGCTTAGAAAGAAAAACAAGCAAGCACATCGATTGGTCAAAATGAAAGAAACCAATCATTCAAAACAAAAGGCATAATAAATGTATCCGCTATCAATTTATTTTATTGAAGCCTTTAGACAGACATATAATTAAAGATAAGGTATCCATTTGCTTAAAAAATAAATTCACCAGGTAAGATTGCTTACCTTTGAACTCGGTGATTTGTCTCGAGGAAATCTTTGGCAAACATTAACAAATTTAGAAAGAGATGTCATCTTGCCGAAACACCAAATTACTTATTAAGGTGTTTGCATGGTGAGGGAAGCAATTTTAGTCAAACTTATCGAAAAATACTTTGAATGCAAGTAAGAGAGGGTGAGGCTAATTACTTAATATGCAAGGGTTCTTGCAAGGGAACATAGTGATTATCTTGAGTGATAATTTTACTAAAAAAACGAATTTTAAGGGGAATGTAAAAATGTTAAAAATCATAAATTTGCTCTATAAATATGTTTGAGGAATTTTTTTAGAATGAATTTGTGTTTTTCTTTTAAATTTAGCAACTCATTTCATTGAAGTCTTTATCCAAACATAGAGACAACATAAAGCTATCAATTCTTTGAAAATGACAATTTTTCTAAGGGTGATTGAAGCAAATTGCTTAATAGAGAAATCGATCTTTGGTGTGAAGTGAGTGATTGAGTTTATGAAAGCTTCTAATTGAAGGTGGAAACCAAAAGAAAGAACTTAACTCATCTAAAACTTTGCAAATTCATCCACTTCACTCGAAGGCTCCCTGGATCATCCACAATACGAAAGAATGTGAGAAGGATTGAAAATAAACCACCAAGACTTCCCCAAACAACAACATATTTGTATCTAAAGTTGATGGTTGCATAATCTCATTTACATGGCTCTACCATCATCATAACCTCTCTACAAGTGCCAATATCCTTAGGGATATTTATAAGCAAGACAAAATCTAAACTTCCCCAATTTTCCCCAAATAGGTGTATTGGTATAATTCATTATTGTGAACACCTTTTAACTTTGAATCGCCATGAGATCTCTAATGTACAACCTGAAACAATGCATTCAAAATTATATAAAAAATAAAACAACTTGGAATTCATTCAAAATTGGTGGGAAGCTATATTCCAACCTTATAATAATCTTCTCTCTTAGAGAATAGGAATATTCTACCTTCTTCCTCTTGTTTTATCCCTTCAAATGTCTAGCATAAATTACAAAAGGGAAAAAAAGGATGGCAAAAATATGTATGATGGACTTCTCATGAATCTTGGTGAAATAGAAAGTTTCTCCTTCTTCGATATGCTACTCAAGGAGTATGTGTTATTGCAACAACTACATAGCTTTCCCAAGTTTTCAAGATTAATCAAATAGAGAGAAAAACAATTCCTTAATCTAATCTTAATTTAATTTAACGTTTTACTTGCATTTTGATTACTTTATAGAAATAATCTTAGAATAAGCTAATTAAGCAATGAATAACCAAATAAATTAATAATACCATTTTCTTACGTGGTTTGTCTTATTTTTAACTCTCATTATCTTTTTATGGTTTTCCCCATCATTTAATTAAATGGAGATGTACTCACTTTTTTCCTTTTTTTTTCATGAACAAGCTTTATATTCAATATTTTGAGATGAAATCAGAATATACATCCAATTATCTTTTGGAGGCTCAAAAAATAGTCAATCATGTGACTATCCAACTAATTGTCTATGTACTTTCATATAACTACATATTGCAAACACGATATAGGCTCCCTATTGGTAGCCTTAAATAGAAAAACTTCACCTTCAACAACCATGAGCTTTAACAACAACAAAAGAAATACCAAAAGCCTAATCCAAAGAGAATCGACCTACTAGAACAAATATATTTCAACAATACTAACTTAAGACCCTCTACTAAATTCATACTCAAATAAAAAAAAATCTACATTAGTAAAGCTTCTTTAGATAAACAATCATCAAAATTATTAAAATCTCTATAAACATGTGATAACGAGAGTTCTTAAAAAATTCCCTTTAATTCTAGCACTCGATTCATAAGAGATTCAAGTATCAAGTTATCCAATCTATATTTGTTATTTTCCTAATCACACATCGCAATTCCCTATTATTATTGCCATGTCTTGCGACCAACTTTAAAAGAAAATGATGTCTATGATCAAGGAATAGTTTAGCACCAAGCCCATACATCCTTAGATCACCTTGGCATGACTCATCAAAGAAGCCCCAGTCTTTGCCATAATCAATTTTAAGTTCCTTGAGGACTCTTAGTGGCTTAATATTTGTGAATTTACAATGTCCCTCGCAACCACATCTAAATTTATGGGCGACTTGAGTTGGACTCAACTCGACATCTTGAAAAATCATTTTTCTATAGGATAACTAAATTCCTTAAACCACAAAGCAAGGAAGGGCACTATTTTTTTTTACAATCTTGTCTACTACCTATGAGTAAAAAAATTCCACCAAAGTTCTTTCATCCCATTTACTTCTACCAAATGAAATATGAAGAATTTCATTCCATACTTCTCTAGAGAAAGGACATTCTACAAACAAATTTACCATGATTTCTTCATTGATTTTACACAGGATGCATTGAGCATCGAGCCAAGTCCCTAAGTGTTTCTCTTTGGGAAATTATCATAGGATATAATTTTATTGCCAAGGGATAACCATAGAAAAAAAAATCTTTTATAGGACAATAAAGCTTTTGAATTTTCTACCACCACCAAACTCTTTCCCCCTCTTGACCTTCTTCCATATTTTCTTTGTATCTTGGCTTTGTAGTATATTCTCCAGACCCCTAGTTTATTGACCATTTTAATGTCTTCTTGATCTAATAACTTAATGGAAATTTTGTTTAGCAAAATCACTTATCGATTCCATTGTGCTTCCTTTTCCCCATGTAGATTCAACAATTGTACCCTTTTCCATCCTTGAGACCAAATATTTATTTAACCATTGTTGGTTGCATCCTCTAAGGAAAAAACTCTCATTAAATGAATATCTCTGAGCAAATCTTATGATAGGCTATAGTTTCCTTTATAACCAATCCAGGGATCTTCCCCTATACTTATATTGTTCCTCTACCAATATGCCATGCTACCTAATTTCCAATTAAAGGAAATGCCCTTACTAGATCTTTTCATACTATAGAACCACATAGTAATCTTTTTCTCTTCTAGTTGAACCAATATTCCAAGGAGACCCTTTTGAAGTACTTAGATTTCATGACCTTTCCCTATAGTACATTATTATAGACTAATCTCCACAAAAAAAAGTGTTTCTAAAGTCGTACTAAGAGAACAAGGATATTTTGAACCCCAACCCCCTACTTCCTTTAGGTTTGCCACTTTGGCCCATTTAACTAATGGAATACCGTCCTTATCCTTATTAAGTATGCCTTTTGGAATATGGCAATAATTATAGAATATACAAGATTACTCTCCAAAACAAATTTAACCAACACTGATCACCCTCACTTAAACACCTATATGTTACACCACAATACATGATTACTCTCCAAAATAGATTTAACCAACACTAATTACCCTCCACTAAACAACTATATGTTGCAACACAATGAGATTCTAGCTTCTATTTTATTATAAAACCAAATACAATCCTCAAAAGGATATGTGCTCACCTAAAATAAAATCTTACTACATATTTGATTAATTTAGGCCATGAAGGCTAGCAATACATGGACATTAAATGACATGAATTGATAATAAACACATTAGACCTCTCAATGCATTTATTATTATTAATAAATTAACATTAATATCATACAAAATTATTTAAATGTTTGATGTCAAATCATTTTTTTAATTCATATTGCCACACTCCAACCCTCTACCTCATATGGAATGAATGATATTGCCAGTACCTTGCCAACCCCAATCAAGAATTAACTCACAAAGAATCCCAATCAACAATTGGCTTACAAACATTGAAAATGTCACAATTAGAATTTGAAACTGGGTGGGGAAGATAAGAACTCTCCTCTTTAGCACTCAAGCTAGACCCAGTTGACATTTGATATTGAATCATTGTGGCTATAAGCCTTTGATTACTCAATTCTTTCTAGCCTATGCATAACATTCTAGTGCGTGCGTGTGTGCGCGCACACACACACACATACACACACAAATAAGTATCAAGCACAAAGCAAGACATTATCTTGTCGATATAAAGTGGAAAAACATTCACCACATGAAAACTATCCGACACAAGATGATTCAAGGAATTACTCAACTCACATCAATTCACCAAGTCCTGTAAAGCATCCAAATAACATCGGAACAAGATCATTACTGAAAATAAATTCAATCAATATTAATATTGGATCATTCAACAATAATCCAAACAATGTTGTCACATCAATCATTCAAACAAAATCGAACTAAAGAGGGTAATTGGAGGAATCAATACAAAAACTATGATTCATCCAACATTGACCAATAACATGAGGTTCTATCCACACTAAACATTAAATATCAAGATTAATGGAATTCCAAAAAATTGGGTGGTCTCTAGTCCCTAGGGCCTAGGGTTTGTAGAGGGAATCAACAAAATGTTCAAGATATGCATCAACATTTCTACATGAACAATCCTAATTGCATCATTCAAATATTGGAATATTAGATTGTGGTAAATGTTATCATTATTCTCTCTTGCTATCAAGGATGAGTTGCAATCCTAAGTTGTCTTTTGGTAAAAAATTGTCCTTATCTTCCTTGGATGATCTCTAAAATCTAATATAGAGGTTTTTATCATGTGTTACAATTCATTTTTTTGGTGTAACATTGGCAAAAAATAGCCAGCAAATTTGACAAAGTAGAATGCTTTTTATAAATAAATCGTTAGATCAATTTTTGCATTGGGCTCTTTGTCGAGGGTAACATAATCTATCGCATTTATTATCATTTCCTTTAAACATGTTATGAACAACAATATTCATTAATGTATAATCACTATACATAATGATGGAAGATGTGGTTGGATGGGGAGTTCTTTAAGGCCTTAAAGGAAATTTAGATTTGGATTATGCTTAGGGATTGGGAAGGGAAGTCAATAATCAAGCATAAATACATGCAATATACCTTGGAATATCTCTTCTCTTTGCTAAACAAGTCAAAAGAGTGATGATACTTGGGGACTCCTCTCTCATCATTGGACTTGCTAGGAAAGTCAGGGACACTAGCATATCATCACTCTCTAGAATGCTAAAAAGAATATATGCCCTTATCTCCTCATTTTACTCAAAAAACTTCCTTCATATATGAAGGGAAAACAATTCTCATGTTGATCAAATGGCCAACCAAGAAATGTATTTAGATAAATGGATCTTGATTAAAAATGGGGGTAACCTTGATATTTTCTTATTACCAGAGCATCATGACTATAAAGGCATTGAAATATTTATATTATCATAGAAACATGAATTTAGAGACAATGGATTTCATGCATGGTGGGGGATGTGTAGTTATTTCCAAGTGTACAAGGATGTGGAGCTTTGGAGGAGCTATAAATCTCTCTTAGGCCCTCAAAGAGTCCACACACTTTAACTTTGCTAGATTTGACAAAAGAATTAAAGTAGCATTAATGGAGTAGAGCAATGCATGTGGGATATTACTTGGTGATACAATATGCATTCAGTCTTGGGTGGAATCAGGGTGAATTTGAACTAGGAGTTGTATGCTTGTTCGATGTTGGATTGACGTGAAGTATGTGATTTCTACGGACTCGTTCGTGAGAGTTGAATGGACTAGTAAGGGTACCAGAAGATAACGTGTTAGAGTTCAATGTTGTTGCTATCTCTTTGATAGGAGAAAGAGGTTTGGATATCCAATTTTCAGATTTATTCTAGTTGAAATTGTATCTTTTAGTCTCTTTGAAAAGGTGATATTTTTCAACATTATTTGCTCTACAATTTTGGAAACATTATCCTATGGTGGATGTTTTAATTTGGATTTTTTTTTGGAGTTTGGGGCACTTGAAAACATCAAGGTATGCCATGGCTATCTATCCTGTTCCTGGAGGATGTTCTAACGATGGGTTATATAAAATTATTAAATTATGAAATTGTTGAGGCAATTGGCTAGTCAAATGGAAGGCACGCACAAGTATATTGAGTACATCACCATGCAACTTCGAATACATAAGGATATGGAAACTTAAATTGGAGAGCGAAGGAAAAAAATTGATAAGTTGGTTAATGACCTGGAGATGCACTATAACATCATTTTGGGTTTTGCAAGGACTTCACAATCCCTTGTGGGACCCCCTCCCACTTCTATTGGGCATGTAAAGGAACATGTTTTTGATGAGCACATAGTGCAACAATTTGATGTGGTACTAGAGGGACAACAATAGACATCTAGAGACGATGGCCCTGGAATAGAATATATCTCTATGGGAGAAGCCCACCGTGGGCATGTTCTTACCTAAGAATAGCATTATATATGTAGTGCACTTATTTTGATTTTTGGACAGTTTGTCAAAGAATATAGTTATAGATTCTCTTCTAAACAACTAGACACCTTATATAGTAGGCGCAATCATGGGGTTGGCATATTTAGTTTGTTTTTGAGTTGTATGTCCCTTTTTGGACATATTCTCAATACTTTTGTACTCATGGTTGTTTGGTTTACCTGCAACTCTGTGTGTGTGTGTGTGTGTGTGTGTGTGTGTGTGTGTGCGCGCGTGCGTGTGTGCGCGTGCATTCATGTGTGTGCGTGTAAAAAAATGTCTAATGACTATACATGATTATATTTGGTCGCATCCTTAAATACTCTTCTTGTGCTTTGAACCATAAATCTCACTCTAATCTATGCATATTCCTCATTGAGTTGGCTTTGTTGCATAGCCATTCTTATGGTATCATTTCTTCCCATAACTGTCCTTTCTTTGGTCTATATACATGTTATTTACACATTGTTTCCCTTCTATTTTTAGCAACATTTATTCTCTTTTCGTAGCTTGGGGGAATCATTATGATAGAGGCTATGCAAATAAGATGGTTGCATAAGTGTTAAAGGGGGTAGTTGTGGATACATTATTCTTTCAATTGCATTGCCATGTTTTGGAGTTGTTTAGGCATTTGAGAAAATGGGAAAGACATATTTAGAGATGTGTTATTGCTAGTTATTTTTTGAGCCACTCTTGTTGAATTACAGATGTCCAATTAAATCCTAGTGACATCTCAAGGATTTGTAATAATCTGTCAAATTTACCCAAGTCTTGCACCCAATCTCATCCCTTTTTAGCATGCCATAGGGGTAGGGAAAACCACAATGAAAACGTAATTTTGGTAGGCATAATACTTTGTCACCCTCACGAATGAATCAAGACTATGTTCACAAACAAACAAAACTTTCGATGCAATAAATGACATATAAACCAATTTTATCTCACAATTATTTTACATATAAAATTATTTAGAAAACATACCCAACTTAACTCACAACTAAAAGAGATTCATGTTAATGTGGAAAACAATCTTATTTAAAAAAAAAGCTTAAAACTCAATTACTATGTCATACCTAAATACTTATTATATATTAAAATATAATTGAATAAAAACCTAAAACTAATATATTATTGCAAATTTATATAAAATAACTTATATACATAAATAAATATATCTTTTTCATAATTGACATCTTCTGGTTTGGATCGATTGATGGTCCATTCATGATATGTGGAGAAGTTTGTTGGGATTTCCCACGAGTGTTTAGCCTTCCTCGATTCCTTCACAAGATGGGTTTTTCACTTGAAAAAAAAATTGATATGGTATTCTTGTTTTACTTATTTGTTTGTATGTATATTATATAACAACGGAAAATAATATGATAACTTTTTTCTCATGAAATTTCATTTGTTTAAATGAAAGGACTGTATTTCCTAAATATGAAACATAGTAGTAAGCATCACTATCCTTTATCAAACTTATTAAAATGACAAATCTATTATTTTTTAATTTTAAGCGCAACGATTTAATTAATTGATAAAGTTTACAGAGGTGTCCATACCCTACCCCCTCTGGATTTGAACCTATGACCTCCTAGGAGGGAGCACATGTTCTTAACTGTTAAGTCTACTCAGGCTCTAAACTATGCTATTAAATTTATTATAATTATAAAAATATAAAATGATGTAATGTTTCTGCTATTTGATTGTTTTTTTTAAGAAAATTGATAACTACATATTTTAGTATCCACAAGTTCATAGCCAACTTAATTGAGACCGACCAACTAACTGATTTCTTTGCCCCATGCTAATAAAAAAAAGTTGTAAAGCTAATCCATTCTAAAAAATATTTTTCATTAACTTTTTCATAATTAAATTAAACATTAAAATACCTTTTAAAGATCTCCTTATAGTGAAATAATTTTTTTAACAATATAACAATTTATCATTTAAACTTAATATATTTAATCTAGATTATTGACCTATATAAATTAAATTGATTTTTCAAATTAATATTTAAATTTTAAATATTACAAAATTTAAATAATTAAAAATATAACTTTATATATTAATATGCTATTGGATATCATTTTATAAATTAATATCTAATAAAAACAAGACATAAAATTCAAAATAAACCCAACTCACTAACAATGGCAAAGCCCAACTCAATAGCAATTGCATAGCCCTATGCATTTTTATCCAGGAAAGCCAGGGTTGATTTGAAGGTAAGCTCAGAATTCAAATTTTGGGTTAGACTTTTGCAAAATTAAGTAGTTTATTGGGTTTTTTCAGTTGTTTTTAGATTTTTTATAATTTTTAATTTGAAATATGATGATTAAGAATTAATTTGACTTTACTTGATTCTTTAAGTTTTAGTTATATTTTTTAATGTATTTAAGAGTTGATTTAAAATTATTTTCACTTATTATGTTTTTTTCTATAATTTTTATTATTTTTAATTTGAAATATGATAATTTGAGAGTGAATTTGACTTTATTTGTTTCTTTAGTTTTTGTCATATTTTTTAATGCATTTGAGAGCTGATCTAAATTCACTTTCATTAGTTATGTTTTTTTTTCATAATGTTTATAATTTTTAATTAGAAATATAATGTTTGGCTAAGTTTTTGCCACTTTTTAATGTATTTGAGAGTTGATCTAAATTTACTTTGCATTTAAGAGCTTATCTAAATTCACTTTCACTAGTTATGCTTTTTTCCATAATTTTTAATTAGAAATATGATGTTTAACTAAGTTTTTACCACTTTCTAATGCATTTGAGAGTTGATCTAAATTTACTTTCACTTATTATATTTTTTTCCGTAATTTTTATTATTCCATAATTTTTATTATGCTAGATTAAAAGGTAATATAAAAACCCTATGATGGAGCTCTCTCCTATTAGAAAACAAAAATAGAATTGCCCTTACAAAATTTAATATGGTTTGGCCTCCATTCCAATGGGCCACTTAAATCTATGAAAGGCACTGTCGAGGCTTGCTAGCAGAGGCTCGAGGAGGTGATAATTGCTTTGAGACATAATGATCAACCTATTTTAATATAGCTTTGAAGTAACAAGAGCTTATTGAATTGGATGGTAAACCCCAAGTGATAATAATTATACTTGTTCCCAATGGTTAAGTTTTGAAAACTTAATTTGATTGCTTTCCTCATTCTTATAGCTTCAATTATGTAATTATGTTATGTAAATTTTAAATGTATTGCCCAAATTGAGTTGCAATACCTAAGGATAGTAGGTATTGGGGGAGGTCCTTTTTTATTTAAGAGGAAATTAAGAAAGTGACTTTGCTTGGGATTTGGAAGTAGCCTCTCGTAATGAAGTAAAATCTCTTATGGTGTATCAAGGGATAATTTTAGCAATCACAGTACTTGGATATTCATGTATCATTATCATGACTATCATAATATTAGAAACAACTAGTTGCAAATATTAATTCATTGAATTCAAGATGCGGTGTCTCATTTTGAAACCATCTCATTCCACCAAGTGCTAAGAGAAAATAACTATTTGGCCAAAAAAATTGGCAAATATCAAAGAAACAAAGGGAGAAGCCTAATGGTTTAGTGTAAATGGGGGGCTCCAATTTTAGCCTCTCCCATGAATTTATCAAAAATCAACTCATCATGGTAGAGCTTGCTTGTGGATACATCCACATGCAATAAAGGATGGGGTTACACCCCACTTCATTCCCTTCTTCTTCTATGTAATGTCCTTGGTGGTGAAGTTAATATTCATGGTGATGGGAGGCTATATGATTCAATATGGAGTGGTTGTTTTGTTGAGGTCTAGCCATGACTTATTCACTGTGATTTGGTTATGGTGGACCATGTTTCAGTTCCAAATTGTTGTCGGGGTGAGTTCTAGATTTCAAAGTGAGGAAATGAGACTCCACCTTGTAGATTCTTTGATGATCATGGTGTAATGTAGGAGAAACTGGTATGTAGCATGTATGAGCTAGTTGAGGTCAGAAAGCATATGCAGGCTCTAGAGAGAGGAATTGCATGGGCTCAAAGAGATGTGACCAAGGCATATTTGCATTGGAGTAATTGGCACTTTGCATGGGAGAGCACTCTCCAACATGATGCCTATGAACACGCGAGGCATGTTATTTAGATGGGGGCTCAAATTTCTGTCTTGAGTGAGATGGATAATGGAATGAAGACCCACATTCAAGCTGAGGAGGTAAATTATATGTTAATGGTTGAACAATTAGGGGTGGTGATAAGCAAGGTCAAGAACATAGGGCGAAAGGTGTGTATTATTCCTTTGTGCAATTGGTCACATTCTCCATTAGGTCGATCACGCATGCTTTAGGAGTTAAGCAAGAACCCAATTCGAAAGTGATAGTGGTAGACATCCGTCAATTAGCACACCTAGGTTTGGAAGGAGACTATCCAAGCAAATCTACCCATTCCTAAAGGGCCCTTCATGAACCAATGTTTTAACTTTAGATGAATTTTAGCATATTATGTAAACTTTGATTTATGTTAAGACAATATGTAAGGCAACACACTTGTCGTAAAATTATATATAGTTATTGGTTAAATTTTGTTGTAACTATATTTTTTTAGTCTTGGACATTTGGTGGTCTTTGGAAGCTTATCTCACCTATACAGTTCAATCACAACTATTTTTCTAATACAAATTTACCTATTAATATTCTAAAACAAATATACTTTCAATACCCTTTATGTTCTTCTAATACTTATAAACACATAATATCCCTCCTCTGAGCACAAAGATAATATTACATTCTAGTTTTTTCAACCCAAAAAGCAATTATTCTATAAATTTGAAATTATATATATTTTTATATTTCTAAAAAATAATATTAGGTTTTAGTTTTTTCAACCAAACAAGGGATACTAGAGTCTTATATGAGTATGGAACTATATTTTCTTTAACCAAATTTTCAAAGCTGCCAAGTTCCACTTTTGAAAATTTGAAATAGTCAATAACTAGAGGTTGCTACCATGTTCCTTTTATTTTTATTATCATTTTTATTTAAATTGTTTTGTTACCATGTTTTTACTATTACTATTATTATTTAATTTTTTTACATACTAAAATATAGTATAATATTTAAGGTCACTAGCTGGAAGAATTTAGAATTCTAATCAAGTTAAAAGAAGTTATACTTTTTGAATGTTTGGTTGTTTTGGATAAATATTTACTACTTTGTATGCAATTTGGCATATATCTGTTATAGTTGAACAAAGCTACTTTAGCGCTGAGATATTGAGCATAAATTCCTCATTTACATATCGTGCAGTTTTGCACTTGTAATATGTATTCTCTGGACTTCATTATGAATGAAGAAGAGTATGATTTTTTCTTTCAAAAAACGTATACTAATATATATTTTTTCCTAATGTGTACGTAGTATATTTAATTGAAATATGACAATTTTATTGCACTTTTAAACCATGGAGAAAGACATTTGAGATTCCTTTTCTCTCACGGAAGTTGGTCCAGGGAAAAACTCAGATTCCTTAGCGTTCACGGCCGGTTGGAAATAATATCTCACAGTGGAAGATTTTGAGGTGTGAACATGGTAATAGTGAAACAAGAAGATGCAGAACAGTTTCTCTCTGTTACGCAATTGACCATTGGACGTACGCTATTTTACCAGAAAAGCCCAAGCAGGCTCCACTGTTTATGGCCACCAGAAGAATTCTAAAATCTCTCAACTTCAAAGCCAAGCAGGCTCCACTGATCATGGACACGGGAAGAATTCTGAAATCTATCAACTTCAAACTTCAAAGCCAAGCAGGCTCCACTGTTTGTGGACACGGGAAGAGTTCTGAAATCTATCAAATCCATGGATATTATTTTGTTGTTTTGAACTTTTGGGCAACCAATGGCCATGTTGCTGATAATAATTATTGCACTGTTTCACCAATACAATCAAACATGAAAAAAATATAATCTTAATGGGCTCCTGCTATCCTCAATGAGTGCGTTCTGAGGTCAACCAGGGAAAAGGCGGGCCGACCAAAAAGCGATTTGCGAGTCTTCTCCACCATTGTACGAACGTTTAGAAAATGGAGCTTGTGATTTTGTCTGTTTTGTGTATCAATGGGCGTGTCAGTGCTACTGTCAATACGCGGTACAAAGGCCCTGGTCGGTTGGTGGGCACTATGCAATTGTCGGTCAAATTTGATTCCTAAAGTTTATGGAGGTGTATATATTTCGTTTCTTTCTAGATTTGACACTATGACTTTGTACAAGGAAATATATGTTCTTAACCATTATGTCCACTATTATAAAAAACTACAAGGGAGATCAAAATGCAAAGCTACTTAACATTTAACATCACATGGCATGAAAAACAATAGCACAACTAAGAACTAACTTACATAGATTGAGTTTTGAAACAAGAAGATGGGAATGATCCAAGGAGTTGTGGGAGGAAAGGCTATGCCAAGTATGTGGGAATGGGGAGGTGGAAATTCAAAAATGCTTTCTCATATGTTGTGCAACTTAGAAGTCAAGAAGAGATCAAACTTGCATATGATAGACTGGGGATCAATGTTTGAGGATGATCTAATGAGACGTACAATAAGATTTACTAAGAAATTGATGTAGACAAGAAGCAAATGGTTGAGACTAGAGTCAATGGGGTAGGCAATGCTTGATGTTGAGCAAAGGGAACAAGATCTGAGTGGATATATTACCAAGTCTATGACTTGTGTCCTTCCCTTACATCACTAGTTGTAGTTATCATAATTTCTTGCTTTAATCTATTAGGACATGTCACACATAATGTAAATTGTTTTTTCCTCTTTGATCATTTGGTCTTGTGGAGAATGTAATAAAACCTATCTATCTACCTTACAAATCAGGAAATAATAGGATAATGTAATAAAACCTATCTATCTATCTTACAAATCAGGAAATAGTAGGGAAAGTAATTGGACAAGCTACCTGGCATGGTTTGTTATGATAGTGTTATTGAAAAACATATATGCTTTGGCATCATGTCATGATTTCTTAGCTCATAATGACTTTCTTCAATGTTTGTCTTTGTGTAGCAATGACAACAACTAGCATTAGCTTGGTCACAATGTGGTTCCTCGTTGTAGTGGCATATCCTTGTGGCATGATTGCAAAAACTTGGGAGAATGCGTAAATAATCTTTCCTTTGATTTGGAATGCATACTTGTGCTTGGATCACAAACCCCTACTCTGTTTGCATAATGGTCCCATTGTGTTTATAAAGATATGTATACTTCTTCTAGATTTATTCAAGTTTAAACCTCTAAGCTTGCACAAGGAAGTCGACTTCTTTAATAATGTAAAATAATGGCATTGTCATAGTCATGTGTGCTTAGTAGTTTTATACACAAATTGATCTAGCATTGTTGATACATTAAACATAAGATTAATGTCAATTAATAACTCGTGTGGTGTAGATTGTTCCATCAAAGGTGGACTCTAGGGTTAGAACTTTAGGAATATATGCTTCCTTCATTCGCACTCGGTGATAACCGAAACATGGGTCAAGTTTATTGAAAAATTGTGTTCCATGTAGCTCATCCAAGAGGTTGTCAATGTCTGGAATGGAAAATTTATCTTTGATTGCCAATTTGTTAAAAGTGTGGAAGTTGGGACACATGTCCCAAGCGCCTATGTATTTTTAGAACCATAATGGATAAAGAGGAGTAGGGGCTAGTATTACGATGAGTCACCCCTACTTCCAACACTTCCTAAATGATCTATTCTATCTCATTTTTTAAGGCAAAAGGATGGTAGTGCAAGTGCACATTGGGTTGTTGACTATTAGGAATCAATGAGATGTTATGGCAATGCTCACCCATAAAATATAATAATTCATGGGAAATTTAAAAACATGATGTTGTCCAAACCAATTGCAGACCATAATGAACTCACTCAAAACCTGGATGACATAAATTATGCAATAATGCTCAAATGACCTTTTTTCAAATACTTTTCCATATGGTAAAAGCTAATGAACAAACCTCTTTGAAAAATATAACAATGCTTGTCCTTTTTAAAACTCATGCATAATTCCAAAAAATCCATGTGCAATTCCAGAAATATCTCTCAACTCCATGGACATTTTCAATTGTTTTAGGCATCCAAGGGCCATGTTGCTGATAAGACTTGTTGCGATATATGTGTAAAATACAATTAACACGAAGGAAGTGTGTTCTTAATGGATGTCTATGTGTATAGAGAGGGGTCGCTTGACTCCACCCAACCTCAATTATTGCGCTTGTAAATGTAAGGTCAACGAGGGCAAAAGTGGGCCAACCGAAAAGCAATTTGCGAGTCTTCTCTACCGTTATACGAACGTCGAAAGTTTGAATGGAGTTATCGTTTTGTATGTTTTGTGGATCGTCGGTGTAGTTTCAACACGTGGTACAATGCCACCCTTGTAGACTCTTTATTTGGAGCCTTGACTATATTGTTTGCATGCCGGGATCAAATTTGAAGGGTTGGTCTTAATTTCAAATTGAAGGTTATATGTTCATGTTGCTCTTCGAGGCTGAATGGCTTACAAAAATCTAACATTTCAAATGAAAATATTAAATTGATTGCACATTTCATAAAAAAAATGTACTAAATTTTTTTTGCATTTCAATTAAATTTAAGGCACTAAAAAATCAATCACACAAAATTGTTACAACTACAACCAATGTAATTACAGCCAGCATAACGCCAAAAATACTAGTTTTGTGATTTAACAAAGTGAGATTTTACAATTAACATAATGGCAAAAATACTGTTTTTGTGATTTAACAACGTGAGACTTCCCAAAACTATGCACTCCCGGTCTTCATTTCAAAAATTCCAGTGAAATGAATACAATGCAAAAACTACACTGTAAGACAATTTAAACCAAAGATTTATACTTCCCCCAATTATATCTGCATTTCGACTCATAAAATTGACTTTCACTCTTCCCCAAAATAACATCAAAGCAACAAGGCAAAGCTAAAAAAATGGTGCCCACTTTTGTTGCAAAATTTAACACACTCATCCAGCATTTCGATGGTACTACATATAATAAACTTGAATATAGATTTTAACTTAATACATATCCTTATATGGAATGAATAATATTAGATAAGTTTGGTATGGATTCCATTTTATCTTAATAATAAACAAGATGGTGAGATGGTCTAACATTAATAAACAAGATGGTCTAACATTAACATACATAATCGGATGGTCTAACATACAACTTCAACGTTTCATTGAATTGGTTCCGACATACATAATTAAGATTCATCCAAAGGGTTTGTACTAAGAATGGAAAATTGCATTGATGTGTGGGTGATGTCACTTCTATCCTTCCTTAAGTATACTTTCTGATTACCGGTAAATATTTTAGACAGACCAAGCCATGCAGCATTTTCCTATGTGAATAAAGGGGCATGGGAAGTTTATATAAAAAAAAATGATATCATTCTTGAAGGCACCGAATGGAGGTTCACCATGCCACAGTGTTAAGATTAACAATTTTCCGACTCTATTTGTTTAAAAGGAAAGATCTTCTTAGCTACTAACTGTGAATGGGTCATGAAAAAAAAATAATATTAATTCTTACAACAGGAAAGACCAACCTAAAGCATCTGGCCATCGAGTTTTCTTATCTTTTAGGTTTTTTAAAGGATGACATCCACGTTAACTGCGGTGTTAGGAGAAAAAATTAGGTACGGGGAGCAGTTTCAAAAAGGAGATATTCAACTAAATTTCACAGAGTTTTATCCTTTGACAAACTGATTCAATAATGCTGCCTTTTATTGAGGAATCCATTATAGTTGTTGTTGTTCTATGGAAAATGGTCTTTGATATTCACAAGTTCGTTTGCCATCGACCAAGGATCAATAAAAATGAAAAAAAAACAAGAAAATGATTTGGTGAGAAAATAGAAATGAACCCAGCAAAATACCTGATCAAATACATCTCGCTTGGCCATCTCGTCCCAAAACCGGAGGCAAGCAAGAGCTACTAACGCTTGACCATCTCATCCCAAAATCGGAGGCAAGCAAGAGCTACTAAAGCTGTGAGAGTTGCTGCTATTATGTCATGTACAGTTTGGTTCTGTGTGGATATAATAAGAATAATGAACCCGTGATTAAACCATGCCAAATCCATCAAACTCTCGGTTTTGGCAAAGCAGGTCCCATGTCTGCCATTCTGAGAGCATCCCACTTGAAAGTCAGCCATAACCGCTCTGAATGGACTACCCTTGAGGAGTAAAGAGTACACACTAAAATGGTTGATGTAGAGGGACCTGAATGATTGTTTCAAACAAATTCAGATGAGGGGGATCAGTGGGAATTTTCATGCACAGGAGAGACCTCGTGAAAGAAGTTGTAGAATTGAATAGCAGTGATATTTTCACTATCGACTTTGAGATTGGAGGCCACCGATTCAGTACTCCTTGGTCTCTGTCAACTTGATATGATGTGAAAATTTAATGTTACACCATCCGATTTTGATCCGAATCTAATTTAGAAGTTCAATGTAGTACGTCATATCTAATTCATATAAATAAATAAAAAATATTGTTGTATATAATAAAAAAAATCTTGTGGTACAAGTAGATTTACGTAGCCATAACTACGCTTGAGTTCATAGTCTCACGAGTCACAACACTATGACATTGATAGTTCGAATATAGTTGACGTGCACTTTTAACCACGGCCCTTTTAATGGCATTTTAATTTAAATAACCCATTTTTTTTTAAATGGCAAAAATTAAAAACTGCATTTTAAATGATGGGCATTTTTTAAATGCCACTTTTGAGACGGGCTAGGAGCCCTTTGACGGGCCATGACGGCTTCAATTTTGAACCCTGTTTGCATGACAATGTCCCATACCAATAAATATCCATATTTAATGGGGTTGTGTGTATATATAATGGTTCTTTTACTAACATAATGGTTGAATGGTTGAATAGTTGTGGGTCTTGTATAGATAAACAATATAATAAATAATGGTGTCTTGGAATAGTTTATAGAACTTAAAAATCCCCTTTCTCTCTCTCTCTATCTTACACAACCCCAAAATAGTAGTCTTCTCACTAAAAAGAAGAATTAAGCAACCACAAAACAAGTTTTAACGTAAACCACTAAAGATAACCCAAAATTATAAATACTTGGGATTAGATTTTAATGACAAGCTAGGGTTGGACACATGCACAAGAAAAAAACTCCAAGGCAAGGAAAATTTTAAATTCCATAATCTGTTGCAAGTATGAGAACTAGGGTTTTATAACATAATTTAAATAAGCTTACATTCCATGGATTTATTTGATCCACCTAGGGTTTTGGGGCAACGGTTTTTTAATGGCCATAACTTCCTCAATATTGATTAGAATCTCTATTAGGACCCCAATTTTGAAATTCCATTAACTCAGAGGTTACCACATTGCTTTTTAACTAGTGCCCTAAATTCGTTGAACTTTTCAAAGAGATTGCTATTATTTTTCAAGAAATATACCTAGGCATACCTAGAAAAATCATCAATAATGAAGGTCAAACATACTTTGCACCAACTAACGATGGTTGGTTCATTGAACAAATGTCTTTATGGATAATATCTAGTTGATTCTTTCCTCTCTGAGGCTTTCTTGTCTCAAGTGCAACTTGGTGATGGTTTCCAAGTGTATACACTTCACATACACCATTAGGAAGCACTACCCTAGTGAGTTCATTAACCATAAAAAACTTGATCATCATTTTCATACTTCAGAGATTCAAATGTCCAAGTCTCTCATGTTGAATTGTACGCCATTTGTAGGTCCTGGCTCTGAGTGTAGTTGGTTCTATATCTTGTTTAGGGAAATCACAGAACTTATACATTTTGTCTTTAGGATCAAGAATACCCTAAAAAACAACAATAAAGTCATTGTTAATATCCTTCACAACCATTACCTATCGGGCCAAAATTCAACCTTCTTTCTACTTTGGTTTAGTTGGGATATAGATAACAAATTAACACTCAAACCTGATACATGATACACATTAGTGATCACGCCATTATAGAATTCAATCCTACCATAAGTAGCAATAGTAAGTACATAATCATCTACCACAAATATTGTTTTTGTAGCATTATTTAATGAAGAGAAAAGAGAAGCATCCTTAGCCATATGATGCGTACAACCAAAATAAATTATCCACTACTTTTAGATGTATGAGCATGCAATGCCTGAGAAGTACTAACAAATAATATATAGTTGTATCCCTTTCCTTGTGAAAGGTGATGTTGTCGGCTAGTTAGTCTATTAGTTGACACCTCACCTTCAAACATTTATATCTCTCCCTCAAGATCAGTGCTCTTCTTCCAACAAGTCTTCTCAACATGTGTTTCCTTTCCACAATATCAATCCCTTGTTCTTCTTACCTTTCTTAGTCAACGGTTAATTACCATAATGATTCTTATTCTCAACCTAGTTGACATAATCCTTATCATGGTAACCTCCATGATATTTCTCCTAATTGCATACACAACCTCTTTCAAAATAGTTCTATTAACATTTTATCTTGAGGAGATGGAATTCTTACATATCTCAAGTTTACCCTCATCAAGTAAACTTTCATGTACCCTAATTTCCAAACCATAGAAAGAATCAAAAGTATAGGTCTTACCATCTTCTTGTCTAGAATCCTAATTATCATAGAATTTCAAAAAGAAAGTGCCATAGCATGTCTTCATTTTCATCAAGATCAATTATATAAGTTGATCGTTCTTCTTTAGAAAATACTTTCCACATACACAATCAAATCTCCTTCATGCAAGGAAAATAGCATTCAATCCATCCAAAGGAATGTAGATCAAGAAAATTCAACCCTTTCTCAATTTGCATAACCTAACTTTCATTGATCTTATCTACATATTATTCAACTTCTTATAGACTTGATTTAAATAATCAATTATGTTTTTAAGAAAGTGAATACCCATGGAGATGTAGGTTGTCATGACTCTTACAATCACATCCTTCTTCACATTAATAATGAACTTCTTTCGAACTCATCCTTAGGCTCTAGAGATGCAATCTTTATATACTACCAAAGCACTTTAATATTTAGTAGTGATTTCATATTTTGTGCCCATAGGCCATAGTTGTGTCCATTCAAAACCACAAGCTCTTTATTACAACTCATAACCACTATGCAAACCTGATCCCATGCTGTATTGGGTTTTACTTCAAAGATCCAACTCAAACATGAGTGTATACACCATTGACAACCTCCATATCAACTTTTAGAAAGTGACTAGATCTCAAACCATTATCTTTGATACCATGTTGGAAAACCATGGATTGAAGAAGTGATTAAATATGGATTCCATATGTTGAGCTATTCTCACTTGTGCTTCAATGCTGTAACTGTGTCTTTAAACACATCCTCTCTCTCTCTTGGAATTCATAAATAATCACTTTTACAATCCCTAGCTTTCCAACACTTACGTGGCAAATGATAATTCTCTTGTGTTACGCAATACAATTTACATCCCTTCCATTTTACTTTAGTTTGGAATACCTCTTTGACTCTCACACCCAAGTGAGACCATAAGGGTATTTCAATATATATTTTATTCTTTTTCACCTCCATTCATGAGCCCCCTTTCTTCATTTGATTTGTATGAAAACCTTTGTACACATAAGATATTAAAATCACACACAAACTATACTACTCATGAGGGAATGGATATTATATTACCTCAATGGCCTTGATAACTCATAAAATGCATCATAAAAGAAAACCAAAGTGTAATTGATTAACATAGATGGTAAATTCTTTGTTAATAAAAGAATATTAAAATGATGGAGATAGAAATGATGAATAAGAGAAGTGTGAGATTGTTTTCCCTTGTACAAGTGTACAATGATATCTTTGCAATATTCAATCACTTTGGTGAAGAGAAACAACATTTAATTCATCTCTTAACATTGTTTTTAATAAAATCATATTCATTTTTTAATAAAACATAGCAATTGTGAATTTTATAGCGAATTATACCTTTGAACTGAATTGATTTATATGCAAATGAATATGAGAAGTAGATTGCCACATTCAAGTCCTACCCAACTATCCCCTAGTGCTCACACCACCTCCAAGGAATTCTCTTGCCTACACAATTCAATAAAATAATGTCTACAAATAAAGTAAGCTTATAAAACAATTTGTACATCAAAATAAAGTTGTATTAATCATCAGGGGAAAGCACATCTTAGCATAAGCGATGGTTAGGTAAGATCTATGAACAAGTTCTTGGCACCCATACTTGCTTAGGAAGAAAAACAAGCAAGCAAATCGGTTGGTCAAAATGAAAGAAACCAATCATTCAAAACAAAAGGCATACTAAATATATTAGCTATCAATTTATTTTTATTGAAGCCTTTAGACATAAATATAATTAAAGATAAGGTGTCCATTTGCTTAAAAAATAAAATCACTAGGTAAGATTACTTACCTTTGAAATCCGTGATTTGTCTTGAGGTTTGCTTTGGCAAACATTAAAATTTTGATAAAGATATGTCATCTTGTCATCTTGTAAATTGTTTTCGGACAATCTACCTAAGTGGACTTAAAGGCTAGATCTCCCTAGTTCAAGTGGATCTAGAACAAATAAACACGGAATAGAATCAGCTTCCCTAGATCAATAGAAATGCAAATAGATAAATGGGTCTCTTACCTAGGATTTGCAAGTCCTCTTGCTCTTTGCTTGGTCCAATGCTCTAGCACCTTCAGATCTGCAACTGCAAAGTCCTGTTGAATAAGTGGAAATAGTCAAATATTAAAAGCATGTATCACATATGATTGATCTAAGTTCATAGTTAAGGAAGTAAGCTCTACACATCAGCAACATGATAATGTATATGGGAAGATATTCTATTAACCGTATAAAGGAGAGTACAAAAGAAGAGAACGTTACAACCTAAGCCTTAATGTCACAACTTTCCTTCCAACAAGCCAAACCAAACCAAGCCTTCAAAGATGAAGTAAGCCTCTCAAGGATGAGTGAGAGTTACCTAAGATGATTTCACCAGCATGAGAGTACTATAGACTTTCCTCCCTTTGGAATGGAGAGGAGCTTCATATTTATAGGACCAAGTGGATAGAGTAGGTTGAAGATTATGGGGAGAAGGCTAAGGGATCATCCCTTGAGGTTAGGGAACTAGAGGACAACTCACCTATGAATTAGGGATAACCATCCATCTCATCATGTTTTGAGAAGTCGCTCGAAGGTCTCATTTATCCATTTAAACCAACCCCGACGCATGTTGTATGAGGACAATTTGCACCAGGAAGGGGAAATCGTTGGTTGAATGAAGGAAACCTGAGCCACCAGTGCATGCTACCAGATGACTTTTTGTGTTGAGCCTAGTCAGGCGCTTCTTGCTGGAAGACAAGTTGCGTTGACCTAACTAGAAAATGTGGATAAAGCATCAACAACTTGCTCTAGATGACTTTTGGTCAGGGAAAATTCAGGGATCAAGGAACTGAGTTGACATAGGACTAATGATGAAGAGATTTATATGTAATAGAATTCCCCCCAAAGCATGAAGCTGGTAAAATAAAACATGTGATATGCTTTGAAAGATAGATGGCAAGGACTTGTTGGTTGGGAGGTGCTGCTGCAGTATAACTAACTCTGAGATACAAGTCTCATATGACTCACAACATGGCTGTCGACCAATACATTGCAGATCCATGGTAGTAAAGATTGACCAAACACAATCATGGCTACTAGACACAATCGTAGATCCATGATGAGATGATAACACAGCCACGGCCATTACAAAGTGGATCCATGTAATATAACTCGAAAAATCTCCATCGCAACCTGGGTGAAATATGAGAACAACCCAGGGTCTTCAAGCCGAACCCGCAATGATACGAACATATCCATGTGATTACAATGTCTTGGAGTCGAACATGGTAGAAACCACTTGATTACTCTTCATTGATGTATACTGTTAACAAGCGTGAGGGAAATTACCATTGATGTCAATGATTCCGAAGGCATCACAGTACATACCATCAAACGTGAATCGATGAGTTGAGGTCGAACACTCGATGATATTTTTCAATCAAGAGCCAGTGATATAAAATCATGTTGAAAGCGAGGTAACTTGCCATTGAGGCATGCAGGCCCAAGGTACTTGATTGGTTTCTAGATTCAATCCTTGGATGAGGTGTTGAAGTCGATAAGGATGAATCCGTCGAAGGAGGGCCATGATGAATCCCCCATCATTGATGCAAAACGCCACCACAGATGTTTGGAGTGAATTGGGCGGTAAAGTGGTGTGCAATACTAACTCAGAGTAGACCGACATGATGGAAGGTACACTGACTGTAGATAATGAATAATGAACGTCTCTTGAACATGGGCATGGCATGATTTGACAGTATTGACATGACGAGAATGATACCAACCCCCAATGCAGCTGATGATGGAATCATTCTTTGGATGACCCAAAGGAGTGACAGGACTCATGGAATCAACAGGACTTGAAGAAAAATGGATTACCCAAGTACTGCCATGTTCAAGAATGACTAAGTACTGCCATAATAACAATGAACACAATCTCATCCCTATTCCGCATCATGATTGATGAGTACCTCTTTTTTTTTTAATGAGCTTGAGGAGGGTAACAGATGCTCGGTATAGCTCATCCCATGGACGAGTCCAATCCCAAATGTTTTACGAACCTAGGATAGGAGGGGTTCATCCCATGACGGGCCCTTCGATTTTTAAATTTTAACAAGTCCATAGAAGTTAAACTCGGCCTCATTTCATGTTTAGAGAGTCTGAAAAGAACTAAAGAAGACTCCAAAGTTCCTTTTTCGTAAAGTTAGTCTCTTTGCCCCAAAAAAGGGTAAAACAACTTGAGAGAGAACTCTTCCAGACATGATTGGATGGAGTGCTCCTTTTTTGTAAATAGTACCTTTTGGTCCGAAAAAGGGGTAAACTATCACCAGAAAGAGGACCATTCAAATACTTTTACAAGCGTGAACATATCAAGTTCGCTTGGCAATCTTTTTCGTATTTCGAGAGCTTGAAAAGACCTTAAAGAAAGACTCCAAGGGGTTTATTTTTCATGGAATTTTAACGAGTCCGAAAAAGTGATAAACTATAACTTGATAACTTATTCTCATTGTTTTACGAGAACGAGAAGGAACAAAGAGTTAGCTCGGTGTCATCATTAATTGGTTTTAACCAGCAAGATAATGACAAAAAAAACACTCGAAGAGTTGTTCACACCCGACAACGAGTGTGAAAAGGCTACAAACACAAGCAATCATTTATGGCATCTTATTGCACCTGCAAATCTCCGAAAACTAGGTCAAAACAGTCGATTAGGTTTTCAGATGTGCAAAACACTTCCAACTATAGGAAAAATAGCCCAATAAACAATAAATTAAAAAGGGAATATTCCATTTTCAATATAAATCGGGCAAAATAGTGAAAAAGAATTACTATTGTTTTTTACCAAGTTGGAGAGTGAAAGTGACCTTTGGAGAGCGATTTTCAACCGTTGATTGTAGGAGCCGTGATTAGTTGTTTCCCGTGCTGTCACTGTCAGGTAAACCTAAACTCTGCCCTCTTTCTTTTTGGTGGTTTACATTTTTCATTTCCTTCCATTTTTTGAGTTTTGAGCTTGTTGATGAGGGGATATTGCGCCCAAATACCGACGCAGTTTCCCTTTTCGAGAACTGCACCGAGGGTGTGCCGGTGCAAATCTCGAAAAGTTGTCCTATGCTAGCAGTGCCCTGTCTGAAAGGATGGGTTACGCCGACGCAAGTTGGAATGGAAAGCTCAAAATTCAACCAAATATTAATGCTTTTGATGGTTTGGAAAGGTCCTAATGATGTTTTAATGGAATTTTGGACAGGGTTCAAGTGAACACAATGGTCGAATGGCGCGAACGAGAGCATGAGCTTGATGATGCCCAAGTGGAAAATGATCCTCGATGCATGGTTGCGTTGAGGAATTGTGGATTGCTGAAGTAATTTCATGTTCCGGGCATGAGAGCCCAAGTGTCATTACCGAAGCTCTTGATCCAATGTTGGGATCCTCTGCAGCAGCATTTTCAGATAAGTGTTCACACTTTGACCATAGATATCGAGGATATCTATTTCTTGACGGGGCTGTCTCAACGGAGGAATCCTATATCATTATCAGGATAACGAGGAGGTGATCGTACCGTAGAGGATTTGATAGACCAATGGTGCATTGATGGCACCCAGATGGTAGGTGGGAAGATTCCCATCAAAGAGGTTAGAGATCGACCTCTAATCACAGTTCTGTTTACCATTGTGAGGGTGGCCGGCAGTAGGTCCACTCATCTGGCGAGCAAGTCCCAGATGATGTATGTTGAGGATTTTATGGCTCCAACGGTCTTCAACTGGTGTGAGGGACTCCTCTCAAGTTTGCAAGAACAACTCACCAAGTGTTGGCGTGGGGCGCTGAAACAGTTTGGTTATGGCTCGGTTGTAGTTTTGTTCTTCATGGAGCGGGTGCCGCATTTGCGCCCATATGTTGATATAGAGGATTTGGATCCGAGAGATCCTCACATGATCCATTGGACAGAAGTGATGGCCTACCATGGCAGTGGTGGTCCCATTATTAGCTTTGGTGCACCCTTCTCCAGGTGGTTGAGGGGTCATCTCCTCATGGTTGAGGATTATCCATATGACAGGACCGACTTCAAGGGAGATCCAGACCTAGTGCTTCCCAAGGGGACGCAGTGGGGTGACATTAGTAAGAACGACAACTCTACTTTGTTTTTTGTGTTATATTTTTTAGATGTTTTTGGAGTAGTACTGATGGTTGACATATATTTGATGTAGATGTAGGCCTGTCACAACCAGTTGGTGTCTCTCTGAATGTGTGGGGAGGAGCAGTGTTGGTGATGGGTGTCACAGCGCGTGATGTCATTGAGGAGCTGGATGAGCTGGAGGAGAACCTCCAACATTTGAATCTAGACATTCCAGAGCCCAGGGTTCATGATTTAACTCACCGGTATCAGTGTCAGTCGTTGGCGTGTCTGAGCGCTTTGGCTCACTACTTAGGAAAGTGGCAAGGGAAACCATCTGTTATCATGAGCATCGCGGGGACTAGGCCCGCGTGTATATGTATATGTACTGAAAGCTACATGCTTCAGATTTTGTATTGGGGGATATTTACTGGAAGCTTATATGCTTCATATTTTTGTATCAGTATTACATTTTGATATGATATACAAAACATATCTTGGCATATTTATACACTATGTTCTTATGGATGATTATGGGATCTTGCGTATGTGTTTGTTTATGCATTATGTACACGTCGTGTCGTTTTTATGTTTATGAATGTTTCATGTGTGTGCAATATACCAGTCCAATATGAAATTGGCCATGGAATCAACAACGGTGTTCATGTCTCTTGAAATGTGCAGGTACTGAACAGATTCGAAGGACCTCTCCAAGAGACGTATTTGTCAGAAAAGATAGAGTAATGTGGGATCACGGATGGCGTATACATGGTTAAGATGGGATACCACTAATTGTGAGTCGAGGTGGATGACAATGTTTTCTATACCGAGGGAAAGAGAATCGGTTAAGACTCCAATCATCGCGTGATACTCTACAGCGTTATTGGCTGCATACCCTAGAAAACTCCCTCCCAAACTGATGAGCTTGCCGGTAGGGTAATAAAGTACCCAGGCTGCCGAAGTGAGGCTGCGGGTATGCTGGTTGGCACCGTCAGCGAATCCAAAATAGGTTTCCATCTACATATGTAGGAAGAACATGGTATAAGCGTAAAACCAAGATCCTAACACACTAAAGCAAAGTGTCACACCACACAAAACACACACCATGTACAATATATACAAGATACTAACGTGTGAAAGACTCAGGCGTAGTACCTATTTAGGTAGAGCCCATTGTGAGGCTCCCCCAGAGATATTCCATCATATTCCAAGACAGGTTTTACAACATATGGCCTGTGTCACATGGAATCAAACTTTCCTACCCCTAGCTTATCATGTTTATGGTCATACATGAGGACCAAATCCCCCTTGTTAAAGATACGAGGTTTGACTAAATTATCGTACTGGGATTTAATGAATTTCTTATACATTTCATTGGCAAGAGTAACATCATGGCGGGTTTCGTCGAGTTTTTCCAAGTGAAGGAAATGTTCTTCCTCGACAGTAGTGTTTGGGAGAAGTTCAACTGCAAGTTTCAGTGATGGAATCTCCCACTCTATCGATAGAACTACCTCCAATCCATAAACTAGTTGAAAAGGTGTGAACCCGGTGGCAGTCTTAAAGGAGGTCCTGTATTCCCATAGGGCAGAAAAGAGCATGTTGTGCCAGTTTGATTTGTGTGTACCCACCATGCGCTGAATCATGATTTTCAAGACCTTATTAATGGCTTCTACTTGTCCATTGGACTGTGGGTAGTATGGGGTTGAGTTCTCATGGCGAAAACCTAGTCTGGTGCTCAATTAATCTACCATATGGTTTTGAAAATGAGATTCGTGATCGGTAACGATGGCTTGTGGGACTCCGAATCGCGCAATGACATAATTAAACATGAAGAGTGCAGCGGTTTTGACGTCTTCATTGTACGTAGGCATAGCCTCGGCCCATTTAGTAAAATAGTCAACGGCTACAATGACGTAGCCATGCCCCCCAGTCGAGGTAGGATTATAGTGTGTGAAATATACACCCCACTTAGCAAAGGGGCCGACGAAAATAACCGGATGTAAATGGGATGGATGTGAGAGCTTTTTGAATTGGAAAATATGGCATGGGGGACACTTATTAACGACCTCAATACAATCTTTGAAGATTGAAGGCCCATAGTATCCGACGCGCAGTATTTTCTGGGCTGTAGCCATCCTAGAAATATGACCGCCACAAACCTCGGAGTGATAGTCATTCAGTATGTGTTCAGCCTCCTCGTGTGTCAAACAACGTCGAAGGATGGATTCAATGCCACGGCGATACAAGGTATCACTGATGATCAAGTAGTACTTGGAGTGGTGGCGTATACGACGACGATCGTCACGAGATAGTTGAGGGTTGAACCGTTGGGTTTGAAGATATAATGTGATATATCCATACCATGGGTTAGACGTGCTGATGAGAAACAACAAATCATCTGGAAGGGAGTCGATGGGATCAATTTCCGAATCAACACGGGGAAGATCTCAAATGAGCTCCGCAAAAACTAAATATTTCTTTGACTTGGCCTTCTCGAAGAGGAGATTGAATTCCTGAAGTATCATGATCTAACGTGAATAATTGCCCCTGAGAACCTGACGTGTAAGAACATGGTACATGGGGTTCGAATAGACAATAACAGTAGTGGTGCGGAGTAGTATGTAGTGACAGAACTTTTGGACAACAATGACTGCTGCGAGAGCAAGTTTCTCGACATGTGAATAACGAGTTTCGAAGTCAATAAGACCTTTACTAAGGTAGTAGATCACATGTTCCTAGGCGTTATCATCTTCCTGGACCAATACCATGGCGATCGTGGTGGTGGAAGCTAAAAGACAAAGGATATAATCCTTATAGTAATTGGGCGTTTGGAGCATAGGGGTGTGAGTAATGGGAGACTTCAAATTGTCGAAGGATTGTTGGGCTTGGTCATCCCAGATGAAAGGGACGTCCTTCTTCAACAATCGCATATAGCCCTGTGTCTTTTGAGTGAAATTACATACAAAACGTCATAGGTAGGTTGCCTTCCCTTGCAAACTCCATAGTTCTGTGATATCAGTAGGAGGTGGAAGAGCAACAATGGCTTCCAGCTTCAAGGGATCGATGCAGATCCCATCCTTGGAGACGATGAAACCTAGGAGGCGTCCTGATTTGACGTGAAAAATGCAATTTTCCTTATATACGTAAATTATCGTACTATCGCTATCATCGTGATGCCAATATTTTCCCATAAACACGTTTAGCCAAAAAACCAGTGTCGAAACACCAATCTCGATCTACTGGTGCCATGCCAATCACCGATACAACTACACGCCAAATCCCAAAAAATCCCAGTAAGCAAACAACCCCATCCCCATGCCCATGCCCAAGCCACATGCTCATGCCATCCAATGCCCATGTCTATGCTTTCTTTGCTTTCACCTCTACTGCCTCTCTCTCTCTGCTGCTCCCTATGCTTTGGCCTCCGTCCCTAGAACTGGGTAAGTGAAATCATATGTATATTTATCTATCCGCATGGGAAGGATATGAATAGCAGCACCCGTAGGGCCTGCAGGGAATAAAAATAGCACCCTAAAGAGAAGGTTTAAACCTAAAGGTGTCAACGTCGATCAATGATTGTTATTTGTTTCAATGAGCTAGGTATCAGTGACATGAAGTTGGTGTATAGTGCCATATATTTCGGCATGTAAGCATGCTCGTAAATCCCAATAAATGCGCATTTGTACTATGATACGCTGCTCCCATCGAAGTTAGGGCTACCAGTTCTTAGTAATCGCTTTGGAATTCAGACTATCTATGGTAACTTGGGAATCACTCTTGGTAATTGCTTAGGAATTCTCTAGTTTATAAATTGAAATACACTTAGTATTGATCAATGATTAGTGCTAGTAGAGATATGCTATAACCGCTTGTATGGGGTATCGACAACAACAAAACCTACTTTGTGAGGTTTGAATGGATTGGTCATAAAATGGATTTGATCACGTCATTTATTCTGGACGATGACGAGGTCAATGTGTTACCCCGAGTGTAGCACAATGACTTTAAACGCTCATGACCTAGGTGCATTTGGTTCTATCCCGGTCGGTTCAATGTAGCATTGATAGCATCATATATAGTATCCAATCCAACAACATCAATATTTTACCGAGTGAAAGCATCTGAGCCAGGACCAACAACTGCAGAGACGGGGATATATCCACCACTAAGCCGTAAAAATTGTCATGGTTAACTTTTTGTGCGTATTTCCCTAACAACACTTTTTATATAGAATTTGTACATCCAAGGAGTGGTTAGCTGAAATCAATAGATGATTTACCAGCCTAAAATCCGTGTAGATATGGCCACCCTTATAACTATGGGGGTCAATCATCCTAAGAGCTATAGGGGATGACCAGCCTAAGAGCCATGGAAAGATGGACTACCTTGAGAGCTGCGGGGGAATGGCAAATTATAGGGGTATGAACAACATGAGAGCTGTGAAGATATGACCATCCTGAAAGATATGGGGGAGATTAAAAAGCTTAGGGGGATTCCAAATTTATAGGTTTCTTACTGCCCTGAAGAAGGATGACTGCCCTGATAGTTAAAGGGGTATGACTGTTCTTATAGCCATAGGGGAATGATCGCCTTAAGAGCTATAGAGGTATGACTGCCTTGAGAGCCATGGAGGTATGGCATAGTTATAGGGGAAGCAAGAGAAGATCCTGACCTTCATACATTCCTGCTCTATTAAGGGTATGTCCTTTCCTTACAGCTCCCCTTACTGGTCTTATCTTCCCCTTCCTTGCAGCTCTCCTTACTGGTCTCCTTACTGCCACAGCCAAGGAACATTGTTATGCGCCATTTCCTTTGCTACAGGATCTTTTACTTATGCTTCTTCTTTTGTTTTCCTAACCAAATACTAGTTTCCCCTGCCCTATAATTTACTTAAATATATGTTCCCTGTGCTTTCCCTCTTTTTATCCAATCCTGTCCTTTCTTTAAATCAATGGTTTTAGTGTTCAGCAGGGTATGTTGGAGGCTTTTGAAAATACACAATTTAATAAAATAACAAAAAAATCCTGAATATTAAATATTTCCTACTCCAGGCCCTTTAACTAAATATCAATATGAAATGGGATATATTTCGGGTTATACAACGGTATTTGGAACCGAGCAAAGGAAAGCTAGTACTTGCACTAACAAATTTAATAGGCGCGGTACTTGGTCCCAATCTACTTTATTTGGATCTGCTACTGGGGGGCTATCCAACAACTGGATTTGTATCATCCGGAACTAAATCTGAAAAGCAAACTGCTACTATGGGCCATGCTGCTTTTGAAATTACTGGTGCTAGATAAACTGCAACATAAAAGGCTAAGGATGCTAGCTTTGTATGGCTTGTATGGCTTGCTTTGTTTGGCTAGTCTGGCTTAAATGGATTTGATTTTATGATATGCTATTTGTAATGAGCTGCTAGTGGTGTTGCTACATAACTTGCTCAGACAACTGAATAAACTGGCTCTGCTATTGGTGCTAGTGATAGTGGTGCCGGTGGATCAATTGCTTAATCTGCCACCCTTATTTCTTCCTTTTTTGGTGCTACAACTTTTGCTACCTATGCTTCTATAGGTTCTGTAGGTTATTCTTAAGGTTCTGTGCTTGCTTCCTCTCTAGTTTCCTTTTCTATTGTCGAAAAGGATTCTAGTCGAAGTTATGGTAGGTAAGCTGATGCTGGATGGATGGATGACTGGCTATAGTATTCGGGTGGGGGTAGTTATAATCCCTGGCTAATACTGGTAGGGTAGCTAGCTGACTTGTTGGTTGGTGGCTTGTTCTTACATTTGGTACATCAACCAAATCAACTGCATAAGCTGGGTCTCCTGTGTCTGGATATACTACTGCAGGATCTCTATCTCTAAAAGTGGAATCTAAATATTGGAAGGATTGGGCTTGTTTGAAGTAGGAGGACAAGGCAGAATCTAGCTTTCGATCTGGAACATAAGAATATAGGTCTGGATCTCGATATCGAAGGTCGTCTACATATCTATTATGAAGGTCAGAATATTTATCACGAAATTATGAATCCTTAGAATTAAAATCTTCACCTCGCCCAGCATACCTTTCAATTCCAGCTTCTTTCCCATCTTTCCTAGCACCCCTTTCCTGGTTTAAATGAGACCGTCGAGTTGCTTCACGGCATTAAAAGCATCAATTTGAGTTAATACCTCTATAAGACCGCGATCTGACCTACGAGTGGTGAAGTCCTACGAGTGGTGTGAGAAGTAAAAGAGCCAGTATGAGAGCTTTAGTTTACAATAGACTGTACAAGAGCCTGACTTTACGATAGATGGATTATATTGGCCTTGTAGACACGACTAGCTTTGCACAACTGGCCTTAAATTCATATGGTATTTAGCTGCTCCTAACTTTATGGATGGATGGAAGGATGGATAGAAAGAACAGGTTTATGTACGTTGATTCAATAGAGGCAGGGGCATACGCCAATCGATCAGTGGCGAGAGCTAGTATAGGACTTTCCTGGGTTAGTCGATACCAATTCACTTATTTAAATCGATTCCTTGAGCCCGATTCACTAGTTTCTAAAAATTCACTTGTTTTGACCGATTTACTTCTTGAGCCCAATTACCTAGTTGCAACCAATTCACTTGTTGTGATCGATTGATTACCTTGTTCCTATTGATTCACTTGTTTTGACCGATTCCTAACCACAGCCCCTTGGGGAGCCCAATTATGATTTCCCTACCCTACGGTATGCACAGGGCTCCTACTCAGCTAGTTACACCCCCCATTCACTATAAGCAATAGACCTAGCAGCACAGACAACACCTCACATAAACAATGACAGAGGCACCTCTCACATAGCGGGACAGACATAATAGGAAAGGGACCCACATATACCACCGTACCAGCCAGACATAGCTTAAGCACCCACCTAGTGGATATGAAAAAAATATATTCGATCGGATATGGATGTCGAGTTCGATGGAGATGTTTATTGGCATTGGCGATGACGATGGCACAATGACTTGGCAATGATGATGTTTATTGGCGTTGGATTTGATTGATTGATTATATTGATGGAACACATAGTTTGAGGAGGGGGCGGTACAACGTGGACGGACAAGAGAAAACATATTGGGGGTGGGCGGTCCAACGGACAACATCCACTGCCGAGAGGGGCCTACAACAGACAGACGGATGTACGGACGGACAAAGCATGCAGGACTTTATGCCTGAAGGTAATTTCCAAGAGCCTATCGCCAGGAGGGAAGTACTTGTCACAAGGGAGGACAGTCAATAGACAACAGTGGTCAACCATAGCCAGGAAGGAGGGTTATGCTTTCCCGGATAATGATTAATTGAGGGCCTACCAGATTTGGCGAAGGCACCATGTTCGCTTGCAACTGATCTTACAAAACAATGTCATTTTATGTTTTTGTTGAATAATTTCCCCCTTTTTGGGGGGCTTAAGCATAATCTCTCACTCATCACACCAATAAAACTGGATTTTATTCTTTATGAGCATGGATTTTCAGGAAATTTACCTATAGTTTGGATGCATTGATTCGATTTCATTTTCAACGACTTTAGCCTCGCTAATAGCTTTTACTTTTACTTTCAGAATTGAAGATCAGTAAGGCAAGGCCGTGGGGGTTATGAATGATGGGTGGACCCCTGTCCCAGAGGTATGCGAGCTAGGATAATTGAAATTCGATAAGGGTCATTTATTTATGGCCTCCCACCCCTTTGATAAATGGATGGGGAGCAACTAAACGAAAGAAACCGCCCGACGAAGAAAGAGAGAAGGACCCATGTTACCACCTGAATACATTAGAGCCATTTTGTTTACTTACGAGCATATCAATTTAGTGAGCCATGTTATTGGCAGACGACAGAAATTGAGTCTTTATACGCCAAGTCGGCATTGATAAATGAATCTTATGCTTATGCTGCTAGCCATTTCAGAGCGGACTGAGTGAACAGATTATTTAGTTCCAGCGTCAAGTGCACTTACCTTCCCCTAACTTTTTAACTTAGTACATGTTTATGAGAGAGAGATAGAAAAAGCCCCTATTTATCCACCCAATGAAAAGATTATTTTATTATGTTTACATGTGAACACTAGGATACATTGGAGCCTTGTTGGTTACATACGAGCATATCGATTAAGACATTTTATCACCAAACAATATTGTGATTTTTTATGGTGGAATACCTGGTTCAGAACTGGCACTAAGTTCGCTTCGAATCATTGATACATTAAAACTTTTGCATTTCCTGTTATCATTTAGAAAAACCTACTTTTTAGGGGGGGATGAGGAGCGGAGCGGTGCACTCAAATGGATTTTATTCTTATTGAAACATACCCTTTTAGAACATTTATCTTATAGAAGGGATGGATTCATTTTCTTTTAGGTTCGGTTGCTGCTTACTAGATTTCTTTTTGCGGACAACTAGCTTTCCAGGAGGCTAGAGGCATGGAGGGAGGAACTAGGGCTTATCCAAGTGATCCAGATAGTTTTTAACGAACATGTTTGGAGCAAGGCACAAAGTTTTGGTGAAATGGATTTTATCTTTACTGAAATAGGCCCTTTCAGAACGGTTCTCTATGATAAGTCGGATGACCTTTAGCCACTACTAGTTGATGCAGTCGATGCACTAGATCTAGGTGTTTATTCACTCGATCCCGCTACTCGATCACTCGATGACAGGACTCTTTGCCTATAGTCGATCCAGGAGTCAGTATGAGCTAGTAGGTGCAGCATTAACCTCTAGTCAGTGCAACTAGACACCTATGGTTAGTGCCAAGCAAATTTCCCATCACAGTAATAATACTTTGAAATATTTATATGGCTACCCTAACCTTGTTTTTATTATTATTGTTGGGTGTTACCTATATTCATAATTGTATAAAATCCCTTTACACCCATGCCCTAACTAGCCTTGCTTTCCCCAATAGGTATTATCTATCTAGGTACGCTCCCACCCCTACATACGTCGGGTTCACATAGGACAATTTACTAGTTAATGTGATAATATAGCGATATCTTTCACATATAATACGCTAGGTCCATGTAGTATAAATTCCCAATACCTATGCCTACCCCCTGCTTTTTACTCAACTGCTGGGTCTTTATTTAATATGGCACAGATCCAATTGGTTATAGGTAGCAATGCTGACAAGGCCTTAATACACATAGGGGACGGATAATTGCATTTTAGGGGTGCAGTTATAAAAGAGTTGGCTATGGAATGAGTATCTTAGAATAGCTATGGATGAACGACCAAACCATAGAGGGGTTAGGCTCATTTCATGCTACTCTCATCTTCAAAAAGTCTTTAGTAGTTTATTGCTCTCCACTTAACTCGTATATTTCTCCACAAGATGATAGATCTCCCAATACCCCCACTTACCCAGATGGTAGGGTTACCTTCCTCCTCCTCCTATGAATTAGAGTTTTCGTAACCGATGTATGTATGTCCCAGTTCATTGAGGGAAAGAAGCAGCCCAGTTGTTCCTGTAGGCAAACCCAGATATGCCTATCCCTTGGGCATGGATTCTTTCTCTTATGCCAGATGTATCTGCTCCTTTTGAATAAATAAGGGCGACTTCTTTGTAAGGAAGAGTGGACTTAGTATCCATTTCCTTTGTAAACCGTTGGTTAGTGGCTTATACTCCTCCTCCGTCTGAATTGAAAAAGAAATGGAATGAATCCGCTTTTTTGGTTTGATTTCAACCCCTAAGCAAATCTGTTGTTTAACTGAGGAGGTAGATGCCCCAAATAGATAAGGGGGGCGGATAAATCCTTCCACTTCCCACCCCACACCTTCTTGTATAAAGACAATTTGCTTCTCCGCTCTATGTGAACATTTGAATCAATAAACATAGATTGAAGCTTGAGTTCGATCTATTCCATGCCTATCCATACCACTTGAATCCCCACTTTGATATCTTCGCTCGGCTAAGAGGACAATCTAGGTCTAGAAATGAGGGTATAAATAGGATTTCGATCAGTGATGGTCAACCAATTTGTGAAGGGAGTTTTCCCACTAAACGTCCCCCCTTAGACATATCTTGGGTTTCCCCCTCGTTAAAAATAAATTGATTGAATGCGCCTCTATTATAAAAACCTTTAAGGAATTTATCTAGTTTTCCATTTGTGAGGGAATTTCATTACAGTAACTCTGATTTAGTTTTATACTAAAATTAGTTTTTCCTTGTCCTCCTACGTTGAACAAGCCCAATCCTTTTAAAACACTTCGAGTTCTAATTATCAACGTATTAACAACTATAAAATACATATTCTCTCTACTCAGAGTAAGCGGACATCCCCAACTCTCTTTGTTTTCTAGCCTCTCCAAATCGAAATTTGTCTAATGAAGATAAGTTGAGGCCCTGTGTTTGCTCTTCTTTTTTATATTACATGGTGTAGATCATATCTCCATACTTATCCTTGATCCAAATTCAATGCAGTCAACATATTTTCAGCTACAATTTTAGTTGGTCTTGCTTTAACTACAAAAGGTCCTATTTCTGCTGGTAGTTTGAAAATGAGCTTCTGATTTCTGTCCCCAAAATTTATAAAATCCGAATTGATTCTTTTCCTGATGTATTCTAGATAAAAAATTATGGGAGTTAAATATACAGGAAACATAAAATGCTTCAACTCAGAACCATATATTTTGATGACAGCGTTATTCTCATACAAATAAAAATCCCCCACTTTAGTATCAGGACTCAATTGTAACAGATCCTTGCATTCTTGAAACATCCTTGGAGGATGCTATCCATGAAAGATAATGTGAACTGAATACATAAATTTGTCAACAAAATTCTTTAATCCTTCATTCTTTGCATGCTTTCTCACTGAAGGTGTCAATTCAGTTACTGGCCATGGATTTCCTAACTGGTCTTGTTTATTTAGGTCATTGTGCGCAAAACTAGAGGATCTAAAGTATAACATTAAATATATAAAGTAGGATTTATATATAAAGAACCTAGTCAGAGGAAAATTGGCTAATTGAGTATGGATTGATTCAACAAGGTATTGAGGGTAGTTCAATTTAAAAAGTGAAAAGCCTTAGTATAGAAAGAGTGAGGTTGTAATATTGCCTCTCTTAGATCTGATAATGGTGGGGCATTTTGCTCCAAATAATTAAATAACTGCACTAAACATGGAATCTAATGACAGTTTACTACGCTCTACACTCCACAACAGAATAGAGTGCTTGAGAGGAAAAACCGCACTATCACAGAGATGGCCAGGTGTATGTTGCAGAATAGGTGTGTTCCAAACATATTTGGGGCCAAGGCAATGTTCACAATAGTATACCTACTGAATAGATCTCCCACGATGGCAGTGAAGCAAAAAACCCCAAAGAAAGCATGGTTTGGAAGAAAGCCCAAAGTAAGTTATCTTAAAGTCTTTGGTTCTACTGCCTACACTTGGATTCCAGTTGAGAAGAGAATCAAGTTATATCCAAAGAGCAAGAAGCTGATGATTATAGGGTACAACGACACTCCTAAGGCTTAAAAGTTAGTTGATACTTACACCGATAAGGTGAGCTTAGCAGATATGTTGTTTATTAGGAGGTTGGACCTTTCCAAACTTCTCCCACGATCATAATTACTGAGCAGCAAGAGGTGGTTGAGGATTTAGGTGTCAAGATTTAGGTAGCTCTACCCGAGGGGGAGGAAACAATAAGGGGATTTAACCACCGGTGGTGTTGAAGGAGGCGGGGGAATGGTTGTTTCCTCAGCGTGGTGATTATTCACAGGTATAGATGTCGATGCAGAGGCAACTGATGTGTTATATTCTGATGAGAAGTTATTGCACATCAGACCTTCTTTGGAGGTTGGGATTACTGGTGGAGAGCCAGAGTATGCCCCTAAATCTGAGTATTTATAAATGCGAGGACCAATATCTACGTATGGTGTTTTGTTTTCTGATCCTATAGTGGGTAGGATATTATAAGGGTTCGAGTTTGTTGAATATTGTAACTTCAAAGAATATTATATTTGTACTTTATTATTCCGGAGATGTTTCATCCCTCCGAGGTAACCCTATTATGTATCCAGAGATGTTTATTCCTCCGGGGGTTTGTATTAACTAGGGTTATTAGACCCACCATGTGGGAGTCGGCCCTGTGGTTATATTTTTGGGGTTATTAGACTTCTCCAGGAGAGGTCGGCCCCATTAGGTCTTTTAGTCAGTTGGGAGTCAGTATAAATAAGAGAGGTGAACTCATCATTAGATCATTCACTCACTTGTGGAAGAGTGCGCACTTGTCTGGGAGATCTGCTAAGGAGACAAAGAAGGAAGGAGCACATCTTGTATTTTGGTTGATCATCTTATTGAGGAAAGCTTTGCTGGGTTTTCAACCCCATGAGGGTTTCCCAGGGTATATTCTGTGTCTATCTTGTGATTATGTTTCTTTCAGTGATCTTGCTTGTCTATTTGGTTTAAACTTAACATGGTATCAGAGCTAGACTGAATAGGACATCTTTCACAAGGTAAGAATACCTCTCTCTCTCTCCGGTGAAGTTAGGGTTTTATCCCAAAGTTGGTATTATTGATTTTTGGTTGCATGGCTGGATAGCTCTTTTCAATACCTTTCTTTTGAGCTATAGATAGAACTTTTTGGTTGGGTAGAACTCCGGGAAATCCAAACCCTAATTATACCAAAAGTGCAATACGTCAGATTTTGGTTTCAGGAAAAAGTTGGAATTTTTGAATTCTGATTACATGGCTGGATAGCCCTTCTCAAGAGCATTCTTTTGAGCTATAGATCGAACTTTTTGGTTTGGTAGAACTCCGGGAAATTCAAACCCTAATTCTACCAAAAGTGCGATAAAATTCTGTTCCAGATTCCGAAAAAGTGAAAAGTAACTTTTCAGGTAAGTCTACTCTGTCTCTTGGACTCCCCCAAGAGAAGATGGCTCCAAACACTAAGCTTGAAGACAAGCTAGAAGGTATAGAAAATTTCCGGGCATGGAAATACAGAATTGGTCTCATTCTTGAGGAGAATGATCTTGCTCATTATATCAAGGAGGAAGTTGCAGAACCAGAAGAAAATGAAGCCAAAGAAAAACACAGGAAGGATTTGATTAGGGCAAAGAGAGTCATAGCTGATTCTATTAAATACCACTTGATTCCCCAAGTGGCTTCCAAGAAGACTCCAAAGGAAATGTATGATGCCCTAGGAAGAATGTATGAAGGAAAGAACATCAATAGGAAGATGAATCTAAGGACTCAGTTGAAGAGTACCAAGATGCACAAAGGAGAATCCATTCAAGACTACTTCTCAAGAGTCTCTCTAATCAAGGAGCAACTAGATGCCATTGGTGATACTCTTGATGAAGATGAACTTGTGATGACAGCTCTAAATGGTCTCACTAGACCTTGGGAGTCATTCATTCAAACTATGTGTGCCAGAAAAGAAAGTATGAAGTTTGATGTAGTTTGGGAGGATTGTGTACAAGAGGAGGCTAGGGTTGCAAATAGAGAAGCTTTGCTCAAAGAGGATGACCAAGCCTTGGCCACCCACACCAAAAGAAGAAGGAATCAATCCTACAATAAAAAGGGTAGTCATAAGGAGTCTCATCCTCCACACAGATTTCAAAAGAAAAGAGGAACTACTCAAAGAAGAGATTACTCTTCTTTCCAGTGCTTTTCTTGTCACAAAATAGGACACATTGCTAGACATTTCCCTCTACAAAAGAAAAAGGGTACTCACTACAAAAGACACCAAGCACATCTTGCAGAAGATGATAGTGAAGAAGAAGAAGTAGAGGAAGAAAGGTCTCACAATAAAAGACCTAGAAATGAAGAGGAAGAAGAAGAAAGGACCTTCTTCAAAAGAAGGTCAAGGAGAAATACAGAAGAAGATGCAGAAGAATATGTTCTCTTCTCCGCACTCTCTGGATATATAACCCCTGGAGAAGGTACATGGCTTATTGACAGTGGTGCTTCAAAGCACATGACAGGTCAGAAAAGGACTCTCTCAAATCTTGAAGAAAAGACTTCTCCCCAAAAGGTATCTCTAGGAGATGACTATCAATATCCCATTAAGGGAATTGGTGAAGCAAACTACAAACTCGATTCTGGAACCCCCATGAAGATGAAGGAAGTTTTGTATGTTCTAGGATTGAAGAAGAATTTGCTTTCAATCTCAACATTAGACAAGAAAGGCTATAGAGTTGCATTCATTGATGGACAAGTGTTAATGTGGTCCAAAGACAAATCTATTAAGGATGCAATTGTTATTGGTGAAGAGGAAGGAGGTTTGTATAAACTCAAGGGTCATCCAGAAGTTGCCTTTGTTCATGAAACCTCCAGTCCCAGTGAGCTATGGCATAGAAGACTAGCTCACATTAACTACAAAGCCTTACCCTATGTAAGCAAGGTGGTCATAGGACTACCAGATTTGAAGGTTGATCATGATGGCTCATGTAAAGGATGTAAGAAAGGGAAGAATATCAAGAACCCCTTTCCAAAGAGTGAAACAAATACTAAGGGTATCTTGGAGTTAATACACTCAGATGTATGTGGTCCAATGCCCACTACCTCTCTGAGTGGATTTGAATACTATCTCTCATTCATTGATGATCATTCAAGGAAAACCTGGATATACTTTCTAAAAGGTAAGAATGAAGTTTTTGGAAAGTTCAAAGAGTTCAAGGCTCTAATAGAAAATCTCTCAGAAAAGAAAATCAAGATTCTTAGAACAGACAATGGTGGAGAATATACTTCAAAAGAGTTTGAAGAATTTTGTAAAGAAGTTGGAATCAAAAGAGAACTAACCACTCCCTACAATCCCCAACAAAATGGGGTTGCAGAAAGGAAAAATAGAACCATCATGGAAGCTGTGAAGACAATGATACATGACCAGGATCTTCCCATGTATCTATGGGCTGAAGCAGCCAAGACAGCAGTATATGTTCAAAACAGATTATCTCATAGTGCTCTTGATTTCCAAACTCCAGAAGAAGTGTTTACTGGAAAGAAGCCCGAGGTAAGCCATCTTAAAATATTTGGGTGTCCTGTGTACATCCACATTCCAAAAGAAAAGAGAACCAAGTTGGATCCTTCTGGTAAGACATGAATATTTGTTGGTTACTGTAAATCATCCAAAGCTTTCAGGATTTACATACCAGGATCTCATCATATAGAAATCAGTAGAGATGTAACTTTTGATGAAGAAGCAGCTCTCAAGAAATCAAGAAAATGCCAACTTGAAGAAGTCTATGAAGAAGATCCTTCTTCTAGAAACTCAGAGGCTGTTCACATCCTTGAAGACAATCCACCAGAGGATCATGACATGTTGGAACCACAAGAACCTCCTATCTCAGATTTATCAAAGAAAAGAAGGCCAGCATGGGCTAGAGATATTATCCAAGGGGCTGAAAAATATGGTGCTCCTGAAGGCTCCATTAGAGAAAGAAAGAAACCAAAGCTAGTGTCCAACTATATGGCCTTGATGTGTGATCTTGTGGATCAACTACCTACTAGCTATGAAGAGGCAGCTCAAAAGAAAGAATGGGTAGAAGCAATGACAGAAGAATATCAGTCGATAATGAAAAATGATGTTTGGGATATAGTCCCCAAACCAAGAGATAAAAGTGTGGTTTCTTCCAAATTGATTTTTCAAGATAAAACATGCTGCAGATGGTAGCATTGAAAAATACAAGGCAAGGTTTGTAGCCAGAGGATTCTCTCAAAAGGAGGGAATTGACTATGAAGAAACATTTGCACCTGTTGCTAGGTATACTTCAATTAGAACCATCATGGCACTTGCATCCATGATGAAATGGAAATTGCATCAAATGGATGTTAAGACAGCTTTTCTGAATGGTGTAATTGAAGAAGAAGTATACATAGAACAACCTCAAGGTTTTGAGGTCAAAGACGGAAGGACCCATGTATGCAAACTGAAAAAGGCATTATATGGATTGAAGCAAGCTCCCAGGGCTTGGTACGGAAGGATCGACAATTTCTTAACAAGCATGGGCTTTACCAAAAGTAAAGCTGACCCCAATCTTTATCTTAAAGTGATGGATGATGAACCTGTTATATTGCTATTATATGTAGATGATCTATTTCTAACCGGAAATGAGAATCAAATTATTGAAAGCAAGAAGAAGCTTTCTTCAGAATTCAAAATGAAAGATCTCGGATTAATGCACTACTTCTTAGGCCTAGAAGTGTGGCAAGACCCAAAAGGAATCTTCCTAAATCAAGGTAAGTATACTGTGGAGATTCTCAAAAGATTTGATATGTTGGAGTGTAAAGCCATGACCACTCCCATGGACTCCAACCTGAAACTATTAGTTAATGATTCATCAGAACTAGTGGACATAACCCTATATAGACAAATTATTGGATCATTGATGTATTTGACAAATACTAGGCCAGATATATGCTTTGCCGTAAATACCCTAAGTCAGTATCTAGTAGAACCTAGAAAGGTTCACCTTATAGCTGCAAAGCATATAATGAGGTACCTAAAAGGTACAGTGGACTTTGGCTTATACTATCTTGGAGGTAATGAACTCAAATTACATGGTTACTCAGATTCTGATTGGGCAGGTAGTGTCTCAGATAGAAAAAGTACTTCAGGCGGATGTTATGGTCTTGGATCTGCCATGATCTCCTGGTTCAGCAAGAAACAATCTAGTGTGGCCCTCAGTACTGCTTAAGCAGAATATATAGCCGCTTGCTTTGCCAGCTGTGAAGCAGTATGGCTTCGGAAACTTTTATCTGGAATTTTTGACTTAGAAATGGATCCCACTGTGATTATGTGTGATAATCAAAGCTGCATTAAGATGACTGAAAATCCCGTGTTCCATGATAAGTCAAAACACATTGAGATCCGTTACTTCTATATACGAGACATGGTGCAGAGAGGAGCCATCAAGCTCGAGTATATAAGCACTGAGGATCAGATTGCCGATATCCTGACTAAACCTCTGTCTCAAGTAAAGTTTGAATACTTCCGAGACATGCTTGGTATAGTCCAGAAGGACCCTCCTCGAAAGGGGGAGTAGTATAGTATTTGATAACAATTTTGTTTTGTTGCACTTAGCTACTTACAATTATTTAGATTTAGAACTCCTATATATCTTCTATTTTTATGGATACATGTTTTGATACATGCTAGATGTATACATGTTTTGGTATGATGTATACATGTTTTGATGTTAGATGTATTAGTAAGAATACATGCTAGATGTATACATGTTTTGGTGTGATGTATACATGTTTTGATGATTAGATGTATTAGTGAGAATACATGCTAGATGTATACATGTTTTGGTGTGACGTATACATGTTTTGATGATTAGATGTATTAGTGAGAATACATGCTAGATGTATACATGTTTTGGTGTGATGTATACATGTTTTGATGTGATACATGCTCTTGGATATTTGTACCTGTATAGATGAGAATACAGATGGGGATTGGATCATCCCTGGACTTTCAGTCCTAAAGAGAGCCGTAGACGTGAGGTCTCCGAGAATGAAGTCCTTAGTGGACAGTTGAGGGGATTGGATCATCCCTGGACTTTCAGTCCTAAAGAGAGCCGTAGACGTGAGGTCTCTGAGAATGAAGTCCTTAGTGGACAGTTGAGGGGATTGGATCATCCCTGGACTTTCAGTCCTAAAGAGAGTCGTAGACGTGAGGTCTCCGAGAATGAAGTCCTTAGTGGACAGTTGAGGGGATTGGATCATCCCTGGACTTTCAGTCCTAAAGAGAGCCGTAGACGTGAGGTCTCCGAGAATGAAGTCCTTAGTGGACAGTTGAGGGGATTGGATGATCCCTGGACTTTCAGTCCTAAAGAGATCCGTAGACGTGAGGTCTCCGAGAATGAAGTCCTTAGTGGACAGTTGAGGGGATTGGATCATCCCTGGACTTTCAGTCCTAAAGAGAGCCGTAGACGTGAGGTCTCTGAGAAGTGGGGATTGTATCATCCCCGGACTTCGGTCCCTGAATTGATTCGTAGACGTGAGGTCTCCGAGAAGTGGGGATTGTATCATCCCCGGACTTCGGTCCCTGAATTGATCCGTAGACGTGAGGTCTCCGAGAAGTGGGGATTGTATCATCCCCGGACTTCGGTCCCTGAATTGATCCGTAGACGTGGTCTCCAAGAAGTGGGGATTGTATCATCCCTGGACTTCGGTCCCTGAATTGATCCGTAGACGTATGGTCTCCGAGAAGTGGGGATTGTATCATCCCCGGACTTCGGTCCCTGAATTGATCCGTAGACGTATGGTCTCCGAGAAAGTGATTATTGATGATGTGGTTACTTGTATCGGTAGGATACTTGTATTGATGATGTGGTTACTTGTATCGGTAGGATACTTGTATTGATGATGTGGTTACTTGTATCGGTAGGATACTTGTATTGATGATGTGGTTACTTGTATCGGTAGGATACTTGTATTGATGATGTGGTTACTTGTATCGGTAGGATACTTGTATTGATGATGTGATTACTCGTATCGGTATGGATACTTGTATTGATGATGTGGCTACTTGTATCGGTAGGATACTCGTATTGTTGATATGGTCACTTGTATTGGCATGAATACTTGTACTAATGATGATCATGTGATGACGATGCTGCTAATCGTGTGATGACGATGCTGCTGATCGTGTGATGACGATGCTGCTGATCGTGTGATGACGATGCTGCTGATCGTGTGATAACGATCGTGTGATGACGATGCTGCTGATCATGTGATGACGATGCTGCTGATCATGTGATGACGATGCTGATGATCGTGTGATGACGATGCTGCTGATCGTGTGATGACGATGCTAATGATCTTGTGATGACGATGCTGATGATCGTGATGTTGATGTTGATGTTGACATTGATGTACCAGTAACTGTTTGAGTTACTGATGAAGACAAATTGAAGAAAGCTTCCGATGATTTATAGATGTATCATGTATAGTGACTCCTTGCTCCTGCAGATGCTGTTATAATATCCTTCTCATTAAGGGGGAGTGTTGAATATTGTAACTTCAAATAATATTATATTTGTACTTTATTATTCCGGAGATGTTTCATCCCTCCTAGGTAACCCTATTATGTATCCGGAGATGTTTATTCCTCCGGGGGTTTGTATTAACTAGGGTTATTAGACCCACCATGTGGGGGTCGGCCCTGTGGTTATATTTTTGGGGTTATTAGACTTCTCCAGGAAAGGTCGGCCCCATTAGGTCTTTTAGTCAGTTGGGAGTCAGTATAAATAAGAGAGGTGAACTCATCATTAGATCATTCACTCACTTGTGGAAGAGTGCGCACTTGTCTGGGAGATCTGCTAAGGAGACAAAGAAGGAAGGAGCACATCTTGTATTTTGGTTGATCATCTTATTGAGGAAAGCTTTGCTGGGTTTTCTACCCCATGAGGGTTTCCCAGGGTATATTCTGTGTTTATCTTGTGATTATGTTTATTTCAGTGATCTTGCTTGTCTATTTGGTTTAAACTTAATAGAGTTGGGGGGGGGCTCGTAGTATGTGAGTTGGTAAAGGGTTACTATTTTCCCGTTGTGGGAAAACATCATGATGCGGTACACTGATTAGGAAACCGCCTTCATGGCATACATGTAGCTACGTCCCAAAAGGATGTTATAATCGAGCTGTGCATCGACTACTTCAATATCAAGGAGTAGATTTTTTCCTCCCAACTAAATAGGGACATTATTTTATAGACCTTGTGGTTTTGATGGCCTACCATCGTAAGTGCGAAGGGCTATAGATGATGGGACTAAGTCTAGTGAACCAAGATGTTTCCAAACATGTGTTGACATAACAAAAGTAGACGCTCCTTCATCGACTATACATTGATGAATGATGTTTTTATAGTGACTATAATTTTGAAAGCGATGGATAAGGGAAATCGAGGCTCGACATTGTCAAGGTCGAAGGTCATTAAGCGTGAATCAGATGGATCGATTGTGCCTAACGATGATAGTAATGCCTTCTTTTTATCAGGACGAGACTTAAAAGTTATAAAGTGGACATGGCGACAGGGGATTGGGCCAAGTCGTTTACAGTGCTATAATTATGGGCAGCCTTCATATGAAGATTATGGGCAGTTTGTTGGAGTGGTGGCTTTGGGATCCTAGGGATTTGGTCATTACTCGGATGTGGGTTTATTCCTTCCCTGTTTGCTTCCTCCTTATGGAAGAACTAAAAGGGGTTTGGAGTTCCAGATGGGTACCCGAAGGAAAGCTTAAGTTATTGATGGGTGTTTCTGGATTGGAGAAAAAAAAGGGAATTAATCAAAATTGAATTCTATCAGTTTTTAAAGAAGGTTCTATGGCTTGTTGGGGTCTACGCATGATAGATTTATAATTGGGTTCCATGTTCTTAAAGGACTAACTAAAAGAAGGGCGGTTTTTTGATAAGAAATGCGTTTTATGAAAAGTTGCTCTCTATATCTATACAAAATAAGAGCCCAAATAAATGCATAATTGGCTTTAAAAAGAGCTAAAAGGTACTCCCTCTCGTCTCTAGGTTTATCCCTTTCCTGCCAAAATGGCCTTAAAAAGAGCTTAGAGGGATTCCGTCCCTTGCCTGTTTTCTCCCCTTATGGAACCACTAAAAGGGGTTTGGATTCTGGAAGCACTCTTAAGGGGTGAGGAGCTGTAGATGGCTATCCAGAAATAAAGCTGAAGTTATTGATGGGGGAGGGCTAAAGAAAGGGAAAGTGGGAGAATAAAAGGCCACGTTTAAACTCTAAGAAATTCCACCTGGATAGGCCAGGTTGCAAGTATGATATTAACCACTTGTACAAGGAAAAGCTTGATTGATCGAAGGGAGGGCAAGGGTTTGAAGTCTAAACAAGGAAAGTTCAAGGCGTATAAAAAGTTCCCACTGATAGGCCAGGTTTTAAGTAAGGAAATTACCACTGGGACAAGCGTTTGAAGTTGAAAAATGCAACTTCCATTAAAATCCACCTTTGACATATCTTCACGGTCCCATCTTAGTTAAAGTTAGGGGTTCTACTTCTCTAGATTCTGAGGGTAGAATTGAGTATTCGAATATCATGTCGGGAATGGGTATGTCACCTAGCCCTCGGGGGTCAAACCAGCATGTACCAGGTTCATTGAGGGAAACTACGGTTAGCTCCCCTACTACACCTATTAGTAGCACACATATCTCGGTGTCATTTCCTCCTATGGTTAGCACTCCATTTGTGAGTTTTCCCTCCAGACAACATAGTCTTGTGATCCAAGTCCCATCGTTCTTCTCATCCTCGATGCTTCATACAACATTTCCTACTCCACATTTTGTGTTTGGCCAAACTAACCTCACTAGTGTTGGGACTATTTGTGGTTTTCCTCAAGTGACTAGTGTACCATCAGGACCCTTCCAAAATCCCATTAAACCTTCGATGGGGACACCTTTGGGGTGGAATCTACCGGCTGGAACTGGCTTGGCCACTGGTGTTAGTAATCTAGGGGGACATGCTATGTCACAAGATCCTCTTGGTAATATGACCTCACAAAATGTCGATTTCCCTTTGGGTGGAATTTTGCTGCAACTGTTGGCCCGTCTACCAGCATAGGTCCTATACCAGGGGGAAATATCGCACCTGGGGCTTATCTACAAGCTCCTAGTGTCCATACTGGAAATTATATGCATCAGGGAGGATCACAAGCTTTCTCCTTTCTTTCCCAAAATGCTTTGAGGGTAGGGAGGGAGGGATATGCCTTGGAACCCTACTAGAGAAGTTTGGATTTAGTTAGGGATTGAATTCAATCAACAAACTGTAGGGCCAGGAAAAGAAAGAAAGAAAGCCTAGATCACATAATCACAAACATGTAGGCTAGTTACCCATTAAGATGAAGAATGAATGCTTGGGAGGGAAATGTGTCCCCTGCGGAGCCCGGAAGAACAACAGAGTTAACTGACAGAACATACAGGCCGAAGAGAAAGATTAATTGAATTATTAATTAATTGAACAGACCTTGGGATCTAAGATTAGAAAGAGAGATACAATGATCATATACGTTATTCTTGAATTAATTTAGGGTTTTATTACAACATAGTGCCAGGATTCGCCCGAGAGATATATCTTTTGAATTACAATATATTGACTTACCACAGCCAGGATCATGCTGGAACCCACTGAGGAACAAATATTGCATCCATTGGGGTCGATAACTCAGGCGGATGTTATACCACCTGCATCTAAGGAATACAGTTGTTAGATAGTTGATGTGGAACTCGCAATGTTGTGAATTAGCAGCGAGATCGCCGAGATAGGGCTCCACAAAGTCCTTCACATCATGAAAAGCATACGACATGGCCTGCTGGAATGTAGCACCGACATTTTAGAGCCCAAAAGGGAGTTTACGATAAGCAAACATACCCCAGGGGCATATGAAAGGGGTCTTGTGTTGGTCGTCCAAGTGGATTTCAATTTGATTATAACTGGAAAAGCCATCCATAAATGAGAAGATGATGCTCCCAATGCAATTGTCGATGATCTAATCGATGGAGGGGGTAGTGTAGTTGTCCTGAGGACAAGCCTTGTTCAAGTCGCTAGAATCGACACAAAACCTAATAGTACCCTCCTTCTTTGCCACAGGGACAACATTGGAGACCCATTCTGTTAAAGGAATAGGATGTATAAATCTGGCCTTCAAGAGCTTATCAATCTCATCTTTAATTGCTGCAGGTTTTCGAGGATGCACAGGTCGTAACTTTTGGCGGATAGGTTTAGCATCGGGATAGGTTTGGATCTCATGCACAACAATGGTACGATCGATCTTGGGCATTTCCTCATAGGTCCATGCGAATACGTCGCGAAATTGTTTCAATGAGACCATGAATGTGGTAAGCTCATCAGGAGAGTAGTTCTGGCCGATGCGGATATGTTCCACGATGCCGGGTGTAACCCAGATGTCAATCGGGATGGTAGGTGTGATGTTTTCCATGTTCCCTTCCATAATCGTATCACAAGTGAGGATCGGTGACTACGGGCAAGGATAGTCATTTGGTGAAAAAATGGTTGTGATAGCGTTCTCCGCAGAATCTAGTGAGGGTAGGAAAGACGATTGATGGTGAAGGTCTTCCCATGAAGGTTCATCAGTGCTCATAATATCCATAATGGACTCATCAGAATGGAAAGTCCGAAGCAGAGGATCTGGTGAGGATGATGTCCACTGTAGAGAATAAGACGTAGAGGCCACAGCCAAGAGGTCTTCAGGGGTTGTTTGGATAGCCTCATAAGTAGCTTGAGCTGGTGAGAGAGGCATAGTATCTCCAATCAAGTGCACGGTGGCCTCATCGGGTATGATCCATTGATCTGTAGAGTTGGAAGATGATGCAATCATGGAGGAGATCATGTTCACCGTGGAAACATGGTTAGGGGGATCCAAGGTTGGAAAGACGCCCATAAGAGATTAATATTTTATGAGGTCGACCCCCATGCTCTTATATAGATGTGAATATTGTCCTAATAGAGGGACATTGGCTCTAGGGTGAGTAGTGGTTTCTGGTGTACAGAAGTCCAATTGGTCAATAGTGACAATTCGAACTTGATGGGGGAAATGCACAATGCAGAAGACGAATGACGCGACCATGGTCATGGCGTAAAACCAGTTATGACCAATCAAGAGATTATAATCCAAAGGGGCAGCGACCACTTCCACATTAATGGTCACATTCTTTCCCCCCAACTCTATTGTTAAAGATTGTAAGAGCCTGTGAGGTTGGAATCCACGACTGTCGAATGCTTTCAGGGTAGTAGGGGAACAGTTTAACTCAAGTGAGCCGATGGCTCGCCAGTAAGATAATGACATGACCTAGGTGGAAGAACCCTCATCTAACAAAGTACGATGGGTTGTCTTCCCAGCAACCTTTGTGGCAATTTGGAAATCCAGCTGGTGGGAAAACCTCGATTTAAAATACTCAAGTTTAAACATGATCGTATTTGAGGAATCCGTGTCCACCACGTCGATGGCAGCGAGAAGAGTCTTACATTGATTGGGATAGTTCTGCAAGACTTCTAGCATCGACATGGCACAAGGGACTTGCGCCAAGCCATCTACAATGTTATAGTTCCAAGATTCCCGAGCATTAGGATTGAAAACTATTTTTTGAATTGTGCTCTTAGGCGGACCCAATACTGAATCTAATGAAGGTTTCTCAATGGTGAGAGAACCTTGTGGTGCGGAAATATCCGAGGTAGAGGAGGAAGATTTTTTAGTATTACTTCTGGCGGATTTTCTTAGGAGGGACTGAGTCATATGATCGTGACCATGTATTCAGGTTAACTGTTTTACTACGCATCATGAGAACATGCTCGGTGGAGGATGTTTCTCCTTGAGAAGGAGAGGGTTGGGTGATCATTTGTTGGTTTTGGGTGGGGAAGGGATCATTGAGAACTGCGGGTGTGGATATTCCCTTAAGAAACTTATGCACTTTGTCTCTGTGTGGGCACTCTTTGGAGAAATGGTCACCACCACACAGTAAACAAGGATACTTGACCTTCTGTTTCTATTTCGTGTCTTCGGGAGGGTTCTTATGTTCCTGCTAGTTGGAAGAATTCTTGGGTTTACCTTTGGTTTTCTTCTTGCCACCATATTTTTCAGGTGAAGCTGAGTGAATAGAATTCACCTCCTCGGTGGGAGTAGGAGTGGGTGACTTGGTGGTGTTATTGCCATCTTGTGGCGAGGGTGGGGAAGAACCATGGTGGTTTGACGATCCACTGGTTTGAGTAGAAGGTTGGGAGTTGATAGAACCAATAATGCCATCGGCATGAGGTCCCTGGGGAGGTTTTGCAGGATCGTAGGTAGGACAGGGAGTGTCAGGACCAATATCATACAAAGTGCCAGATTGGGCATAGACAAGGTCTAAGTAGTGGGCACGAGCGATAGCATGTTCTTCAGTGACGGCCCCACACATAGCTACATCTCTAGCTATGGTGGGTAAAAGAGACTTCGTAAAACAGTTAGCTAATAATTGGTCTGGAATGGGAGCCTTAGTGAGACGTTGTCTCCTCTGCCACTCATGGATATGATCGAATATATGATTTGCGGTGGTCTAGTGGAGAGAAGTCAGTAAGTCTGTACCAGTTTCATAGTGGATGGGTAATTGGAAATGAGTCAGGAATGACATAGCTCAAGAACGGATGTCAGGAAACGAGTGCGGTGGTAGTTCAATATACCACTTGAGAGTTGTACTGGTGAGGGTCCTTTGAAATAACCTCAGACGGATTGAATCATCCATCAAGGAATTGGATGAGCACCATAAATGGTATGTCATCACACGGTTCTTCGGGTCTTCATCGGGCTTGCCATCAAACTTTGGAATGTCGAATGGTAACTTAACCGCAATGGGTGGCCAATTATAACCATGCAGGATGGGATCATTGGTCAAATGAGACAGGTTTGGAATGTCTAAAGTATCCAGAAATGGCAACTGTTGATTTGGCTGCAGATACTGGTAGTATTGATATGGAATTTGTGGACTAGTAGGACCTTGAATCGACTGATTGTAAGGTGCTCCCATAGGGAATTGGCGCCTGGGTTGGGTGGTGGACCTGATGGTGGTCCATCGCCATAATAGGGTGGTCCACCATCGAAAGGGGGGAATCCTCCACCGTTGGAATAAGGTGGGCCCCCTCCGAAAGGGGGGAGTCCACCACCGCCGCCGGAATAAGGTGGCCCTTTGCCTCCGTCTCTGAAATAGGGTGGCCCTCTGCCTCCACCATCGGAATAGGGTGGCCCTCCGCCACCACCGCCAGAATAGGGTGGCCCTCCACCTCCGCCGCCAGAATAGGTTGTTCCTCCGCAAGAAGTTTGGGGTCCGCTACTACCGGAATGAGGTGGGCCTCCACCTCCTCCACTAGAGTAGGGTGGGTTGGCGCTGCCGGAATGAGGTGGGCCTCCACCAGAAGGTGGAGGTCCGCCCCCTCCGAAATGAGGTGGGGGCCCATCGCCTTCAAAAGGAGGTGGAGGTTGACCGAACGATGGTGGGGGTGGTGGGACTTGAGGAAAATCTGGTAAGGGTCCAATTGGCATAACATTGTGATGTCCCCATGGAATGTTTGAGTTTCCCAGATAAGGTACCCCGGGAACCATGATTCTTGGATAGTATTGTCTCGACGCAGGGTTGAAATTGCCTGGATACATATGACTCCATAGTGATTGAGTTAGGTTGGATGGTCCCCCACCATGAGGTAATCCCATGGTAGGTGTCGCGAATGGTAAGGAGATGCCCACATAATGACCAGTTGGAAGCCCTCCACTCATATTATGGTTAGAAAACAGGGGTTTCCCCCCAGTAACGATGTTTTGATCACTTGTTGATGGTTGACTCGCAATAGGTTGTTGGTTACTAACTAGTGGGGGAACACTACTCGTGATGAAGTTAAGAGGTAAAGAGTATCCTCCCCTCAAATTTTTTTTGGGGGGGAGGAGGGGGTAGTGTCCCAGTAGTAGTATGTGGGGTGTTGGATAATTGTCCTTCAATGTTTTGAGTCATCTTGGGTATGGAACCGATCTCCTGATTAAGAGGTGTACTCGAAGGAAATGAGGGTTGACCAGTTTCATAAGCGGTTACATTATGTATAGGTGTTTCTGGTGAAGTGAAAGATAAAAAATGAATTGGGGTATGTTGAGACATGGGACTTCGGCGTTTCAACTCCCTCGTGAGAGACTCTGTCGTCTGAGTTCTTCATTGGCTGTCTATATCTAGTTGAGGCAGTCCCTGAGGGTGTTGGAAACTCATCATTGGGAACCCCATAAGGAGGTGTGGTTCCTGCAGATGGAAGTATGGAAAAATGAGCCCATTGTTTCCCTAGAGTGGTCTCCCAAAAGGATGCAGATGGACCAAAAGCTGTGGATACAGGGTCATCTTGGGGTTGATTGTACCATTATACAACCCTAGGTTCTCCTTCCATCGAACAGTGGAAAGACATGTCTTGTGAAGCAAACGGTTCCATCATCATAGACCTTGGAGGATCAGTGATTAGTGGACTCAAAGGAAGTGAAAAATTCATTCCCGACTCCATGGTGGATTTTTCTTCTTCAGGTGACATGGCAACAACTGGTGGATCCATGTTTTCCCTCGAAAGCACCTCCTGAATAAGGGGATATTTGGGTGGCAAGTTTAAAAGTCTACGGGACCTTCTCAAAGGTTGTTTAGCCAGAATGGCCGAAGCAAAATTTCTCCTAAGTGTCTTCTATACAAAAAGAAAAGAAAACAAAAATCTACACAAACTAAGGCCATAAGCAAACTTATGTGACAGGTGTGGATTCAAAATTCTAGAACCTCACAGGATTGTCAAGCCTTCATAACTCACGATATACCCCAGGGTCCAACAGTTATACTCGGCCAAATTTTTACGAGCACTAGCCAGGGAGGATTAGGACCGTACCCCTGACCGTATAACTTGACTACCTAGAAGCATGTGCGTAGTAGCTCCCCAAGTGTTGTTTTCAGTGTGTTAATCTGCGAAGACGTCCAAATGGTTAGCTCAGTTGGTTTCAGGAATCCTAGGAGAGTCTCCTGATATACTCAAGGTACATGGGAGCACAAATCCGTAGTGGTGCTGTCTAATGCACAACCGTACGACAAGAGCCTTCTGATATACTACTGAGTACGTGAAGTTCCTTTCGATATACCCAAGGGTACGTGAAAGAGCATTCGGTATACCGATTGGTATGTGGAAGAACTACAGGCCCCCAGGATGCAGTGCAGGCAGATAACGACAACTGCCACATTTTATGACGCCAAAACACATCACTAACTTATCACACAAGTTACTAGTAGATTTTAACCTAACACTACAGAATAATTTTATCTTATGCGGTTAGGTGAATGCATGAGGTGTAGACAGGAATTTAAAAATAATGCAACCCTAGCTACATGAAGGTGCACATTTCCTTTTCTTTCGATGAATTCTATCTAAGGTAAGGAGAATTTTTTTTTTTTCTAATGATCTCAAGAAAACAAAAGATACCAAAGGTTCAAAATCTACCAAAGATGATTAAAGCAGTCTTTTTGTCTTCTCCAACAAAACACAAAAAATAATAACACACCAAACCAAAACTTTTTCTTTTTATCTTTTCACACTAGAATGAATCTAAGTAATGATGAAAAGGAGGATTTATGCTTAGAATGCACTAACTCTTCAATTTCCACAATGATGAACTAAAAAGCACAAAAAGGCCAAAAGTGCATAGAACGTTTCAAATTTGAAATACTTTGCAAGAGCTTGAATTCACTTGATCTTTTCAAAGAGATGAAAGACTCATAACTAAGAAAAATATAATCAACTGATTTCCTTTTCAAACTTCTCAAAGATATAAATAATGAATTCCAAAGCACGAAACAATTCCAAAACAATTTCCAAATGATCTTGAAAATAGATAGAATGAAGCACTTTCGATTTTTTTTCAATGCATATACCAAAGCAAGATCTGATAATAATAATGCTTTTAAGATGTAACAACAAAAAACAAGAGACTGATCACAACACTCTAATGACTCAGAAACTCTCGAAGAAAAATGACAAGGACCCAAATGTATTCAAGGACACTCAAATCACTTCAAATCGAACAAATGCAACCAAAATTAAATGGCTAAGCGCATGAAAGGTTTGGAATCAGATCTAGCACACTGAATAGATCTGGTAAGGTGATAAGGGAATGGAAGATTGAGCAGATAACCGTGGGGGATTGAAATTCCCCACCACCATCGAAACTCTCACTTGACCAAATGGAACCAAAAAATCAACACAAACAAACCCAAACAAATATCAATGCCGAGTAAACAAGTCTTTGACTGGAAGATACAACAAAGAGAGGCCTATTGGTTAGGTAAAAAATCAAATTTTGGAGAGGAAATGTACCAAGCACCAGGTTTGAAAGGTCGGCGCACTCTATAGTTATGCTCAGAGCGCTAGGCGCACACTGTGTACAAGGCTACAACGTCGGCGGTGCAGTCTGTATGAAAGTCAAATGTGCCAATGGTGCAGTATGCTCAAAGGCAGTAAGCGCCTAAGAGGACGCGACGCACTGGATGTACTGCCCAAATAGAATTCGGGCGAATGACCAATGGAAAAAAATAGAGATCTCCAAATAGTGAAACAACAAATGGCCTGATACTGATCCAAATAGAATCAAGGAAAGTTAATAGACTCTTCAACAAGAAAATATGATGATGGGAGGGTTCAGGAGGCAAAGAAATGGCTCACTAAGAAATCAATGAACAACACATTCAAACTGAAATCAAAACTAAATATTCTCAGTATGGTCACCATATTTGTTTTCGGACAATCTAGCTAAGCGGACTTAAAGGCTAGATCTCCTTAGTCCAAGTGGATCTAGAAAAAATAAACACATAATAGAATCATCTTCCCTAGATCAATAGAAACACAAATAGATAAATGGGTCTCTTACCTGGGATTCGCAAGTCCTCTTGCTCTTTGCTTGATCCAATGCTCCAACACCTTCAGATATGCAGCTGCAAAGTCCTGTTGAACAAATGGAAACAATCAAACAGTAAAAGCATATATCACATGTGATTGATCTAAGTTAACAGTTAAGGAAGTAATCTCTACACATCAACAACACGATAATGTATATGGGAAGAGATTGTATTAACCATATAAAGGAGAGCACAAAAGGAGAGAACGTTACAACCTAAGCCTTAACATCACAACCTTCCTTCCAACAAGCCAAACCAAACCAAGCCTCCAAAGATGTAGTAAGCCTCTCAAGGATGAGTGAGAGTTACCTAAGATAATTTCACCAACATGAGAGTACTATAGACTTTCCTCCCTTTGGAATGGAGAGGAGCTTCATATTTATAGGAACAAGTGGATAGAATAGGTTGAAGATTATGGGGAGAAGGCTAAGGGATCATCCCTTGAGGTTAGGGAACCGAAGGAAAACTCACCTATGAATTAGGGATAACCATCCACCTCATCATGATTCGCGAATTCGCTCGAAGGTCTCATTTATCCATTTAAACCAACCCTGGCACATGTTGTATGAGGACAATTTGTGCTAGGAAGGGGCAAGCGCAAGCTGAATGAAGGTAACTTGATCCACTGGCACAGGCTGTCATATGACATTCTGCACCAAGCCTAGTCAGGCACTTCTTGCTGGAATACAAGCTGCACCGACCTAACTAGAAAATGTGGATAAAAAGGATCAACAACTTTCTCTAGATGAATTTTTTTCAGGGAAACTTTAGGGATCAAGGCATTGAGTTGACATAGGACTCATGATGACGAGATTTAGGTATAAGGGTAATATCTATGTCACAATTAAAATTTGAAACTGGGAGGGGAACATAATAACTCTCCTCTTTACCACTCAAGCTAGACCTAGTTGACATTTGATATTAAATCATTATGGCTATAAGCCTTTGATTACTCAATTCTTTCAAGCCTATTCATAACATTCTAGTGTGTGCGTGCGCATGCATGCATGTGCGCGCTCGCACACACACACACACACACACACACACACACATACACACACATACACAAATACATATCAAGCACAAATCAAGACATTATCTTGTCGATATAAAGTGGAAAAACATTTACTATATGAAAACTATCTGACACAAGATGATTTAAGGAATTACTCAACTCACATCAATTCACCAAGTCATGTAAAGCATCCAAATAATATCGAAACAACATCATCAATGGAAATAAATTCAATCAATATTAATATTGGATCATTCAACAATAATCCAAACAATGTTGTCACATCAATCATTCAAACAAAATCGAACTAAAGAGGGTAATTAGAATAATCAATACAAAAACTATGATTCATCCAACATTGACCAATAATATGAGGTTCTATCAACACTAAACATTAAATATCAAGATTAATGGAATTCCAAAAAATTGGGTGGTCCCTATTCCCTAGGGCCTAGGGTTTGTAGAGGGAATCAACAAAATGTTCAAGATATGCATCATCATTTCTACATGAACAATCCTAATTGCATCATTCAAATATTGTAATATTAGATTGTGGTAAATGTTATCATTATTCTCTCTTGCTATCAAGGATGAGTTGCAATCCTAATTTGTCTTTTGGTACAAAATTGTCCTTATCTTCCTTAGATGATCTCTAAAATCTAATATAGAGTTTTTTTTTTATCTTGTGTTACAATTCATTTTTGGTGTAACATTGGCAAAAAATAGCCAACAAATTTGACACAGTAGAATGATTTTTATAAATAAATCATTAGATCAATTTTTGGGTTGGGCTCTTTGTTGAGGGTAACATAATCTATCGCATTTATTATCATTTCCTTTAAACATGTTATGAACAACAATATTTATTAATATATAATCACTATACATAATGATGGCAGGTGGGGTTGGGTGGGGAGTTCTTTAAGGCCTTAAAGGAAGTTTAGAATTGGATTATGCTTAGGGATTGGGAAGGGAAGTCAATAATCAAGCATAAATACATGCTATATACCTTGGAATATCTCTTATCTTTGCTAAACAAGTCAAAAGAGTGATGATACTTGGGGACTCCTCTCTCATCATTGGACTTGCTAGGAAAGTAAGGGACATTAGCAGATCATCACTCTCTAGAAGGCTAAAAAGAATCTATGCCCTTATCTCCTCATTTTACTAAAAAAACTTCCTTCATATTTGAAGGGAAAACAATTCTCATGCTAATTAAATGGCCAACCAAGAAATGTATTTAGATAAATGGATCTTGATTAAAAATGGGGGTAACCTTGATATTTTCTTACTACCAGAGCATCATGACTATAAAGGCATTGAAATGTTTATATTATCGTAGAAACATGCATTTAGAGACAATGGATTTCATGCATGGTGGGGGATGTGTAGTTATTTCCAAGTGTACAAGGATGTGGAGCTTTGGAGGAGCTATAACTCTCTCTTAGGCCCTCAAAGAGTCCACACACTTGAACTTTGCTAGATTTGAAAAAGGAATTAAAGTAGCATTACTGGAGCAGAGCAATGCATGTGGGATATTACTTGGTGAGACAATAGGCATTTAGTCTTGGGTGGAATCAGGGTGAATTTCAACTAGGATTTGTATGCTTGTTCGATGTTGGATTGACGTGAAGTATTTGATTTCTACGGACTCCTTCATGAGAGCTGAATGGACTAGTAAAGGTAGCAAAAGATAACTTGTTAGAGTTCAATGTTGTTGGTATCTCTTTCATAGGGGAAAGAGGTTTGGATATCAGGCCAATTTTCAGATTTATTCTAGTTGAAATTGTATCTTTTAGTCTCTTAGAAAAGGTGATATTTTTCAACATTATTTGCTCTATGATTTTGGAAACATTATCCTATGGTGGATGTTTTAATTTGGATTGTTTTTTGGAGTTTGGTGCACTTGAAAACATCAAGGTATGTCATGGATAGCTATCCTTTTCCTGGAGGATGTTCTGACGATGGGTTATATAAAATTATGAAATTATTGAGTCAATTGTCTAGTCAGATGGAAGGCACGCAGAGGTGTATTGAGTACATCACCATGCAATTTCGTAAACATAAGGATATGGAAACTTAACTTGGAGAGCGAAGGAAAAAATTGATAAGTTAGTTACTGACTTGGAGATGCACTATAACATCATTTTTGGTTTTGCAAGGACTTCACAATCCCTTGTGGGCCCCCCTCCCACTTCTATTGGGCATGCAAAGGAACATGTTTTTGATGATCACATAGTGCAACAATTTGATGTGGTACTAGAGGGACAATAATAGACATCTAGAGACCATGGCCTTGGAATAGAATATATCTCTATGGGAGAATCCCACCCTGGGCATGTTCTTACCTAAGAATAACATTATATATGCAATGCACTTATTTTGATTTTTGGACAATATGTCAAAGAATATAGTTATAGATTCTCTTGTAAACAACTAGACACCTTATATAGTAGGAACAATCATGGGGCTGGCATATTTAGTTTGGTTTTGAGTTGTATGGCCCTTTTTTGGACATATTATCAATACTTTTGTACTCATGGTTGTTTGGTTTACCTGCAACCCCTGTGTGTGTGTGTGTGTGTGTGTGTGTGTAAAACAATGTCTAATGACTATGCATGATTATATTTGGTCGCATCCTTAAATACTCATCTTGTGCTTTGAACCATAAATCTCACTCTAATCTATGCATATTCCTCATTGAGTTGGATTTGTTGCAAAGCCATTCTTATGGTATCATTTCTTCCCATAATTGTCCTTTCTTTGGTTTATATAATGTTATTTACACATTGTTTCCTTTCTATTTTTAGCAACATCTATTCTCTTTTCCTAGCTTGGGGGAATCATTATGATAGAGGCTATGCAGATAAGATAGTTGCATACGTGTTAAAAGGGATAGTTGTGGATACATTATTCTTTCAATTGCATTGCCATGATTTGGAGTTGTTTAGGCATTTGAGAAAAATGGAAAGACATATTTAAAGATGTCTTATTGCTAGTTATTTTTTGAACCACTTTTGTTGAATTACAGATGTCAAATTAAATCCTAGTGGCATGTAAAATCCATTGACATCTCAAGGATTTGTAATATTCTGTCAAATTTACCCAGTCTTGCACCCAATCTCATCTCTTTTTAGCATGCCATAGGGATAAGGAAAACCACAATGAGAATGTAATTTTGGTAGACATAATACTTTGTCAACCTAATCAAGACTATGTTCACAAACAAACAAAACTTTTGATGCAATAAATGCCATATAAACCACTTTTTGTCTCACAATTATTTTACATATAAAATTATTTAGAAAACACACCCAACTTAACTCACAACTAAAAGAGATTCATGTTAATGTGGAAACAATCTTATTTAAAAAAAAAATCTTAAAACTCAATTACTATGTCATCCCTAAATACTTATTATATAAAAACAATGTCCACAATTATTAAAATATAATTGAATAAAAACTTAAAACTAATATATTATTGCAAATTTATATAAAACAAGAGCCACGAGGTGGCAATGTCCTGCGTTTTTGCAGAGATTGCAGTGCCTGGGTTATGGTTCCACCAAATGACTAAAGCATTTCCACATTTGGGAATAAAAGAAACCAAATCGCAGATTCATAGTTTCCACGAATACCGGATTTTAGTTCGTAGTAGATTAGCGAGTTGATGAAATGCCATCAAATTGCAGGCTGAGATGAAGGGAAATCGAGCTATTAATATTTAACCTCGATGTTGCTAAAGCATTTGATGCGAAAGGAAAAATTGTTGATTTAGTTACACCAATGATGCATAAAATTACCATCGGAAACTATATGAAGAATTGGTCACAAATTGCTGCACCATATTGAAGAATTCAAAGGTCAACAAGATTAAAAGATTAAGGCTACATTGATCAAAGCTATTTATTGAACACCATCTTCCCAAATGTACATAGTTGCAGGCTAGGACAGTTATAGCTGTCCATTTGCTTTTTCCATATAAAATTATAGGTAAACCACTCATTAACAAATAATCCAGGGCTTACAAGGCCTCAACTTAGGCATACATGCTAAGATGGAAAACTTACATGGAGAAGCTGAAAATGCTTCATACAATGTGAGCACTTATGTCTTCTAGACACCACTTGTGTGCTCATACCAAGTTATGTCCAACAATTTGCAGTTGTTATAAGTAAAACTATCATACTTCTGAAATAAATGCCATCATAAAAGGCCTTTAACGCAACAACAGAAGATAACCAAACCAAGCTATTTGTGAATCATGATGAGGACAGATAAATGACAAAGTTTGCATCTTGCACAGAATGCAAATGTGTTGTGGCAGATAAACACACCAAAAATATTAATCCAATATTCATAATAAATAACCTTGGTGAAGTGTCAGCAATAAGACAGTAATATTTAATCCACTAAGATATTTATCAACCAATCAATATAAGTGCTATTAGAAAAAGATCTGATGTCAGTAATATGACATAAAATCAAATTTCAATTTTCCATTTCATATTTTTGATTCTTACATTCTGGTTAAAAACGATGTCATCTATTAACTGGTATGTAGAAACTGAATCAGAAAATATGAAATGGCAAATTGAAATTTGATTTTATGTCATATTACTGACATCAGATCTTTTTCTAATAGCACTTCTAATGATTGGTTGATAAATATCTTAGTGGATTAAATATTACTGTCTTATTGCTGACACTTCACCAAGGTTATTTATTATGAATATTGGATTAATATTTTTGGTGTGTTTATCTGCCACAACACATTTGCATTCTGTGCAAGATGCAAACTTTGTCATTTATCTGTCCTCATCATGATTCACAAATAGCTTGGTTTGCTTATCTTCTGCTGTTGCGTTAAAGGCCTTTTATGATGGCATTTATTTCAGAAGTATGATAGTTTTACTTATAACAACTGCAAATTGTTGGACATAACTTGGTATGAGCACACAGACTGCCATATGTAAATACTGAATCACGCATTAAATCAAATTGCATGGATAGCATACTAGTGAATAATGATCAGAACTGAAAACCGTCACAAAATTAAGAGATCTATATTATCTAAACCCTTTAACAGGTCAATGTAGATTCATTTCAGTGGTGTCTAGAAGACATAAGTGCTCACATTGTATGAAGCATTTTCAGCTTCTCCATGTAAGTTTTCCATCTTAGCATGTATGCCTAAGTTGAGGCCTTGTAAGCCCTGGATTATTAGTTAATGAGTGGTTTACCTATAATTTTATATGGAAAAAGCAAATGGACAGCTATAACTGTCCTAGCCTGCAACTATGTACATTTGGGAAGATGGTGTTCAATAAATAGCTTTGATCAATGCAACCTTAATCTTTTAATCTTTTTGACCTTTGAATTCTTCAATATGGTGCAGCAATTTGTGACCAATATCTGTGCCTGTGAGGATTGTTTTCAAGTGTTCACATTGTATGATGTTTTCAAGTGTACAAGAGAATCAATAAGTAGGAAAATACAAAGAACGATGCACTATAATTTTGTAAATGCATGGAATAAGACTATGCTTCGCAAAATAAGGGAAGAAGAGGAGAAATATGTGAGTTCAGGTACAGATAATGTAAAAGTATTTCAAATAGAAAATGGTTAGAAATTTTAAAATTCCAAAAAAGCAATAAATTTTAATACCTTGAAAAATAATAAATATTCACAATCATAGATCCATTCTTGATTGATATATCATTGTTGACTATATTTTTTGTTTTCCATTTCACTAAAACTAAAAATCTTAAAATAAAATTCAAAAGTTCTTACAGTTGAAGTTTTTTGCCATTTGTTCAAACAAAAAATTTGCAAGTCCATATCAAGGTTCATTGGTCCCTTTGTTCCTAACCATTTTTTTCATATCATTCTGCTGGAGATAATTTAAGTTTTGTATCTTCAGCAGAATGCTATGGATATATGTTCAATTTTTGTAGTTGTGACAGTTTAAACTCTAAGAAATGGTGTCTGTTTTCTTGTTACTGTATATTGCATATTTTGGAAGCTGTTTTCTCACACAGGCACTATTGCTTCCAATTTTGAGTTGGTAAGATTCAGGTTCAAACATGCCTTGTACTTTTCTAAGTGCCTATGTTGTAGCGTGGCCTAGCAGGTATGGAGAACTGCTTAAGCTCCTCTTTTTTTCCCAAAAGTAGTGCTCAAGCTCAAATTCTCTAAATGGCATTAAACATTTTAATATTTTGTATGTATGCATTGGATGAACCTCTATCACTGCTTTATTGCACTATTCCATATTCCTATTTTATTTTCAGATAACAGGATTTTTTCTTTCTTGTCCCTGCATATTTACTTTTAATTCTCTTCCTCAAATTTTTAAATAAAAATGTTTTCAATGAGGAACTAAAGTATCGTTTCAAAGATAGACTAGTGTCAACTGTTTACTAATTATGGGCCCTGAGGCTAACAAAGTCCATTCTATTGGTAATAGCTATTGTAAATGCATGCTGCGAGACCACGACTATTGTATTAAATGTGACAGTTCAAGGGCAACCTGTAATTGCCTCACAAGAGCGATTGCTGGATAGCTAGCTTAGGTGTGATCCAACCATGTATTTAGATAATCATCATGTAACATGGATAATTTTTTCTGTGTTTACTTTGGAAGTGTGGTCTAGAGGCGAACATCGAGGTTATGTGGCTTGTATTAATGCAGAGAACCAGCTTCAAAACCCCTTGAGTCGGTGCAGATGAGACCGGTTGAAAGCTCTGGATGACTTTGACAGCATAGACATACCGGCCATAGTGCAACAACATAGGCAAAGAGATTCTATAAGACGTATTTCTGAGCAAACAAACAAAAATCAATATACTCGAAAGTCAACAACTTTGGAGTAGATAAAAATAACAGTAAAATGTCACAAAGGAGACACTCATTTTAATCACCGATGTCTATATTGGGTGTTAGTTGCATAAAATTCTACTTAATCAACATCACGGAACAATTCTTAAACTGAGTTTGACAATGTAGGAACATATTGCCATGTAGGAAATATTATACTGAGTTTGACAATGTAGGAACATATTGCCATGTATAAAATATTATACTATATATGTAAATCTGTGGTATGTATATTTGTCTGCTTAGCAGATGACAAAAACTATGGAAATGTTAACCAACAAGAGTTTTAGTGTATTTTTTATATTGTCTAAAGGCATTACATAAGCAAAAAACAGTTTTTCGATACTTCTGTCAATAAAGCAGAAGACAAAAAAGGAATAAGTCCAACAGACTGAGTTTTGTTAATAAACCAGAGGACCAAAAAAGCCAATAAGTCCAACATTCTGCAATTGTGCTTTTGCATGAGCAAATGGGTCTTTGCACTTTTTTTGTTGCAAAAATGTTATGCAATATCAACTTTTGTATTTGTTGTAGCCCTACTGCCATTGTGGTGGTTTTTGATTGTTGTTGCACCTGCCAATAGCATTCAAAATGTAGTCAGAATAATTGGAAAAAAGTAGCAAGAATGGAAGTATTTGTAAATACTAGATACTATTTCAAGTATAATATTGGAAGTACTCATAGTTTATGTCAATTTGCATAATTTCAAAGCAATGAATCTTTAGGAACAATTTAGCAAGAGAGAAAATCTTGCGAAGAATAACAAATTATTGTATCAGGTTGTGTAATAAATTATAGTAAATTATTTTCCAATACAACTTTTATCAATAGTTAGAGTATTAGGCTACTGAAATTAGCATTTCACCAAATGTTAGTATTTAAATCGTAGCTATTTAAATCATGCCATTCTATGATCAGAGTTTTGAACTTTGCAACACATACTCAAAATCAAATGTGAATCAAAATTTTGTGAAAATTGTTTTAAGCGAAAACTAACCAGGGAAAGTTTATAAATTGAAAAATGATTATATGTTAAACTAGATATACACCAAATGTTTTGAAGCTGCAAACCATTAATGTAAACTGAGGAAATGGCAAAGTGTTATGTTTGTAGCTAATGCAATTGAGTACAATTTTCAAAACACAGTTTGCAGAGGTCAGTAATATTGAATAAAAAACTTGAATTCTTTAGAACAAAAAATAGATTTGTGTACCTGAAACTCAGTTTCTTTTCAAGTTGATGATTCTGTTGTCCAAAGCCAATGTAAATAGCCCTTTCTGGGAAAACCTCCGCAGATTGAAAACTGTTGCTGATATGTTTTTTGAGTATTCTTCAAATGAAATATTTGCTACTTCTGGACAATACTCTTTTAGCTGTGGGTTGCGCAGTGTGCATTCTATCAATCCATCATTTGTGTCTAAATTGCATTCTAGACTATGCTCATATATAATTTCCATTTCTTTTTTGCAAAATGCACAGACCACACAGCTCTGAATGAGTGGTTGTTTACATTCAGCACATATGCATCGATACGGAGGTGCAAATGAATTTCTTGGTTTCAGTATTCCGTGTATCTGTCAAAGTCAGAGAACAAATGACCATAGAAAATGCATATAATATCAGCATATTTTTAAATCGAACTATGTTTTTTGATTTGAATAATAATTGAACTTAGATTCAAACCACTATGACTAATTACAATGTTAATGGGCAAGGTAGCCATTGGCTAACTGTTGTTAGCCAAAGGGTAAAAGCAAAGAGACATTGCAAAAAGCAATATTTGGAAACTGATGAATAAGAGTGTTGTGAACAGAGTTATAGCCTTCAATATAAAATTTGTTGCAATGAAAACAATGTTTTGAAGCACCCATAGAAAGAGAATAAATTGTACTTTGTCAACATGCAATAAATATTGTATGTGCGAAGAGGAGTGCCATTTAATGGATATGCAAAGGTTGCATTGTCATAATTTTGCTTCTCACATTGAGAGTACAGACACACAATTCACTTTTGCAAAAAGCAGAATATCCAATTTGCAACATCGCTGCAAATGCAATTTTGATGAGTTAAACAAATATAAAATCTGTCTTGTGGCACTTTAAGTGTTCTGCATCTATCTTCCGATCACAAAAATCTAATCATGCCATTGTCATCTTATCTAGCATGAATAATTTTAGATGATCTAGATCATGTGAATTAGTTGGATGCACTTTTGGTACCTAAAAGCCTTCTTTGCAAAGAGAGCTTGATATTGATTACATCTCAAGATAAAGATGTTCTCAGAAGCTGGGGAGTGGAAACGTCATCAATTTATAAAGCAACTGGCCTCAATACACAATACTCCCGAGAGCTCTTGTGCTTTGATGCCTTCAACCAGTCTTTTCCAATCGTAGTATTTGAATCTTTTCATAAATTCTTAGAAGCTTGTGATGGATTGTCTTTATCTTTAAAAGTATTTGGGGTGCTTGTCTATGGCAAAAATGAGATGTCTTATTGGGAAGACCAATTGGATAGAGGCTTAAACATATGATTCCAAACGAGACTCAAAGAAGACTTAAAATTAGTTATGATGTGCTCAAATAAATCTAACACCTGGATTGATTTTTTGGAAAAACAAATACTTCTGTCTGAATGGATAAAAGAGCTTAAATTCTATAGCTTTAAGCAATATGTGCTCAGGAGATATAGTAGCGGAAAAGGAGATTTCTGATTGCAGAAACCAGATCTATAGATTTGTTTTTAAAACAGAGTTTTCAAAGTGGCCCTTTTGCAAATGGCTAAAACAACCTAAAAGCAATGACCTAGGAAAGCATGTTCTTGTTAGCCTTGAGGATAGAATTACAAATAGACAAGATTCTTTATTATAGGAAAAATGTGTACTCAAGATCAGAAAGAGTGATACAAGAGAGAAACCATGAGAACTCAAAGAGATATGAGAGGGTTTACCAATTGGCAAAGGTCTAGCTACGAAATATTAACCTCATATTTCTTTGCACAAATCAAGGGCTAATATTTAGCTAAACTACCCAATGTTGATGCCAATACAAGCACATTCAGACTTTTCCAGTCATTAAAGCTTGTTTGAGAATCAGTTTGATGAGATTTTGAGAAACTTTTATCAAGTTATTTTAAGCAATTTGGTTTTTTGTGGCATGCATGTGAGATGTTTAAATATTCTTGGTCATCAGAAAGTCTACTATAAATAACAAAGGCAATGGACTTAGACTATGAACAAGAGAAAAAAAAACGACGAAAGGTCTTGAGCACTGAAACTAGTTTGCAGCAAACTACATTGTGTTTGAGAAAGAAGCAATTTCTCAACAGACCTGTGTCTTTGAGTCAATAATTGGCAGCAAATTTTGAATTGCATAATCATCATTAAGAGGGTCAATAAAAGTAGCTGCACAGGTCCGGAGCATGTGGCTTGTTTTCGTGTCATTTCGAACAATGTTTTTAAATAGATAGAATGGAGGATTATCAGATGCAAGTTGTTCTTGAATTTGCAAGAACAGTTCTTTGTAGCCTTCATTGAGCTGTAGCTGCAATAGTAGAAGACAACAGTTAATAGGCATAGATTGTAATTAGAAATCGTTAAAGCTATTTGTGTTTGTTTTTTTCCTATTTTTTTGTTTATATAAAAAAGTGAAAATTTTATTTGCGTTTAAAAAACAACAATTCCAAAAGAACACTAGCTATGGAAGTAAGCATATTTACTGTTGCATGGTCGTTTTCCGTTCCACCGTCTTTGATATACAAGTCAAACTGCTTGTTGTTGTATTCACATGCAACAACAATTGCTGCAACAGAGCCAACAGAGTAGGAGTCATTGGATGACAACAGATCACCAATTGTCATACCTGGAGCTAGCTTTCTGATTTTGCAAACTCGATCAATTGTCTCAATTATTGTATGTGGAAATATGACTATTGAGTACTTGGCATCGCCTCTGTCGTACTGGCCTTTTTTTTTAGCCCAAATCGAGTGATTCTTAGACTTTTGCTGGTTGAGAAATAGCTTCCAAAACGTTTGAGCAAGTTGTCACTTATTCCAGCAGTGATTGTCATTAGCCCATCTCTATCAACAAAGTCTGCATGCAGTATTTGTGCTTTTACAGGAGAACTTTGTATTTTGTTCTGTGCGGGCCCATATACGGCCAAGATGTCTGCTTCGAAAACAATTTTGGGTGTTGTTGTGCATAGCTCTATAATAGTAGCTGCTTCTGGAGGTGTTTGTCTGAACCTGCTATTGTTATAGTTAGAGAAAAAGTCGAAGAAAGAAATTATCAGCAATCAATAATAGGAATGTTGAAACTTAAATCAAGCTTGAGGAAATATTTGTCAATGCAATAGTTATATTCTATTGTTTTCTGTGCTAGAAAATTGTAAAAGAAAACGAGGAAGTTTCAAGTGTTAAAAATGATGTAAAAAGCAATTAGGACGAAAATAATTGCATACCTTTTTGCACTTTCAGGAGTTGACACTGCTCCCATTGTCGGGCTGTTTGGTGCTAATGTTGTTTTTGTTGTGTTGTGCATGGGCAATGAACCATTTTCCATTATTTTTCAATTTTCGATTTCAGTTTCAAAAGCTGTGCATGTGAAAAGTATTAAGCAAATCAGCTGTAGCTGAAATTGCTAATTAGTGTAAAAAGTAGAAGAGATTTATAACAGATAAAAAATATGAAAACAAACAAATAGCATGAAAAGAAGAAAAGCAAAAGAAAAAAAATGTCTATAATTCTTTGACTGGATTTTTAACATTTGCATAGCGCAAAGTCTATGTAATGTTAAGAATTTCAATTAAACAAGTCCTGAAAACTATGTTATTTACAGGCAAATATTGAACAAATTTTCATGTACAATTATCTTGAACATAAGAATTTGTTATTAAAACATTTTATGTAGCTTATATATGGTCTGCATTTTTATAAAATGGAGACAGCAGGTGAATACTTTTTGTAAAGAGTGTCTACATATGTTGTGGCATAATTGCTTTTTTTTAGATCTGAACCGTGAACAAAATAAAATGTAAACAACTTTCGACAATAAAAAAAAGCAAAAGTTGACATCACAAAATAGATTACAAGAATATGAGAAAGTTTGACATAATTTAAACTCATAGCTATGACATCAATGTTGCAAATGCCCAAAGCTAATTTAAACCTAGCTTAGTGTGAGTAGGTAAAAATCAAATTGCTGTAGTTTAAAGTGCATGAAAGTTGCAGAAGAAAAAAAAATACCTGCTTTTGATTTCGTGCAAATATGCTATCATGGATCTGTCCATAGATAGCAAGACAATAAAATTAGATAATGCAAAATTGAATAGACTACGCTTTTTTATCAAAGGATTGATAAGAAAGTTGAATAGTGATCAATCCAATAAGCATCTGAAATATTGAAAACAATATCTCTGTGTTTCAAATTTGTCCAGAAGTGATCAAGCATTGAACCGGTGTTTGTTGTTGATTTTGTTGTTTTCAGTGTCAAGCCTTTCATTTGCATAAACATTTGCAATTTCCTTTTTGATGTTGTTTCTTGCAACATGTCAATGTTCAGGTCACCAGCTACTAGGATTTGAGTAGTTGGTGTGCAAGTTGACAAAATGCAACTCAGTATATGAAAGCGATCATCAAGCACACCACTTGGTCTATTGTAAATGTTCACTACTTTCAATACATTGTACCCTAATTCAAGATCTATGCAAATTGCTTCAGTGGAGTTTCTTGTATAGTTTTAAAAATCGATGATGGCAATGTGTTTTTTAATCAATGTAAGGATTCCATGCATTGAAAATGCTGAAAATAAATTGTATTTTTCTATCATTGTTGTTTCTTTGGCAAGTGTGTGCATGTGAGTTTCTTGCAAACATAAAATGTCTGCTTGCATAAGTTCATGATCATTCAGAACATCGTCATAGTGCAAAAGCAAGCTGCGTGTGTTCAATGATGAAATGAGTAATTGCCTAACATTTGTCATTTAATCCAGACCGTATTCAAATTGCAAATTCGCATGTGTTTTTAATCTATTTATTTCAGTCATGACTTTTGGACAAGTTATAAAATTTCTTTGTTCTAACTTGTTTAAAAGATAAAGACAATCAATATCTCTGACACATGACAGCGCAGTGTAAACAAGGCCATGTCTCTTAATTCCTTTTGGGTCAAATGCCAATTTGTTCATTGTCAATCCTTGTGCTCTATGGATTGTCCTTGCACATGCTAACTGAATTGGGAATTGTGCTCGCATAACATTCATTTTATTTTCAAGTGTTGTTTGTATCACAATTCTTTTGATTGGTGTCCAACTGGACTTTACGGCAGGTGTATAAAGATGTTGCATAGTAGCACGTTGCTTGTCTCCAACTTTTGGATCTGCAAACTCAATCCAAACAATATCATGGCTTGTTTGTGTATAGTGTTTAAACACACCTTCTGCACCATTGACCAAGCCATCCTCAATTGAGTAGTTGCCTCCAACTAGTTCAATAAGCATATCCTTTTTTACTACTATCATAGAGGGAAGTCGCAATGACTTTTGTCTATGGTCATTTTTTTAAATTGACTCAATTTTGCTATCTTGTGCTACTAGTGTGAATGTTTCTGTTTGCATAGCTGATAACATTTTTGAGTTATGTTGTTGAACATCCTTATTACTATAGAAAAGATAAGGAAACGTTGCATCTACTGGTGGTTGTTTGTAGCAATGTTGGTTTAAGTAATCTATGTCATCCAGTGTTTGAGAGCATGTTCTAATTCTATTCAAAATTGATATGAATTTTTTATTTCTTTGACGTACAACTATTGTAAGTTCATAGCATTTTATGGCATCGGACCAAAATGTGTAAGGAAATGTTTGTTGTTGGAATCTTGGTTGTTCAAAAATACAACAATCCTGAACAGGTTGTGCTTGACACAAATCACCACAGAATATGACATCAAGGTTTCCAAATGCTTTTGTTGGTGTGTGCATGATTTCATGTAGTCGTTTGTCAATGTTGTATAGCATTCGAGACCCTATTAAAGAGACTTCATCAATCAACAATACTTGAAGTTGTTCACAATATTTTGTCAAAAGATCTAGGGTGTTTGAATTTAGAGGAAGCATGTTTGAACTTAGTGGCAGTCTGAGAGCAGAGTGGACTGTAATGCCACCTGCATTATATGCTTCTTTTCCAGTAAATGCAACTATAAGACCCTTTTTCTTTAAAGGATCACTACCAATTTCCTTGTCATAGTAATGCAAAAGACCATCATAGATTGCTTTTGCGGTGTAAGTTTTACCTGTTCCTGCCCCTCCTGTCAGGAACAAGCGAATTGGAGTCAGCGGATTGTTTTTTATCCTTGCAATAACTTCTTTCACAATTGATTGTTGTTCAGTATTTAGCTTTCTTCGAATTGCATGGTATTCATGCATGTTCAATAGAAATGGCTTTTCTGTCAAGATGCACCCACTTTCAGCTTTTGATCCATTGGACGTAGTTTTTCAGATTAGATCATGTTGAATGTCATATTGTTCAAATGCAGAAGTAGTTGTTGTTTTGTCTGTTGTCAAAGGAGCCGTAGTTGTGTCTTGTAATTCAATTGTTTCAACGGCATTATCAAGGTCACCCCACTTTGTAGTTGTTGGTGCCATAAAGTTTTGTTCAACAATGTCTATTTGTTCTTTGAATGCAACATATGCATCAGACCATGTTTTGAAATTGTTTTTTAGTAGGTTGCAGTTGTCTCTATGCGGCATAAAGAGGATGATATTTTCTCTAAAGAAATTCTCAGGGTCTTTTTGTTTGTTATAGCGAATAAATCGTATGATACATGGTCTATTTCTTTTTCTTGTAATTGAGTGGATACAAGAATAGAAAGATGCATATTCTGCCAAGGAGATGTTTTCAAGCTCAACAGGACGTGCAATGTATTTGTCCAAAATTGATGGGCAAATAATGTCGTCAAAGTCATCTGGTTCTTTTTCCAAAAGTGATGGTTTTTTCAAGACAACTATTTTTTTGTCGTCCGGAGCAGTGTTAATGAAAATAGTCTTCCTGGAGGATGAATGTAGAGATAATGACAATATGACATGTACTGCTTGTCTAGTAGACATTTGTTGCATGTTCAGAAGCGCATTTCCAAGCTTACGTATCGTTTCGATCTTTCCATCATTCTCAAGAAGACATTGTTCTTTGATCTTTTTGAAAGCATTTGTCATCGATCTATCAAATTTGGTGATGTAAGAGCTTACATATGTTGCTGTAGCATAAGCATCTAAGATATATTGTGCATCTGTATTTGCCTGCCATAACTCTGGTATCGCTTTTGCAAATGAATTGATCCAAATGTCAGCAGGATCTCTTTTTAGTATTAAGGTAGACCGAGAAAGCAAAGACCGTAGTAGCAAAATGTATTCATCTCTAGTTAGTTCTAGCTCTAGGAGTAATTGTGCAAATGATATGTTTTTAGAATATTCCTTATGTTCAATAAGAACAAATACCTTTTTTTCTCTTTGAATGAGATCATCTGGATCATTTTCTAGTGGCTCTAGAATGATGGTCCTATCCATAGGAGGCAATGGGAAATTGAATCTACACGTGGAATGTCGATGTTTTCTACATGTTTTTGTGTGACGATGTGTTTGAATTTGAATAAGATTTTGATCAAGTAAAAACGAGTCTGTGGATATATAGCGATCAACAAAACTAATAATCTCCTCGTTTGAATTTTTTCCATAGACAGGTGCATTTTGAATCCAAATTAGTCCATGCTCATGCTCATTTCCTCTTTGTTGAAATTCGGTCATAAAAAAAAAAATCTTGTATTTTTCCAAACAATGTATTGTTTTTTAACATAAGAGACTTTAGTGCTGCTATTTTGTGTCTATAGTAGCGAATACAAATCACTGGGTGTCTTCTTATTAACGTATCAATATTTTCTTCCAATGCATTGTCTTGTAAATTTGACAAATGTTTTTCCTCAATTTGTTTCAACGCATTGCATAAAGGTGCCCAAAGGTGTTCAGCACTTGTAAAGGTTAAAAAGAATGTAGGAGGACCAAGCTGTCGAATCATTGCAAATAGATCTTTTTTCATATTTTCAAAGTAGTCAGGTGATGTTCTAATTGCTTTCAACGTACGATACCCAATCGGAGATTGGAGTATTTTTACAAGATTGTCTTTTGACTTGACATCTCTTGCCAATATTTTTTTGTCCTTTAACTCTCCCATGCGAATTGATATCCAAGCAGTGTTTTTTACTTGTTTTATTATGACTTTAATTGCTTTAAAGAAAATATTCGTGCAATGTGTTTCAAAGTCTGTACTTTCATGTTGTAGCTCCCACTGTGATACTTGTTGATAAGAGAAGCGATCGAAAATTTCATTTGGTCGACTAAATCCGTAGAAAAATGTAGGAAAATTTAGCTCTTCAGAGTATTTGTCTTGGAAAATGCTCAATGGTCGAAAGTTCTCGGAATGTGCAATTTCTATGATTTTGTTGTCTAAGTCATCTATTAGATGTGTTTCTCCATATCCATGTATCAATGTTTCTGATATTGGTTCTATGTTTATTTCATTTTCATCATCATCTGTTTGTTCCGTTGTTTCTTGAGTATTTGACTGTTGTTTGGATGTTTCACTAAATATTTTTTCCCAACTAGTATCGATTACAATGCCTTCAATTTTATAAAGTTCGGTTTTGCATAAATCACTCAGCGCAGTCATAATGATCTTTGGCCAAATATTTCCAGATAGATATGCGTTTTTGTATTCCAATTTTTGCTTTAGCATAACTGCAACTGTCAAATTGTCATCTAGACTTCTAGGCAATGCTGTTTGAACTCTATCCAAGTCTGCAGGGACATTGATAATTGAGCCAGTTAGCCCAATTTGTGCTCTTTTATAACCAATTTGTCTTATTTGTGCAAAGGCTATTCTTGGTGACACCAATCGTTCTTCCAAAGGAGTCAGTATAGTTACAGATGGCAATATGTTATTACGACGGATTCATGTAGGCGATGTAAACATAGGCAATTTCCCATTAGCAATTGCTTTCTTGCAAGGTCTACAAATTTGAACAAGTAGCGTTGCACATGACACATCTTCTGTATTTTCTAGAGCTTGGAAAGCTAATTTAATTGAGCTGTTCACACAACAAATGTCTTTTTTAAAATGCAGTTGTTTACACACAGAACATGCATGAATAGGTGTGTCTTGAATAACTTTTAAGTATCTAACAACTGCTTTCTTTGCCTTTGTACATTCCTTTTGCTTTTGACGAATGTCCATTCCTTGTCTACGCATATTGTGTTTCAACAAGCACAAGTTTTTTTGTGTATTGTCATCAATGCATGTTTGCATGCTGGTTTTGCTTTTTTAAAATTGCTCAGCTATGCAAGAGTTTTTTTGTTCTATGTTTCCTATCTTTTGTTTTTGCCTCTTTACTTTAATTGCATTTATGTATATTGGTTTGTTCAAGGATCCCTTGTCAATGTTTTTGTCTACAATGTTTTCTTTTCCTATTGTCTGTTTGTTCTTTTCAGAATTATCCATTGCAATTGCAGTAGAAGTATTTCTCTTGCAATTGAGCGGAAAGGGCATTTTATTTCCACAATGTTCTTGTAACAAAGGTTGGAAATGCGAATGCATTTTATCTATTACATGTTGCATTAGGCATAGAACTTTTGACGATCTATTTGTTGCATAGAATATTGCAATATTTTCTTGCAAATTATTGCTCCATAGATGTATGTTAGTGCCTAGTAGCTCACATAACCATTGGAGAGCAAATCGATCTCCTTCTATATGACCAATGATATATGGCTCTGCCAAATGCATAATATAGGTTTCCCACCCAGAAACAAGAGATGTATCTGCTAATGTGTTTTTATCAAGATATATGTCCAAGCATTTTATTGCTCTAATATCGTTTGAAGCAATAGAATTATAAAAGCTTTGCGCAACTGATTTTCTAACACTTTGTCCATCAGCGAAGAGTGTTAATTTGGAAATTGATTCAAACAAGGAGTCATGACAATTACCAGGAAGTCGATATGACATTTCAAATTGGTTATATAGGCATTGATTTACATTTGCGCTATGAGGAAGCATATCAACGGCTTGTCTATTGGATTCCATTGTTTTATATGACAACAACGGTTCAAAGTGGCCAGAAGTTGGTGTGTGGTCATGGAACAATATATTGTAGCAATATTCAAATTTCCCAGAATTGAAATGAAGGTATTTTGTTTCTTTTGTTAATGACCAAACAGCGACTGGAACGTTCAACCATTTTGAAAACCACTTGATGCAAAATATATCACCCCATAGTCCATATACACTTTGATCATCTGGCTGCGAAGCAGATTGCGACATGCGATTGAGATATTCGTTGACATTTCCTATGTGATGCAATTCTAGCAAATAGTCAACTGTCAATTCTGTGCACATTGATAACAATGCAGAGGGATCTTTTTGATCTAGACAAACACGAAAATGATTCACAATTCCTTCCCTTATCTCTATCGATGTATATCGGAAATGCAATAATACTGCATGTGCGTCAAACAGGCAATTTCCTGGCTCATAGTGAAAATTGTCTAGTCGAAACAGATTGCTTGTAGCCAAAGCGTGATCAATTTGTTGCCAGTTAGAATCTTTGATCCCAAGACCATCTCCCTTTAAAACATAATCGCTTTTACTTTTGTCTTTTCGCATATTGCCTACAAAAACATTTGCAATAGCATATATTTCTTGCCTTTTTTGTTGTTCTTTTTTCTATGTCTCTGGTCGTTTGTCTAGGAAAACCTGCAGGCAAGTGAAGAGAAACAGAACCTAAGGAAAAGAAAATAAGCAAAGGGTATGGAATTTTTTCAAGCCATGATGTTGTAAACATTGTAAATTGTTCTTGTCATTTCAAATAAGTAAAGCAAACAAAGGAACATATTGATGACAAACTTTTTTCAAATGAAGTGTATTTTTCCCTCTTAGTAGAATAGTAAAAAAACGGGATGTTAATTGCTAAGGTGAAATTATTAAATATCCAAGATTTGGTATCAATGCAAAAAAAATGCCAATTAGAAAACAAGAAAATTCTATGTCTATGTGTTCAGTTTTTTTTTTTGAAACTATATTTGAGTTTGTTATCTTACAACCACTAAGATGGATTTTTGTAGGAAACTATCCAGCTACGGTTCTGGTTAGAGTGAAAGGTTTCAGCACTTAAAAGGTCGAAGTCACTTTATCAAGAAATATGGATATAATGTTTCTCATCACACATCAATACACACTTGATTTCCTATCCTACTCGGGGGGAATCATTAGATTCAATGCAATATTAGATTCATTGGTGACCTATAACAAAGGGAATCAAACCGAATGCATTACATTGCCTATTTAATGTCGATGAATCATTCTACATAACCTTGTACATATATCTTAAGCAGATATGATGATAAACATAAGCTCAATCTCATATATTAGCATAAAGATTTGGTCCTACCATTCATTAACATTGTACACATTTCTAAGGTTATGGAATTACATACATGTAGATCCACGTGATTTACGTGACATCACATATGCTAGTTACCTATTATAAGGTATGGTCTTCCTTCTTAGCTTCCATATAATAACAATGTGATAAGCTTATATGTGGTGCTGAGCTTAACCCATCAGCATAACCCTATGTGTTTGTCCATAATCAATTGCAGACGTTATTAATAATGCTTATACTATTCTTAAGCTGGGAATCATAATAATCAATACAAGCAACTAATGTCTACTAGTATGAACAGCGTATATGTCTAATATGATCGTGATAAGCATTGCTTATTACGATAGCTTAGGTATGGTTATTGCTATGGAGATTACACTCTTCTCTATCTTCTGGTTGCACCAACACTAGATAATTATAGCGAAAGGCATGTAAAACAATCTCCCCTATATGAATAATTACACATAATACATAAGGTTAAATAAATCACTTATAGCTTACATTGGTTACATATCAGTTATTTATGAGACAATTCACAACATACATACTATATTCCTTGACGAGGACCGCTAACAATCTAGATGTATGTTCACCAGCAGGAAACTCAATAAGTTCAGCTTCTTCTTAATGCAAATTTGGCGAACTTGCTGGGAATCCCCTAGATCCTAGTCAAACACACCTATCTCTATTAATATAGTTACATAGACTAACTTGCCTTTGACACACTACACTTACAATATCAATTCACTAATGACCTATAGCAGAGAGAATCAAAGGCAAGTCATTACATTGCCTACTTAATATGAATGAATCATTCTACATCAAAGCTCATTCGCTCTGAAATGGTGACGTAAGTCTTGGAATCGGCAGGCCAAGAGCCGACGGTGCAATGCCGTCAGCGTCTGTTCATTTGTTTAATGCATGACAGAATGTTGAAGCCACGTTGTAGAGGGCGTTCAAGCCACCTTGAGTGGTGACGTAAGTCTTGAAATGGGGGCATTGTGGGTCTGGTCATTTGTTTAATGCATCGCAGGTTGACATGACAGAGAGCAGCAGGTTGAAGCCACGTTGAAGCCAACATTCGAGCCATAAAGTCTTGAGCGGGTATGAAAGACACCTGTTAGCTCATAACGTATTTTAGTTTGTGAATATTGAAATGAATTGATAAGGTTTGGCTTGTGCCAAGGTGACGGTGCTCGCATGCTTTCATCTTGGTTGGACGAAGGAGAAGTCCAAGGTCGCCGATCGCGTATTCATTTGCGTTTGTTGCCTTGGTTCAGGTAGATTCAGAGTTTGTTACTTGTTGTAGATAAGAAGATACATAGCAACTATGTAAAATTATCTTGTTCGTTAGTCATCGGCCAATCTGAACCCAACAAGACTAGGAAAGTGGAGTGAAGTCAATGCTTTCAACCAATTACTAAACTACAACCAATAAAAACAACCCCTCCTAGAATAACACAAACAATGCTTAACATCTCCTTCAAGTGGCAAAATGCATGAACATATGTGCAATAGAACCAGACGCAAAGTAAAGGATTAGCAAAGTGACCCAACATATGTGTCACTATGCCAAGTTAATATAACCATGCCTCCACATGTGTGGCAAGAGAGGGAGCTCAAGCAAGATGATGTGCCAAATCAACAATACTCCTCGGGATCACCATCCTGCATAAAGATATGCAACAACATGGTGCTTAAAACCAAAATTGGACATCCGACAACTTGCACATAAGATGTCAAATAAATCGGGAAATTGATACTAGCACTACTATTGTGATATTTGCGTTATAATCTTATCTCAAATGGATATAACAGACTATATAATGTATAAAGCAGGTATGCTTGTAGGAGTTTTTGACTTGACGCTTGATTTGGAATAAGTAGGAACAAATGAATGTACTAACAAATGTCCCATAATATGAGAATGTAAGTGATGGTTGAAATACATTGTATTTTTCGTTTATATAGCAGACCACTCGAGCACAAGTTCATAAGGTGACAAATCATTAATAACAAGTCAAACACATGAGAATCATTTACAAATAAATAAATGTAAATAAGTTGATCCTTGCAATGTAAATATATGTACAGGGCCCAAGACCTTGGCACAGAATTTATCCACAACAAAGTTATTACATAAATAGCCATACGAAAAAGAACCATGTATCCACAGGGACAAAGCCTTTTCACACAGAATACGAAACTAAAAACATGTAAACAAAGCATAGACGTATACATACAGACAATGAGCATATATACACAAGTTCGTAGATAAATAAACCTTGAATCTACGTGAACTAAGGCAACAAAGGCAGAGGAATAGGCGATCACTGACCTTGGACTTCTCCTTCTGCTACTGCTGCTGCTGCTCCTCTCTCTGTGTCTGTGTTTTGTTTTGTGTTCTTCTCCCAACTGAGATGAAACCATGCGAGCACCAATACCCTGGCAGAAGCCAAACCTTATGAATTCGTTTGAAAATTCACAAAATAAAATATGCTATGAAACCATAACACTGACTCACTAGGTGGCGCAGCAGCTGTCTTTCGTAGCCGATCAAGATTTTATGACTTGAATGTTGCCTTCAACGTGTCTATTCAAAGTGGCTTCAACGCCCTGTTGACTGTCATGTCAATTGTTCCAAGTTCTATGATGCATTAAACAAATGAGCAGACCCTAACAGCATCGCACCACCGGCGCTTGGGGTGCCTATTTCAAGACTCACGCCATCATTTCACAGCGAACGACGTTTGACATAAATCATTTTTTATAAAATTTAGTTTAATAAAAAATAGGCTATAACTATGTAAAATCATATAGATAAAAAAAAAATTAAACTCAAGTGCGACAAAAATTAAGTAGATTAATTAATAGGGTACGAGCGATCCATATATTTCCTGCCTCGCAGAATATAATAATAATAATAGCATGAGTATGATTGTAACTTGGCAATGATACACTAATTAAAACCTCATTGTTAGAGACAAGCTGGAAAATGCTCTAGCATTGCTCGCAACCAGGTCTGGAATTTGACGGGCTAAAGAACGTTTTTAGGCCAAATTTTTTTTCAGTTATTAAACCTATTTGACAGTAAAAAAAAATGCTGACAGGTCAACAGCTGCGTCCATTAACAATTTCAAACCGTTGATTCGACGTTTACAATGTTAAGGCCCACGCCATAAATTTTAATAAGTCGCGATCACCGTTTGACAAGACAATTCAAGCAAACAGACTTGCAGTGACCCATTCCATGCACCAACACGATAGCAACTACAAAGGTGAATGCACAATGATAATTGACATGCACCTCAATTTGGCAGGTGCATTGTCATCTAAACGTGTAGCAACAACATAGAAGGGAAGAACAGTAAGCACAAAAAACGCTAGCATATAGACAAACATAGAGCAGCACGACGGGCTGTTTTTCCTACCACTTAGAGAGGCCTTGCAAAAAAAAAACTAAATCAGATACTGCTATGAAATTAAAACACAAACATAGTTCTATTCCGGCCACAAGATAATGATAATAACATAGACAAAATGCATAATGCATAAAACCAGCAGGCACACAAAAGTAAAAAATGCTACTAATAGTAATCTTATGCATGAATCAAGAAAAGATCCTAGACTTGTGAAAGAAGCATTTTGGTGCATATCAATGTGTGAAAGAAGCATTTTGCTGCATATCAATGGCTGCCTGACGCAACGAAGATGCCTCTTCTTCCTTCAAGTTAGTGTTTGCAATTTAGAGCAATGTTGCTCTTGCTTCAACAAAGAGAGTCAACATTTCAATCTTTCTCTTCCTGTCTGTTAAATCTATAGAGGACATCTCCAAACTAGAAATTCCTTTGAGAAGTCCAAACCAAACAACATTGTTATTTGCTAAGAATATTTTGGTAAATTTATGAGATAGAGTCAAATTTCAAAACCTTAAAATAGAACAGCAAAAAACAATATTGAATTATGTATATACTGAAACTATGGATACATTGCAAGATAGATGAGCTGAAGTAATAGAACAGTGGAGGACAATAATGGACTCTAACAAAACAATTGTTAAAAGAATGGTGAAAATCCACGACAGCGGTTGTCGAGGCACCTCTCATCTCCTCAAGACTTTCATTTAATTTAATTTTTATAAAATTACTGCGTTTTGTTAGTTTCTCCTCTCTAAGTTCATTGGTGAAAGTTCATCAATTCGATCATTAGTGAATTACGTATGACAAAATCCCTAAAATGATATATCTCTGAAAATCAACCATACTCCGGCTTTAAAAATATGAAAAGTTTACACTCAGATCAGTGGAAGTTTACATAATATTTGGATGCTTTTTAGGTTTGGCTATGTATATATAAAGCTTCGACAGAGAACATGGAATAAAAGTCCAATGGTCGATAGGGTTTTAGCCTATTTTTTATTAATTTTATGGTATATTAATTTGACACTATTTAAATTTGTATAAAACGTAAACTGAAACGGACAGAAAATACAAGACTGTCGTCAAATTTCCGTTAGACCGCAAAATAAATTTGAATTTCCAGCCCTGTTCACAACCTCCAAAGGGTTGCAAAGTGAAACCTTCAGGCAACAAAACCAAAATGATGAGTCTTGAGAGGCTTCTCCAAGGACAAAACCCTCATTGCATATACCGAGGTTGAAGTACAATGTATTTAAATGGATATTAAGACTCGTGAACTACCAGCTTTTTCATACGCATTATGTTATCAACCAGCTAGCTGGCTATATTAATGATCATTGTAAACACAAGCTCTACGATGGACAATATCAACAATACATGCAGTTACAATGTGACGTGGAAGCATAACTTATGGTTAAGCGAGATCATGCTAAGATATCCAGGTTCGAATCCATAACTTATGTAATCATTGAGTACCTGCAAAAAAATTAACATGCTTTAGCTTAATGCTAAGCAAGCCACCCAACGTGTCATCATAGACAAGCTCAAAGGCACAGTGTATAACTCTCCATCATATTCCACTCCACAAGTACACTCGAACTACATAACTCTCCAAAGAAATTGCCGACACACGAATCAACCCCTGACCCGCACAAAAAATTCCTAAAATGATATATATGTGGAAATCAACCATGCTCCGACTTCAAAAACATCAAAAGTTTATACTTAGATCAGTGGCAGTTTACATAATATTTGCATGCTTTTTAGGTTTGGCTATGTATACATAAAGCTTGCACAGAGAACATGGGATAAAAGTCCAATGGCCGCTAGGGTTTTAGGCTATTTTTTATTAATTTTATCGTCTATTAATTTAACACTCTTTAAATTTGTATAAAACGTAAACTGAAAGCTGCAGAAAATACAAGATCGTCGTCAAATTTCCGTTTGACATGCAAAATAAATTTGAAATTCCAGACCTGCTCACAACCTCCAAGTGTTGCAAAGCGAAACCTTCAGGGAACAAAACGAAAATGATGAGTCTTGAGAACCTTCTCCAACGAAAAAACCCTCATTGCATCTACCGAGTTTGAAGTACAATGTATTTAAATGGATATTAAGACCCATGAACTACCAACTTTTTCATACGCATTGAGTTATCAACCAGGTAATTCGCTATATTAATGATCATCATAACCATAAGCTCCACGATGGACAATATCAACAATACACATAGTTACAATGTGACGTGGAAGCATAACTTATGGTTAAGCGAGATCATGCTAAGATATCCAGGTTCGAATCCATAAATCATGCAATCATTGAGTACCTGCAAAAAAAATTTAATATGCTTATGCTTAATGTTAAGCAAGCCACCCAACGTGGCATCATAAACAAGCTCAAAGGCATAGTGTATAACTCTCCATTATATTTCAGGCTCCACAAGTACACTCGAACTACATAACCCTCCAAAGAAATTGCCGAGACAGGATTCAACCGTTGACCCGCACGAAAAAATGCCACAACAAGCTGAAATCAAAACCCCAAACCCAAATCCAAATGAAAGCGCTCAAAATCAAAACCGAGAAATCGTTCTTCGTAAATTTCCCCTAGAAACGGTCCATGGAAGCTACAAAACCGGCGGCATTCCTTTATGCTGACATCCTTCTCGCTCTTAAGTAAATCGCGCACTGAACTCAAAAGTTTGCAACTCCATTTCTGCTATTCTCTTCGGCCCCGAGACCTTAGCAGAGAATTTATGCACAACAAAGTTATTACATAAATAGCCATACAAAAAAACAAACTATGTATGCACAGGGACAAAGCCTTTTCAGACAGAATACGAAACTAAAAATCTGTAAACAAATCATAGACGCATACACGGAGAAAATGAGCATATATACACAGGTTTGTAGAGAATGAGCATAGACGTAAACATTTTCTTCGGCACCGAGACCTTAGCAAACAATTTATCCACAACAAAGTTATTACATAAATAGCCATACGAAGAAAACCTATATGTGCACAGGGACAAAGCCTTTTCAGACTGAACACGAAACTAAAAACATGCAAACAAACCATAGACGTATACACATAGAGAATAAGCATATATACACAGGTTCCTAAACAATGAGCATAGACGTAAGCCTTTTCTTCGGCCCCGAGACCTTAGCACAGGCAACAAACGCAGACGAATATGCCATCCGCGACCTTGCACTTCTCCTTCGCCCAACCAAGATGAAACCATGGGAGCACCGTCACCCTAGCACAAGCCAAATTTTATCAATTCGTTTCAACACTCACAAACTAAAATACACTATGAACTAGCAGGTGTCTTTCATAACCACTCAAGACTTTATGGCTCGAATGTTGCCTTCAACGTGGCTTCAACCTGCTGCTCCCTGTCATGTCAACCTGCCATGCATTAAACAAATGACCAGATGCACAATGTCCCCATTTCAAGACCTACGTCACCAGCCAACGTGGCTTCAACATCCTGTCATGCATTAAACAAATGAGCAGACGCTGACGGCATCGCACCGCCGGCTCTTGGCGTGCCGATTCCAAGACTTACGTCACCATTTCAGAGCGAATGAGCTTTGAAATAAATAATTTTTATAAAATTTAGTTTAATAAAAAACACATTGCAACTATGTAAAACCATATAGGTAAAAAAAATTGAACTTGAGTACGAGCTAGACTAGGTAGACTAGATAGGTGATAATAGGGTCCGAGCAATCCATTTATATTCTGCTACGCATTGTTATGAAATTTAAACATTACATTAAACTAAATTAAATATTCAATGCAACATACTTTATCTCATCCTAACAATCCCATACTTCGATTAAGTTGCAGCTAAAGTCTATAACATAATCCCATGTTCCGACAAAGCTATTGAACTAATGAATCTATTAGACTTTTGATTATGGCCAAGTCCAATCTAATAACCATTTCCAAAAAATGCTCCACAACCCCATCTTTCAATAAGGTTATAATCAAGGAATTTTTTACACTTTAAAATTTTAAAATATAAAGTATAAGTGACTTGCAAATTAATAATTTTTTAAAGCTCTTTTCCGTTTCTCGAATTATGTAAAAAAATATCTGGAAAAATATTACAGAATAACAATTATTACACGTTTTTATTTAAAGATATTTTGCAGTTATTTTAAATGATATATGCCTTTGATTTTTTTGGTTTAACTAAGGAAGAGAATCGGTATTTTTGTTTGAATATTCTAGTGAAAATTATTTTAAATAAAGAAAGTTTAAATATCAGTTATCAACCAGGTAGTTCGCTATATTAATGATCATCGTAAACATAAGCTCCACGATGGACAGTATCAACGATTCACATAGTTACAATGTGACGTGGAAGCATAACTTATGGTTAAGCGAGATCATGCTAAGATATCCAGGTTCGAATCCATAACCCAGGTAATCATTGAGTGCCTGCAAAAAAATTTAATATGCTTTAGCTTAATGCTAAGGAAGCCACCCAACCTGCCATCATAAACAAGCTCAAAGGCACAGTGTATAACCCTCGAACTACATAACCCTCCAAATAAATTGCCGACACACGAATCAACCTTTGACACGCACGAAAACACGCCACAGCAAGCTGAAATCAAAACCCCAAACCCAAATCCTAACGAAAGCCCTCAAAATCAAAACTGAGAAATCGTTCTTTGTAAATTTCTCCTAAAAACGGTTCATGGAAGCTACAAAACCGGCGGCATTCTTTTATGCTGACATCCTTCTCGCTCTTACGTAAACCGTGCACTGAACTCAAAGGTTTGCAACTCCATTTCTGCTATTCTCTTTGGCCCCGACACCTTAGTAGAGAATTTATCCACAACAAAGTTATTACATAAATAGCCATACGAGAACACGAAACTAAAAACATATAAACAAACCATAGACGTATACACACAGAGAATAAGCATATATACACAGGTTCGTAAACAATGAGCATAGACATAAGCCTTTTCTTCGGCCCCGAGACCTTAGCACAGAATTTATCCACAACAAAGTTATTACAAAAATAGCCATACGAAAAAATCTATGTATGCACAGGAACAAAGCCTTTTCAGACAGAACACAAAACTAAAAACATGTAAACAAAGCATAGACGTATACACACAGACAATGAGCATATATGCATAGATTCGTAGATAAATAAACCCTGAATCTACCTAAACTAAGACAACAAACGCAGACGAATAAACGAGCCGCGACGTTGGACTTCTCCTTCTGCTGCTGCTTCTCCTCTCTCCGTGCACGAACAGCTAACAAACCCTGAATCTACCTGAACCAAGGCAACAAACGCAGACGAATACGTGACCCCCGACCTTGGACTTCTCCTTCGCCCAACCAAGATGAAACCATGGGAGGACCGTCACCCTGGCACAAGCCAAACCTTATCAATTCGTTTCAATACTCACAAACTAAAATACGCTATGAGCTAGCAGGTGTCTTTCATACCCGCTCAAGTCTTTATGCCTCGAATGTTGGCTTCAACATGGCTTCAACCTGCTGCTCCTTGTCATGTCAACTTTCCATGCATTAAACAAATGACCAGACCCGCACTGGCCCCATTTCAAGACTTACGTCACCACTCAACCTGGCCTCAACGCCCTCCACAACATGGTTTCAACATCCTGTCATGCATTAAAATAACAAACGAGCAGACGCTGACGGCATACACTCGAACTACATAACCCTCCAAAGAAATTACCGACACACGAATCAATCCCTGACCCGCAGGAAAACATGCCACAACAAGCTGAAATGAAAACCCCAAACCCAAATCCGAACGAAAGCACTCAAAATCAAAACCGACAAATCGTTCTTCGTAAATTTCTCCTAAGCATAGACGTAAGCCTTTTCTTCGGCCCCGAGACCTTAGCAAACAATTTATCCACAACAAACTTACTACACAAATAGCCACACGAAGAAAACCTATGTGTGCACAGGGACAAAGCCTTTTCAAATAGAATACGAAACTAAAAACATGTAAACAAACCATAGACGTATACACACAGAGAATGAGCATATATACACAGGTTTGTAAACAATGAGCATAGACGTAAGCCTTTTCTTCGTCCCCGAGACCTTAGCACAGAATTTATCCACAACAAAGTTATTACATAAATAGCCATACGAAAAAAACACTATGTATGCACAGGGACAAAGCCTTTTCACACAGAATACAAATAGACAATGAGCATATATGCACAGGTTCGTAGATAAATAAACCCTGAATCTACCTAAACTAAGGCAACAAACGCAGACGAATAGACGATCCCCGACGTTGGACTTCTCCTTCTACTGCTGCTGCTCCTCTCTCCCTGCACAAACAGCTAACAAACCCTGAATCTACCTGAACCAAGGCAACAAACGCAGACGAATACCTCCTCCGCCCAACCAAGATGAAACCGTGGGAGGACCGTCACCCTGGCACAAGCCAAACCTTATCAATTCGTTTCAATACTCACAAACTAGAATACGCTATGAGCTAGCAGGTGTCTTTCATACCCGCTCAAGACTTTATGCCTCGAATGTTGGCTTCAACGTGGCTTCAACCTGCTGCTCCTTGTCATGTCAACCTGCCATGCATTAAACAAACGACCAGACCCGCACCGCCCCCATTTCAAGACTTACGTCACCACTCAACGTGGCTTCAACGCCCTCTACAACGTGGCTTCAACGCCCTCTACAACGTGGCTTCAACATCCTGTCATGCATTAAACAAACCAGGCTTCAACATCCTGTCATGCATTAAACAAACGAGCAGACGTTGACGGCATCGCGCCGCTGGCTCTTGGGATGCCGATTCCAAGACTTACATCACCATTTCAGAACGAATCAGCTTTGAAATAAATAATTTTTATAAAATTTAGTTTAATAATTAAAACATTGCAACTATGTAAAACCATATAGCTAGAAAAAAATTGAACTCGAGTACGAGCTAGAATATGTAGACTAGGTAGGCGATAATAGGGTCCGCGCGATCCATTTATATCCTGCTACGCAGGACATAATAACTTATATATATAAATAAATATATCTTCTCCATAATTGATATGGTATTCTTGTTTTACTTATTTGTTTGTATGTATATTATATAACACATGGAAAATAATATTTGCTCTTTTTAAATTAAAACATTTGACATTTTTCCTTTATATCATAAAAATAATGTTATTAAATTTATTTTAAATTTAATTGTTTTTACAACTTTTTTTTTCATGAAATTTCATTTGTTTAAATGAAAGGATTGTATTTCTTAAATACGAAACATAGTAGTAAGTATCACTATCTTTATCAAATTTACTAAAATGACAAATGTATTATTTTTTAGCGATTTAACTGCTAAAGTTTACAGAGGTATACATACCCTACCTCCTCTGGATTTGAACCTATAACCTCCTAGGAGGGAGCACATGTTCTTAATCTTTAGGTCCACTCAGGCTCTAAACTATGATATTAAATTTATTATAATTATAAACATATAAAATAATGTAATTTTTCTACTATTTGATTGTTTTCTTTTAAGAAAATTGGTAACCACATATTTTAGTATCCATAAGCTCATAACCAACTTAATTGAGACCGACCAACTAACTGATTTCTTTGCCCCGTGCCAATAAAAAAAGTTGTAAAGCTAATCCATTCTAAAAAATATTTTTCATTAACTTTTTTCATAATTAAATTAAACATTAAAATACCTTTTAAAAATATGGGTTGGTGCAAGCTAATGCTGGCCACTCATGACGCGTTAGTCGCAATGGACTCCTAGAAAAACAAAAATCTGAACGTCAAAAAGAAATATTAGAGCTACCTACACAGATTTTTGGAATATGGCGCAAGAAGATGAAACGTAGACAATTGGATTACCTTCCGGAATATATAAATATCATTTATGGAAATT
>BSBM01000357.1:770000-927500 GCA_027924585.1 Larix kaempferi
CTCGCCATCAAAATACGTATAAAAATAACATGTCTTTACATCCTCTTCCATTTAAATCCTCATCGCATAGTCATAAATAAGGATTATTATGCATGCACATCCTCACCTTACAATATCAATTGGGTCAAGGCGCATAGACAACCATAAATTATCAAATGTGTCAAGACGCAAAGAGTAAGCCCTTCCAATAAAAATTAAGACCCACCCTTCAAACTTCATCACTGAGTCAATTTATGCAAATATTTTTGAAGTGGGGGAAGGTTTGGCATTAAATGGTGTAACGTTGGGGAATAAATGGTGTAAACATTATACATGGGCACATGCATGCTAGTGACGTGTACGCGCTACAAACACATGTGCGCACGTTTAAGCACACGTGCACGTGCCTGTTACTAGTTTAAAAAAATAGAGTTCTCTGTTTCTCGAGAATTCTACCAAAAAACACGGGTTTCATTTCTTCCGTGGGTTTCAAGCTCTTACAGGTTTCTTATTGGATCACACTCATTGATATTTTGGACACTCATTGATCTATTGGATACAAAATCACCCTTGGAATCTAACAAACATCTTAAGTGGTCTTAGAATCTAGTGGATACATTCAAGCTACCAGTTTCCATTGCAAGTGGAGATCATTTCTATAGAGGTATGGTGAATTGTAAATAATTATTTTCATTCACAAGATTTGAGATTCTCCCATGCCTTTTTGTTTTTATCATATGCCTACATCAATATCCATGCATAGACAACAATGAATTTGACAAGAAGAATTCTCAAGTTCACATCTAAAAAAAATCATATGAACACTAGACAAGAGGAAGTATGCAAACCTCCTCATTGTGTAATTAGTTACCAAGTTAATTTTGTTCTTTTCACCTCATATTATGCTAGCAAAAAATATTACACACTCATTAAACATAACTAAAAATATCACTTCACTCATCCACAAAACCTCAACTCTCTCATCTCTTATTCAATACCATTGTATGGTTGGAGGATATCTGTAAGTATATGCACCTTTACTTTCTCTATGAATCCAAATATGATAATATTCATCCATATTTACCGTCCTTACAATATCCCCTCACCTTTAATAACGATTTTTTTTTCCAAAAACCAAGACTTTCCCACTTCATGCTCTATCCAACATGATCATTGTTGGTATAGTCCCTAGTTCCCCACTTTCCAACACCTCCATACCCTTGATATTGCACATTGAAAGGTCAAATTATATTCCCCCTAATCTCCCTTCCCAAGACCATGATCCTTGTTAGAAACCTTTGCATCCTCCTTAAGGTTTTTCACAATACAAAGTATACATTCATTCTATTGTGATGCATTGTTGAATTCAACCATGGGTATTTTAAACTCAAAATCACATTCTATCATCTCAAGGTTTATAGATAAGGAAATAGTTTGTTGTTGTTCCTTCAACTCCTTAAGGTGTTATATAACCTAGTAATTTATGATGGTAAAGGACATTGCCTCAAATGGAAGGATATACCATTCCACTATGAAGACAAAGCAATCAAACTAGGTGCAAAATTTAGAATTGATAACATTAAGGGAGAAGCAAAAAATGCAACTAATTAAGGTGAAAAATATGATGTAAACCAATAAGAATTCCTCGGGGGAATTTGCAACCTCCTCATTGTGTAATTAGTAAGCTTATTCTCTTTACCTTATTTGATGTAGAAAAACTATCAAACTATTCCCAAGGCATCTCTAGCCATCTCTGTTGTAGGGTGTTACTACCATAATTTTTATGAATTCATGTTTAGGCAAGACACTAGTTTCTCCACTCTACACTTGACCAACCATCATCTATATTGATTGGAATTGTAAAGGATAATGATGTTTATTCGAACACAAATAAACCAACATAGTATGTAGTTGTATGTGTTAATTTGTAAAGTGGTAAGTTATGTTGGAATGAGTCAAGTTCATTGTATAATGGCACTAATATTTTATTTGTTGTTTCTTTTGCAGGGGTAGGCCTGATACTTTTGTTAAAGAGACTTTTGGAGATGGGAAACTCACGCAACACAACAAAAAAATATAGAAGGAATCTTCCCATTGAAAAGGTCAATGACTTAAGAGAAAAGGTCAGGTTGGGAATGGAAATATTGAGACATGGTCCTATCATTTCCCCAGATCCTTCCACTGATCCTAACACAGTTGTTGACATGAAAACTTCTTGTTCAGAACCACAGGTAAAGCAGTCGCGTCCAACGGACCCAACTCAAATTCCAACATCAACACAATCTCCAACCAACAATCCATCAATGAGTCATGCTGAAGTTCCTCATGACACATGAATTTTGGGAGATGCTTCATGTGTAGAGATGGACATACAAGCCTTGCTTAATTTGCAATCTCCCCAAGAAGACCACAACCATGTCGACCACACTCTCATTATGGCCCAATCTGTGAACGAAGCACCACAACAAACAAGCTCTGGTATTCATGTCTCATGTCCACCCTCCCTACCTCGACTATCTAGTGCAATAAGAAGAACTCCTAGACATATTCATGTGGATGAAAGTGCTATGTCGGGGCTTGAAGGTAAGTTTCCAAAATGCACTATCGAATGGCAATGCAACAAAATTGTCAAGGAATATTTTGAATCCAAAGGTGATGCAGGTAAATGCCAATTATTGCTATGTTTGTTAAAGTCACATTGTTTAGCTGTTGTTAGGAGAATTTTGGGCATAAAGGTAGTTAAAATTTCAGAGGCTAGCAGTCATATTGTTAGAAATCTCCAATCTGCATTTAATGCAATTGGGAAGACGTCTCGTACAAAAGATCTTTGTGCAGCTCGTCGTGTTTTAGCAGAATCAGTTGTAAGCAAGTCCACAAGGAAACGTCGCCTGCTATCACACACTTCTCACATACTCAAATTAAATAGAAAAACTATTAAAAAGTACTCTATTATAAGAAAACATCTTGACACTCTGAGTGGAAACGATTGTTGGGATTTTGTTGGTAGGTTGGCTCGTGCAGATAGGAATATAATTGATGTTGTTAAGGATTTAGTACAAAAGTCTTGGCATGATCATACTAGACCTTCATCAAACCAAAGAGATGACATGCTAAAGTTGAGAAACGGTTCTACTGAACTTGAACCCCATGTTAAACACTTCCTTGACACCACACAGACTGAACTCTATGAGAGATTTAGGAATGAGCACACACAATTGAACCTGGGCCAAATGTCCTTTGAGAAATGCAAACCATGGTACGTTCGTATATGCATTTATCGGAACACCTATTTTTGTAGATACCACGTAGAATATGAATATTATTATGACACATATAAACATATATTTTGTGATTTGCATACTAACATTGTGCAGGACTGCAATGGATCCATACTACCACCAAATGCATCAAGAGATTTTATCCACAACATCATGTGTCCAAGGTCCAAAGGACAAAAATATTGTTAAAAATCGTGTCTATATGGGACATGTTCTAGGTGCAGTGGGTTTTCTCTTTTGAACCATTGCATCCTTGAAAGCAAGGAGCACGAATTTTTTAGGATGGGCGTGGAGATGTAGAGCTTCAAGTACGTAACCTATCAATTAGACAGTACCAGGGAAAGTAAAAATATTGCATTAGTGAAGTCACAGGTACAAATGAATATTGCATATTTTTCATATTACACGTTCAATTTATGACATATACATTTTTCCAAATGCCACATTGTAATATTTCCCTTGTTTTCATGGTAATAGGTAGCGGTATGTGACTTCTTGACGGAGTTCTACGAGAAAACAAAGCAGTATGTTCAACATATGCATGTAGCGTGATGGCAAGATGAGCAGTACAGAAAATGCAGGGAAACATTTCCTGTTGGAACCATAGTGTCAACTGTGGATTTTGTAGAAAATTACACCCTTTAGCCACAAAATGAAATCCAGAGTCAATACTACCATTCATACCAAGTCAGCATCATGGTACATATTATGTATAGGCATGGGCCAGAGAGCAGCAATGACAAGAGGATAATACTGAAGGAGACAAACTTTTACATAAGTGATGATAGAACCCATGATCCGCATTATGTGCAACATTGTTCTCGAATTTTCTATGATTAGTTGAAGGAGAGAGATATACATATGGATCAGCATTGGATATGGTTGGATGGTTGTGCAGGCCAGTTAAAAAATGCCCGAGTATTCCAATGGATGAGTATTTTGCATAAGACTTAGAATGTGCCGCATATCTGGAACCATTTTGAGACCGGGCATGGAAAAGGTGAGCATGATGGGGTCGGTGCATGCATCAAGACCACACTACAAAGGGAAGAGATGAGGTTTGACAGGGAACCTCATATCCTAGAAGCAGAAACCATAGTTCAATGGTGCTCTGCAACAATGTCAGACTGAGCAAGAGATAAAAAAACATCATTAGTGGCAGGACGTGTGGTAAGAAATTTTTGGCGGGTGGTTGACATAGATCTATCACATTCCTATAGTTGCGGCATAGTACAAGGAACACATGGATTTCATTGAGTTCGAATCTCAAACAACCCCTTATTTAAAATATGGACGTGAAAGCTTGCATGCTTTTGCAGCCCTTGCAGTAGTGGCGAATGGGATGAATGAGAATGCATGGACTGGGTTGATGAATGGGATCATGTGTCACTTGTAGTAGACCAATGTCCAGTTGTTGAAACAACCCAGTTAGAGGAGGGTCAATCAATGATTTTGACAGACTACGACCATATCTCAGATCTTGTACAACTAGGACACATATACGTAGTTGTTGCCCCCGAAAGACAAGGAATGGGGCACAGATTATTGGTTGGCACGATGCATCCAAGGTAAGCAAACCCTCTACACATCATTAATCGACGATGAAGGCATTGAATCTCCTATTGGCTCAATGGTGGTTAAGGGGGAATATCTTACACTAGATGGGAAGTCAAGAAAGACTAGTGGGCAAGTATTCATGGATTACAAACCAGGTTTAGTGGTATATCACTTCACAAACTTGATCGTTGGCACAAACATCCATCTTTAGACAATGTCAAGCAAGAGCTCAACCAAGGTACGCTACTACCTGCCTCATTCAGAGCATGAGAGATTGATGGAAACAATTAGCAACAGAGAGGATCCAGATGGATTTATTGAATGAGGCCAGTCAACTTTACATAAGAGAAATAATTGCATCAAAGAATGTTACGTTCTACATCAAGGTATGTGTAGTTTTATGTTATTTTGTTGGTACATGCATTTTTTGGTGATACATACATAGAGATACATCCATCTTCCATGTCATCATTTCACCCTTTGTCATTAATGTTTAGAAACCTAATCTATCCCTAGAAACTTAGTCTAGCCCTAGAAGCACTAATATAACCCTACAAACCTAATCTAGCCCTAGAAATCCTAGAAAGCTAAACTAACCCTAGAAACATTAATTTTACACTAGAAAACTAAGCTAGAATACTATAAACCTAATCTAGTCCTAGAAACCTAAACTAGCCCTAGAAACACTAATCCAACCTAAACTAGCCCTACCACTTCTCTCATTTGGTATGAGAAAAGTTGCTTTAGACCTACCTCACTCATGTCAATGCTTGATTTTTTGGAGGCCGACCCCCACCCCACATGTCCTCTTCAACATTTTTTTTTCTCTTGGTTTTGTGCCCACCCAAACTTTTTTTATGCTTTGGGTACCTTGAGGTATATACCCAACCCAAAAAACTCTTATATTACGATGATTATGTTGGTTATTGGCTTCACCCAACAAAATTATATTTAACAATACACATATTCATAGATTTGGTTCCCCATGCTCAATGCTCACCCAAATCTAGCTAGATTTTGGGTTTTTGCCCTTATCCAAGCATCGTGTCATCAAACTAGGGTTTCCACTAATATATTCTAACTAGATACTAGAATCTCCTTGACCAAATTTGATGGAAAAATGCATAGATATCTTTTATACTCTTAGATATGTATCCTAGCAATTTATTTTAAAACATTCTCATTTATGGTTGGAGATTGATGCTTGATTCCTATCGATAACGACTTAGAGGGACTTGTCATCATCATCATCACCATCACCATCATCATCATCATCACCATCTTCATCATCATCATCATCATCATCATCACCATCTTCATCATCATTGTCATCTCTAGGTTCCTCATCAACATCAACATCATCATCATCATCATCATCATCTTCATCACCATCACCATCACCATCACCATCACCATAACCATCATCATCAATATCTTCATCATCATCACCATCATCATCATCATGAAAATATTCATCATCATTGTCATCTCTAGGTTCCTCATCAACATCTCCATCATCACATCTTCTTCGTCATCATCATCATCATCATATTCATCACCATCACCATCATCATCACCATCTTCCATCATCATCACCATCATCATCATCATGAAAATATTCATCATCATTTTCATCTCTAGGTTCCTCATCAACATCTCCATCATCACATCTTCTTCGTCATCATCATCATCGTCTTCATCAACATCACCATCATCATCACCATCTTCATCATCATCACCATCTTAATTATCATTTTCATCTCTAGGATCCTCATCAACATCTCCATCATCATCATCTTCTTCGTCATCATCATCATCATCTTCATCACCATGACCATCATCATCAACGTCTTCATCATCATCACCATCTTCATCATCATTGTCATCTCTAGGCTCCTCATCAACATCTCCATCATCATCATCATCTTCTTCATCATCATCATCCTCATCACCATCACCATCACCATCACCATCATTATCAACGTCTTTATCATTATCAACGTCTTCATCATCATCACCATCTTCATCATCATCACCATCTTCATCATCATTGTCATCTCTAAGCTCCTCATCAACATCTCCATCATCACATCTTCTTCGTCATCATCATCATCATATTCATCACCATCACCACCATCATCAACGTCTTCATCATCATCACCATATTCATCATCATTGGCATCTCTAGGCTACTCATCAACATCTCCATCATCATCATCTTCTTCATCATCATCATCTTCATCACCATCACCATCACCATCATCATCAACAACACCATCACCATATCCATCATCATCAACATCTCCATCATCATCATATTCTTACTCATCAACATCAACATCATCATCATCATCATCATCATCATATTCATCACCATCACCATCACCATCACCATCACCATCACCTTCACCATCACCATCACCATCATCATCAACATTTTCATCGTCAACACCATCATCATCATCATTGTCATCTCTAGGTTCCTCACCAACATCTCCATCATCACATCTTCTTCGTCGTCATCATCATAATCTTCATCACCATCACCATCATCATTGTCATCTCTAGGTTCCTCATCAACATCTCCATCATCACATCTTCTTCGTCATCATCATCATCATCATCATCATCACCATCACCATCATCATCACCATCACCATCATCATCAACGTCTTCATCATCATCACCATCTTCATCATCATCATTAACTCTAACTCTAACCCTAAATCAATTTCCTTCTATAACTCTAACCCTAACCCTCACCCAAACCCTAGCACTAAACCATCTTCTTCATCATCATCATCATCATCTTCATCACCATCACCATCATCATCAACATATTCATCATCATCACCATCATCATCATCATCAACATCTTCATCATCATTGTCATCTCTAGGTTCCTCATCAACATCTCCATCATCATCATCTTCTTCATCATCATCATCTTCATCACCATCACCATCACCATCACCATCACCATCATCATCAACGTCTTCATCATCACCACCATCATCATCATCATAAACATCTTCATCATAATTGTCATCTCTAGGTTCCTCATCGGCATATCCATCATCACATCTTCTTCGTCATCATCATCATCATCTTCATCACCATCTTCATCATCATCACCATCTTCATCATCATTGTCGTCTCTAGGCTCCTCATCAACATCTCCATCATCATCATCTTCTTCGTCGTCATCATCATCATCTTCATCACCATCACCATCATCATCAACGACTTCATCATCATCACCAGACTGAGCAAAACCCTAGTTTCCAAAATGGACGTACAAGGTGACACCTGGCCCACGACACTAGAGGAGAGGGGCACCCCTAGCACTATCCCGATGTCCTGAATCCAACGGAGTCGACGGTTTGTCGATCCGAGCCACGGTCGTCATTCTATGGCTTGTTCCATCTCGCATCCAAAAGGCCTTCAAGGACACCTGCTGGATACCTGTCGAGGGCATAAAATTCCAACCGTGCAAACAAACCGAGTTCCAGGGAGTCCTGCAAGTGTGTCTAGGGAGGTTTTAGATGGGAACGCTAGCCATATGTGCCTAGTCAACGATTTTGCAAATTTGACCCCAATGTGCAAAAATTGCACACTCTTGTACTGAGCAAAACCCTAGTTTCCAAAATGGACGTACAAAATGACACCTGGGCCATGGGACTAGAGGAGAAGGGCACCCCTAGCACTATCCCGACATCCTGAATCCAACGGAGTGACGGTTTGTCGATCCGAGCCACGGTTGTTATTCTATGGCTCGTTCCGTCTCACATACAAAAGGCCTTCAAGGACACCTACTGGATACCTACCAGGGGCATAGAATTTCAACCATGCAACAAAACTGGGTTTCGGGGAGTCCTGCAAGTGTGTCTAGGAAGGTTCCAGCTGGGAATGCTAGCCATACCTACCCGATCGACGATTTTGCAAATTTGACCCCAATGTGCAAAAATTGCACACTCTTGTACTGAGCAAAACCCTAGTTTCCAAAATGGACGTACAAGATGACACCTGGGCCACAGTACCAAAGGAGAGGGGCACCCTTAGCACTATCCCGACGTCCTGAATCCAACGGGTTTGACGGTTTGTCGATCCGAGCCATGGTCATCATTGTATGGCTCGTTCCATCTCGCATACAAAAGGCCTTCAAGGACACCTACTGGATACCTACTGGATACCTACTGGGGGCATAGAATTCTAAATGTGCAACAAAACCGGGTTCCGGGGAGTCCTACAAGTGTGTCTAGGAAGGTTCCAGCTGGGAACGCTAGCCATGCCTGCCCGGTCAATGATTTTGCAAATTTGACCCCAATGTGCAAAATCGCACACTCCCATACTGAGCAAAACCCTAGTTTCCAAAATGGACGTACAAGATGACACTTGGGCCAAGGGACCGGAGGAGAGGGGCACCTCTAGTACTATCCCGATGTCCTGAATCCAACGGAGTTGACGTTTTGTCAATCTAAGCCACGGTCGTCATTCTATGGCTCATTCTGTCTCGCATCCAAAAGGCCTTTAGAGACACCCGTTGGATACCTATTGGGGGCATAGAATTCCAACTGTGTAACAAAACCGGGTTCCGAGGAGTCCTACACGTGTGTCTAGGAAGGTTCCAGTTGGGAGCGCTAGCCATACCTACCCGGTCGACGATTTTGAAAATTTGACCCCAATGTGCAAAAATTGTACACTCTCGTACTGAGAAAAACCCTAGTGTCCAAAATGGACGTACAAGATGACACCTGGGCCACGGGACCGAAGGAGAGGGGCACTCCTAACACTATCCTGACGTCATGAATCCAACAAAGTTGACGGTTTGTCGATCCTAACCATGGTCATCATTCTATGGCTCGTTCTGTCTCGCATCCAAAAGGCCTTTAGGGACACCTTCTGGATACCTACCGAGGACATAGAATTCCAACCGTGCAACAAAACCAAGTTCCAGGGAGTCCTACAAGTGTGTCTAGGAAGGTTCCAACTGGGAACGCTAGCCATACTTGCCCGGTCGATGATTTTGCAAATTTGACCCCAATGTGAAGGCCATGACAATTTGCTCAAGGGGGGCATTTCTTGTCTAAAGGCCCCTGGGCATGCGTGGCCACCGTGGACAGGTCCACAATGGCCACGTGGACCTGTGGGAGCCAACGAAATCCAAGTCCGCTCGCCGGTTTGGGTTCTGTGGCGGCCGAAGCAAATCCCCAAAGTGTCCCTGAATTTCCCTAGGGTGCTCGACTAGAATGCCCGTAGGATCCAAACTGTGGCTCTATTTGCGAATCTGTCAATTTCGGTGGATCCGGGATGCCGGGTTTCAGCTAGGGGACCCCCCATAGCGTGCCTCGAAGACTCGAAAGCGGTGCCAATGGGCCATCTCCTGAGCTAGGGTTTTGCTCAGTGAGGGTCATTCCAAATTCACTCATGGGGGCCATTTCTAGTCCGAGGCCCCCGGGCATGCATGGCCACCGTGTACATGTCCACAATGGCCATGTGGACCTGTGGGAGCCAACAGAATCCAAGTCTGCTCGCCAGTTTGGGTTCCGTGGCCCCGGAGCAAATCCCCAAAGTGTCCCTGAATGGCCCCGGGGTGTCCAACTAGAATTCCCATAGCATCCAATTCGTGGCTTCGTTCACGAATACATCGATTCGGGTGGGTCCAGGATATCGGGTTTTAGCTAGGGGGCCCCCATAGCTTGCCTTGAAGACCCGGAAGCGGTGCCAATGAGCCATCTCTGGAGCTAAGGTTTTGCTTAGTGAGGGCCATTCCAAATTCACTCAAGGGCGACATTTCTCATCCAGGGGACCCCAAGCGTGTGTGGCCACCAGTTTGGGATAGGTCCACAATGGCCACGTCGACCTGTCGATGGTGGCCACGCACACCTGGGGGCCTCCGGACAAGAAATGGCCCCCTTGAGTGAATTTGGAATGGCCCTCACTAAGCAAAACCCTATCTCTAGAGATGGCCCATTGGAACCGCTTCTGGGTATTTGAGGCATGCTGTGGGGGGTCCCCTAGTTGAAACCCGGCATCCCAGATCTACCGGAATTGACGGATTTGCGAACAAAGCAATGGTTTGGATGATACGGGCATTCTAGTCGAGAACCTTGGGGCCATTCAGGGACACTTTGGAGATTTGCTACGGGGATGCTACGGGCATTCTAGTCGGCTCCCATAGGTCCACGTGGCCATTGTGGACCTTTCCATGATGGTCACGCATGCCCGGGGGCCTCCGGATGAGAAATGGCCCCCTTGAGCAAATTTGGAATGGCCCTCACTCAGCAAAACCCTAGCTCCGGGGATGGCCCATTGGCACCGCTTCCAGGTCTTCGAGGGTCGCTGTGGGGGGTCCCCTAGCTGAAACCCGGCGTCCCGAATCCACCGGAATTGATGGATTCGCGAATGGAGCCACAATTTGGCTGCTACGGGAATTCTAGTCGGCACCCCGGGGGCCATTCAGGGACACTTTGGGGATTTGCTCTCGGGCCACGGAACCCAAACCGGTGAGTGAACTTGGATTCCGTCGGCTCCCACAGGTCCACGTGGCCATTGTGGACCTGTCTAGGGTGGCCATGCACACTCGAGGGACTCCGGATGAGAAATTGCCCCCTTAAGAAAATTTGGAATGGCCCTCACTGAGCAAAACCCTAGCTCTGGAGATGGCTAATTGGCACCACTTTTGGGTCTTCAAGGCAAGCTGTGGGGGTCTCTTAGCTGAAACCCGGTGTCCCAGACCCACTGGAATCGTTGGATTTGCGAATGGAGCCACGGTTTGGATTCTACGAGCATTCTAGTCGGGCACCCCAGGGCCATTCAGGGACACTTTGGGGATTGCTACGGGGCCACAGAACCCAAAATGACAAACGGACTTGGATTCCGTCGGCTCCCACAAGTCCACGTGGCCATTGTGGACCTGTACATGGTGGCCATGCACGCCTGAGGACCTCCGGACGAGAAATGGTCCCCATGAGTGAATTTGGAATGGCCCTCACTGAGCAAAACCCTAGCTCGGGAGATGGCCCATTGGCACCGCTTTTGGGTCTTCGAGACATGCTATGGGGGGTCCCCTAGCTGAAACCTCAGATCTTGGATCCACCGGAATAAACGGATTTGCGAACGGAGCCACAGCTTGCATGCTACGAGCATTCTAGTCGGGCACCCTGGGGAAATTCAGGGACACTTTGGGGATTTGCTCCCGGGGCCACGGAACCCAAACCAGTGAGCGGACTTGGATTCTGTCGGTTCCCACAAGTCCACATGGCCATTGTGGACCTGTCCATGGTGGCCACGCATACCTGAGGGCCTCCAGACAAGAAATGCCCCCCTTGATCAAATTTGGAATGGCCCTCACTGAGCAAAACCCTAGCTCCAGAGATGGCTCATTGGCACCGCTTCCAGGTCTTCGAGGCACGCTGTGGGGGGTACCCTAGCTGAAAACCCGCGTTTCGGACCCACCGGAATCGTCGGATTCGCGAACGGAGCCATGGTTTGGCTACTACAGGCACTCTAGTTTGGCACCCCGGGGTCATTCAGGAACACTTTAGGGATTTGCTTCAAGGCCACGGAACCCAAACCAGCGAGCGAGCTTGGATTCTGTTGGCTCCCACAAGTCCACGTGGCCATTGTGGACCTGTCCACAGTGGCCATGCATGCCCGGGGGCCTCCATACGAGAAATGCCCCCCTTGAGCAAATTTGGAATGGCCCTCACTCAACAAAACCCTATCTCCGGAGATGACTCATTGGCACCGCTTCCGGGTCTTCGAGGCACGCTTTGGGGGGTCCCCTAGCAGAAACACGGCATCCCGAACCCACCAGAATCGTCGGATTCGTGAACAAATCCACGGTTTGGCTGCTACGAGCATTCTAGCCGGGAACCCAGGGGACATTCAGGGACACTTTGGGGATTTGCTCCGGGGCCACAGAACCCAAACCGGTGAGTGGACTTGGTTTCCGTCGGCTCCCATAGGTCCACGTGGCCATGTACGCCCGAGGACCTCTGGATGAAAAATGCCCCCCTTGAGCAAATTTGGAATGGCCCTCACTGAGCAAAACCCTAGCTCCAGAGATGGCTCATTGGCACCGCTTCCAGGTCTTCGAGGCATGCTGTGGGGGGTCCCCTAGCTGAAACTCGGCGTCCCAGACCCACTGGAATCGTCGGATTCACGGAGCCATGGTTTGGTTGCTACGGGCATTCTAGTTGGGCACCCCGGGGCCATTAAGGGACACTTTGGGAATTTGCTCTGGGGCCACAGAACCCAAACCGGCGAGCGGACTTGGATTCTGTTGGATCCCACAAGTCCACGTGGCCATTGTGGACCTATCCACGGTGGCCACGCACGCCCAGGGGCCTCAGGATGATGATGACGAAGAAGATGATGATGATGGAGATGTTTATGAGGAACCTAGAGATGACAATGATGATGAAGATGGTGATGATGATGAAGACGTTGATGATGATGGTGATGGTGATGAAGATGATCATGATGCAAACGAAGAAGATGATGATTATGGAGATGTTGATGAGGAGCCTAGAGATGATAATGATGATGAAGATGGTGATGATGATGAAGACGTTGATGATGATGGTCTTGGTGATGAAGATGATGATGACGATGACGAAGAAGATGTGATGATGGAGATGTTGATAAGGAACCTAGAGATGACAATGATGATGAAGATGTTGATGATGATGATGATGGTGATGATGATGAAGACGTTGATGATGATGGTGATGGTGATGAAGATGATGATGATAAAGAAGAGATGATGATGGAAATGTTGATGAGGATCCTAGAGATGACAATGATGATGAAGATGGTGATGATGATGAAGACGTTGATGATGATGGTGATGGTGATGAAGATGATGATGATGACGACGAAGAAGATGATGATGATGGAGATGTTGATGAGGAGCCTAGAGATGAAATGATGATGAAGATGGTGATGATGATGAATATGGTGATGATGACGAAGACGTTGATGATGATGGTGATGGTGATGACGATGATAATGATGACAAAGAAGAAGATGATGATGATGGAGATGTTGATGAGGAACCTAGAGATGACAATGATGATGAAGATGGTGATGACGATGAAGATGGTGACGATGATGAAGACGTTGATGATGATGGTGATGGTGATGGCGATGAAGATGATGATGATGATGATGATGAAGATGTGATGATGGAGATGTTGATGAGGAACCTAGAGATGACAATGATGATGAAGACATTCATGATGATAATGATGGTGATGATGATGAATACGTTGATGATGATGGTGATGGTGATAGTGATGATGAAGAAGATGGTTTAGTGCTATGGTTTGGGTGAGGGTTAGGGTTAGAGTTATAGAAAGAAATTGAATTAGGGTTAGAGTTAGAGTTAATGATGATGATGAAGATGGTGATGATTATGAAGACGTTGATGATGATGGTGATGGCGATGAAGATGATGATTATGATGATGAAGAAGATGCGATGATGGAGATGTTGATGAGGAACCTAGAGATGACAATGATGATGAAGATGTTCATGATGATGATGAAGACTTTGATTATGATGGTGATGGTGATGGTGATGGTAATGATGAAGAAGATGGTTTAGTTCTAGGGTTTGGGTGAGGGTTAGGGTTAGAGTTATAGAAGGAAATTGAATTAGGGTTAGAGTTAGAGTTAATGATGATGAAGAAGATAGTGATGATGAAGAAGATGGTGATGTTGATGAAGACGTTGATGATGATGGTGATGGTGATGAAGATGACGATGATGATGATGAAGAAGATGTGATTATGGAGATGTTGATGAGGAACCTAGAGATGACAATGATGATGAAGATGTTCATGATGATGATGATGGTGATGATGATGAAGACGTTGATGATGATGGTGATGGTGATGATGAAGAAGATGGTTTAGTGCTAGGGTTTGGGTGAGGGTTAGGGTTAGAGTTTAGAAGGAAATTGAATTAGGGTTAGAGTTAGAGTTAATGATGATGATGAAGATGGTGATGATGATGAAGACGTTGATGATGATGGTGATGGCGATGAAGATGATGATGATGATGACGAAGAAGATGTGATGATGGAGATGTTGATGAGGAACCTAGAGATGACAATGATAATGAAGATGTTCATGATGATGATGATGGTGATGATGGTGATGATGATGAAGATGTTGATGATGATGGTGATGGTGATGGTGATGGTGATGGTGATGGTGATGATGAAGAAGATGGTTTAGTGCTAGGGTTTGGGTGAGGGTTAGGGTTAGAGTTATAAAAGGAAATTGAATTAGAGTTAGAGTTAGAGTTAATGATGATGATGAAGATGGTGATGATGATGAAGACGTTGATGATGATGGTGACGTCGATGAAAATGATGATGATGATGATGATGAAGATGTGATGATGGAGATGTTGATGAGGAACCTAGAGATGACAATGATGATGAATATGTTCATGATGATGATGATGGTGATGATGATGAAGAAGTTGATGGTGATGGTGATGGTGATGGTGATGAAGATGGTTTAGTGCTAGGGTTTGGGTGAGGGTTAGGGTTATATTTATAGAAGGAAATTGAATTAGGGTTAGAGTTAGAGTTAATGACGATGATGAAGATGGTGAAGATGGTGATGATTATGAAGATGTTGATGATGATGGTGATGGCGATGAAGATGTGATGATGGAGATGTTTATGAGGAACCTAGAGATGACAATGATGATGAAGATGTTCATGATGATGATGATGGTGATGATGATGAAGATGTTGATGATGATGGTGATGGTGATGGTGATGGTGATGGTGATGATGAAGAAGATGGTTTAGTGCTTGGGTTTGGGTGAGGGTTAGGGTTAGAGTTATAGAAGGAAATTGAATTAGGGTTAGAGTTAGAGTTAATGATGATGATGAAGATGGTGATGATGATGAAGACGTTGATGATGGTGGTGATGGCGATGAAGATGATGATGATGATGACGAAGAAGATGTGATGATGGAGATGTTGATGAGGAACCTAGAGATGACAATGATGATGAAGATGTTCATGATGATGATGATGGTGATGATGATGAAGACGTTGATGATGATGGTGATGGTGATGGTGATGGTGATGGTGATGGTGATGATGAAGAAGATGGTTTAGTGCTAGGGTTTGGGTGAGGGTTAGGGTTAGATTTATAGAAGGAAATTGAATTAGGGTTAGAGTTAGAGTTTATGATGATGATGAAGATGGTGATGATGATGAAGACGTTGATGATGATGGTGATGGAGATGAAGATGATGATGATGATGACGAAGAAGATGTGATGATGGAGATGTTGATGAGGAACCTAGAGATGACAATGATGTTGAAAATGTTCATGAGTATGATGATGGTGATGGATGAAGATATTGATGATGATGGTGATGGTATGGTGATGATGAAGAAGATGGTTTAGTGCTAGGGTTTGGGTGAGGGTTAGGGTTAGAGTTATAGAAGGAAATTGAATTAGGGTTATAGTTAGAGTTAATGATGATGATGATGAAGACATTGATGATGATGGTGATGGCGATGAAGATGATGATGATGATGACGAAGAAGATTTGATGATTGAGATGTTGATGAGGAATCTAGAGATGACAATGATGATGAAGATGCTCATGATGATGATGATGGTGATGATGATGAAGACATTGATGATGGTGGTGATGGTGATGGTGATGGTGATGGTGATGATGAAGAAGATGGTTTAGTGCTAGGGTTTGGGTGAGGGTTAGGGTTAGAGTTATAGAAAAAAATTGGATTAGGTCATTTCTCTAATGTACATTTTATATTAATGGTATGGCTTGGTATAAGGTGGTGCTCTCAAATAGCTATTTAATTATGAAATATGTAACAAGACATGAATTAAATTTAAGATAAGTGTATTGTACATTGAATATAGTGAGCATTGAGCATGGGGAACAAAGTCTATGAAAATGTGTATTTCTAAATATAATTTTGTTCGGTGAAGCCAATAACCAACATAATCAAAATAATATAATTTTTTTTTGGGTTGGGGATATACCTCAAGGTACCCAAAGCATGAAAAAAGTTTGGGTGGGCACAAAACCAAGAGAACAAAAAATTCTTGAAGAGGACATGTGGGGTGGGAGGTCGGCCTCCAAAAACTAAAGCATTGACATGAGTGAGGTAGGTCTAAAGCAAATTCTCTCATACCAAATGAGAGAAGTGGTAGTTAGGTGTCTAGGTCTCTAAAGCAGCTTCTCTCATACCAAATGAGGTAGGTATAAAGCAACTTCTTTTGTGGAGTGGTGTTGCATTTTGAAGTTCCCTTGGTCATTGTGTTCTAGTTGCATTGTTGGTTTTGGCTATTTGTTCCCAATGTTAGGAGTTTTTTTTTTTTTTTAACTTGTGTGTAGAGCTCTAGGCATTCATCTAAAATTTTCTCAATCTATCTCTCCAAGTGTCATTATGTGTCATTATCCAAGATATATCTACATATTCATACACATAAATGGAAAGTGAGAAAGGGGAGAATGTAAGTTTAGAGCCATCAATAATTATCCTTTTTATTAATCCCTAACAAATATTTATTTTTACAATGTATACCTCTAGTCAACTCTTTATCCTAGTTGACTAGTTGAATAAAGCTCCTACAACAATGCCAATAGAGGATTTTCAACACAAGGGATGGGTCTCTACACCTCAAGCATGGTGATTAAAAAATATAAAGGTTATTAGGACCTAAATGAATATTTGCATGCTCATGAGCCATGAACAAGTCCTTGAATCACTACACAAGCTCTCTAGACAGGATACATGGCCTTTGTTTTGGATATGGATTCCATTTGGAGGGTTTGTGCACTAAGGATGGGTCTTTAGGTATTGACAATGATAGGGTGAGGACATATGAGGCCTCAAATCGAATATAAATGTTTTAAGTATATTATCCATCAAGATTCCCTCAACCCCTAGACATGCCCTTTAAAATAATTTTTTTTATCTTTGAGTGTGATATGGGTGCCAACATGAGGTTTTAACTACTAAGGATGGATCTTGGTGTCTTGACCATGGTTGAGGTGATGACAATGAGGTTCATATGACTCCAATGAATTTTCCATGGATCATGGGGTAAAATGATGTCTTGAACCATTGAGTTGACTATGTTCAATATGTGTCTTAACGTCAAAAAATCCAAGATACTTAAATTACAAAGAGTGATTATCAATATTACCAAAACATTGAAGACATTATCAACACTAAGGGTTTATTCCAACTTGTGCAAGTAGTAGTTCAACACATTAACCATGCTTTCATTAAAGGCACATACTAAAACACAAAGAATGATCCATATGTAACTACATTAACAATCCTCTTTTATTTCTCAATCCAATTGCACCTATGCACACCCCTCATGTTTGAACTAATTCAAGTGATATGGTTAACCCTTCCATCCAAGCACACATATGAACTTGTCATATATCGAGGTTAATTCGATACAATATGTGATGCAATGCTTGTTAGAATTGACTATCATAACCATTACAAGGTTAAGTATTGAAGAAGTCATCGTCTCCTATTTATTTTTTTGTAGCCCTAAAGTCACAACACTTTGTAATGTAGATATCATTCCTTAGTTTGCTTGGTTAGGTATGTTCTTGCTAAAAGGAAAAGATGCAAGACCCATTCAAATACAAGGGACTCATATTGAGGTCACTTGGTGTCTAGAAATAACATCTATATGTATGTAAAAACTTTTCCATGACATTGTTATTGAAGACAAAATCATGTATGCAAAAATGTAATCAAAGACAAAGTCATATAAACAAGTGCAGATCCATCTATTAATATGTAAAAATCATCCAATCATGTACATTTTTTGGAAAAATGGAACATCGTTCTCAATGCCTATACAATGGAAACTCGTGCCCTATACAAAATATGGCAACAAGTGCCCTATACAAAATATGGCCCATAGTGCCCTATACAAAATATGGTAACTCGTGCCCAAAATGCCACATCGTGGCTAGTGTACATAGGAGGGTCTCTCAATCCTCCTGCCCACCCTCAGAGCTCCCAGGTGCATCTCCAAAATCGATCTTCCTCTTCTTCATGCTAGAGGAAGTTGGGTCCTTCGAGTGCCTTGGACCACATCCCCTTGAGCCCTGAAATGACAACAATAATATGTCAACTTTTCCTAGCAATTATACAAGTATAAAACATAATTTAAAAATAAAAATAGTTTTCAAATCTTAGATAACTCACCACATGCGAGACTATAAGTTGTGAGGGGGTCTCCCTCCTCCGTGCTCCTAGTCTCTTAGCAATGCCACCCTGCAACATTTAGAACAATAAGATAAGTGATGAAATTAGATGCATATAGTAATTTTCATTAAAATTCAATGAGATTTTCATAAACTAGTCAATCTCACCATGAACACAATCGGCTGGTCTTCAGGGCTGGCGGATGGAGCAGTCGGATGGACAACCTGCTCCGATGCTAGGGTGGACAATATAGGGGAGGATGTAGCCACATCGACTGTGGCTACACCACTGGGGGGCATAGTGGAAGAAGGAGGGGTGGTAGAAGGAGGCATGGACTGGGGTGGGCGAAGTGGAGGTGCATGTCTAGGGCTATAAACCCCAACTTGCTGTAGTATGGATCGGGGCACCTTGGAAGGGGAATCGAGTGTTGTGGGGGGATGTGGGGGGGGGGGGGGCGAGGTCTGTGTTACGGTGGAGGGATGGGTGACTGTGGATGGGTGGTGTGTCATGGTTGGATGGGGGAGGGTGGGAACATGGGAAACTGATACGAAGGTGGAGCTGGATATGAAACGTAAGGGGGAGCTGGATGGAACTGTGGTGCTATATAGGAGGGGGGGGATGGATGGAAGGGGGGTGGGGAGGGATGCATGGAATGGGGTATGTATTCCAGGGGATAAAACTGGCATATAAGGTGTCCAAAAGGTTGGGGAGGGAGGAATAACGGCAGTGCCAGGCCGAGGTGCTTGCACCTGCACACACATTTATAACCTCATAGTTTAATATAGAAAAATCTAAATATACACAGACAAGTCATCATAATTGAAATTAAATTTATGCTTTAATACACATGATACCTGCACACATGGAGATTTGCTGATCCCCGGTGGCGATGGCCGGTCGCTGGAGCCTGTGGACACCTGTACGAACACTACAATTTTTAGACTGAATTTATAAAAACAATATTAACAATATTAAACACAATGCAAATGAGAATGACAACGATGGTACTTAAAAAACATGTATGCAATTAATTTATATTCAAGTTAGATGATAGTGGTTTGATGGGCTTTGGATATTATATAACGTTTTTATTGTGTTGGTGTAGTCCATTTGTTCAAGACTTGGTAAAGAACATGGTTGTGGGGATCGTGTCCTTTGACCCACAATGGATTGGGCCCATGATAATTTGGAAAAGAAGGTTAACAATTTATGCTTGAAGTGTTTGATGTCCAAAGTTGTCATTGATGACAACACATTAAGGACAAAGGGGGAAGTGATGACATGGAAAAGACTTGACTGGACAAATGGTAAACATGACAAGCTTTGATGACTTGACAAGTTGCAAGCAAGCATGACAAGTGTATAATACTTGACAAAGTGGAGACATGACAAAGGATTGATGACAAGGACTTTATAATGACATTGATGACAATACATTAATGACAAAGACATGGAAGAGTTAAGAACATGGAGCATACACATTATGGCCAGCACAATGGAGATGGTGACATGGCTTGAGGGATAGCAAAGGTGACAAGTATGACAAACATGGCAAGAATCAAACGTGGCAATCATGACAAGTGTTTATGACAAGCATGGAAGAAGGTCATGGAAAGCTAAGGACAATGCAGAGACAAGTGACAAGTAAGCAAGCTTGATGACTTGTCAAGCATGGTGTTTGATGACATGGAACATGACAAGGAGGACATGCTTGGTGACAAGAAGGATTGATAACTTGGTGACATGGAGGATGATGAATTGGAAAACATAAGATTAGAGGACAAAGACAAGATGATGAGGTGGACAAGGAAGATGTGTGGGCATTTGGAAGGCCCCTTATGGGAATTTCAAAGCACCATTCCGGGCATAATCAAAAGGACCATGCAAGCATTCTTTGAAGCACCCACTGTGGGCATTTGTGGTGTATTGCGGGCATATTGATAAGGGCCTGCAAGCATTTACATGAGACCATTGCATGCATAATCCAAGACCAATACATGCATGTGTTGATGGCCCTTGCGGGAATCAAAGTGGAGCCCACTACAGGCATTTTTAAGAGTGCATTGCGGGCATCTTAAGGGCATATGTGTGTCTCACATTTAATATTATGAAAGGATAGAAGGTGACATGGCATGAAATTAAAATCAAATAAGGTGACATGGCATAGAAGCTGACATGGCATGGCCATAATTAAATAAATCATATTTGATTTATTTAATCATCTTAATGATAAAACTATAAATAGAAGACAAGTTTCATAGAAGACAAGAGCATAAATAGAAGACAAGTTTCATTTTTAAGGAAGCAATGTGTGAAGATTTTGGGAGTTTGAGGAGAGCTTGATGAATATGGTTGTCTATTATCATCATTGATGACACCATTAATGACAAAGTTTAAGCTTGAATAACACATTGCATAAGGACATGGCAACAAAGGTTGATTTGGTGGACAAAATGATGGGCATTGGAGCCACTAACACACCTATTGAGCCAAGAGTCAAATGATCCATACTGTGGTCATTTGAAGATGATTTGGACAAGGAGATTACATGGCAAAGATAACTTGGATGACATGGTGTCAAATGGAAAAGCATCAATAACACACATGGCATTGGTCAAGCACAGGAAGAGCAAGCAAGCATTGGATGGTAGTCTGAGGATGAAGGACATTGGGGCATCACCAAAAGCCCAACTGCGGGCTCATATTGGTCAAGTAAGAATGACAGATTTTGGAAATTTCTCTCCCATTTCTATAATCATTAGAGGTCTAGGATGCCTAAAGTGAACATGAACAGATGTTTCTAGTTTGATTAGGTTTTCATGTTTTATAAGGTTTCATTTTTTTTTTGTTGGATTATATGAATTTATAGCTCTCAAATAATTTAGACAATATGATAAACACAACTGTAAAATACGATGATAATATGGTAATTACTCAGTGCTAATTAATTTGTAATTACTGAACACAAATTACTCGTAACATGATCTAATTATTCAAAGTAAAGAAGTTACCTGTGTGTATGGTGCCGCAATCTCCTCTGCTGCTGCCATGGCTTGGTCAAGGTCAAAGGAACCGATGTTCTCCCACCTAGAGGGTGGAGACTCGGCCCTGAATAACTGTGCATTAAAAAAAATAAAGTCAACAATGTGTAATTCAAAGTTAAATATATTAAACAATACGATATCAAATAAAATACAACAAATACTTGAACATTAAATAAAACAACAGCTAACCTGATCCATGTAGCTATCTGTGGCATGTTGCTAGGTAGGACCATGGAAAGAATGACCACAGTGAGAACAACGACGTGTCGTTGTTCCAGTAGAACTAGAATACCCCGCCTGGGTTCCACCTGTACCTGACATGTCCCGACCACCACCCATAGATGGTGCAGCTGTGTTTGTCTGATCGATGTCCTCTCGACTCTGTGAAGACATAGGCATAAATGTGGTATGTCTAAGTAAATGATGTGTGGCACGTGTAACTGATTCATCGATCTCATCTAGGTTGCTACCAAACCCAGGTGGCTGAGGAGGGGGGTTTGGCTCTCTCCTGGGTGGAGGAGGTCCTCTAAGTGGGTTGCGGTAGGTCTGTGGTCGATCTTGGGCAGAGCCAAGACCGACACCCTGAAACTCAGTGATGTCAAAGTAGTTGACATGGTAGCCTAGCTCAAACTCAGCCCACAATTTCCAAAGGAAATACTGTGGGACCTCCAAATTGTTGCACAGGGGCCTGTCAAACACCATAAACCATCTCTTTCTCCAGTTATCTCTTCATGGCTGGTAAATACACCAGTCCATGCAAACCCGTCTCTTCCTCACATATGGAGGTTGTCTTGTCTAGGGAACTATGGATTTGTTGTACAACTGGGATTTCATGATGTTGAGGTCTTTTATCTGTTCTTTGGACATCCCAGTAAAGTAGTGTTCCCTCATTCAAGCCCTGTATTGGCTTAGGTTTGTGATCTCATTATGTGCTATGTTGATGGAATCAATAATGTTTTTGCAATGATGAAGCCAAGGAAACTCGAGAGGGTTCCTTGGTGCTTTTCAATTCATCGCTTAATACCCTCAATTGATTTAAATCTTGGTGCAATTGATCTTCGGGGTTTTCATTTGGTTCATTATTCGTTCCAATGTTGTCTTCTGAAGGTCGAGTTTCATTGGTTTCATCTGATGGTTCATGTGTGTTTGTCATCTTGTTGGGTGTAGATGGCTTGCAATGAAATTATTTTGGTTTTTTAATGGATTGTAATTTTTTTTTAAATTAAAATTGAAATGGAAAAAAAACAACAACAAATTCATGCTTCAACGGGCACCTACCTGGAGAAAATGTTGGCAAGGTGGTGGAGGTGCGAAATGGTGGCGTTGAGGAGGCCTTCGGGTGCTCAAGGACGCATTCGCGGGGTGCTTGTTTGGCCATCGTGCATTCACGGGTTTGTTGAAAATGACAAACCCGTGACCTCTGTTTTTTTTATATAAAAAAATAGGGGCGCGTGCATGTCATTAATGTGTGTGTGCGCCTTTGGGAGTACGCGTTAATAATGTATGTGCGCGCCTTTTTCCCACGTGGACTTAGACGTGGATGTTTGACATTGCCGAAGCCACGACGCGTGCGCGTCACTTTTTTTTTCCGCTCACATGCTGTTGTTGCGACCTTTTTGGGTACCAGCGTCGTGCGAGTACCCATCTCATTATAATGAAATAATTTTTTTAACAATATAACAATTTATCATTTAAACTTAATATATTTAATCTAAATTATTAACTTATATAAATTAAAAATTAATTTCTAAATTAATATTTAAATCTTAAAAATTACAAAATTTAAATAATTAAAAATATAACTTTATAGATAATATGCTATTGGATCTCATTTTATAAATTAATATCTAATAAAAACAAGACATAAAACTCAAAATAAACCCAAGTCACTAACAATTGCAAAGCCCAACTCAAGCATTTTTATCTAGCAAAGCCAGGTTTGATTTGAAGGTAAGCTCAAAATTCAAATTTTGGGTTAGACATTTGCAAAATTAAGTAGTTTATTGAGTTTTTTCACGTTTTTTTTAATAATTTTTAATCCGAGTTTTTTTTATAATTTTTAATTTGAAATGTGATGATTACGAATTAATTTGACTTTACTTGATTCTTTAAGTTTTAGTCATATTTTCTAATGTATTTAAGAGTTAATCTAAAATTACTTTAACTTATTATGTTTTTTTCATAATTATTATTATTATTTTAATTTAAAATATGATAATTTGAGAGTTAATTTGATTTTATTTGATTTTTTTAATTTTTGTCATACTTTTTAATGTATTTGAGAATTGATCTAAATTTACTCTTACTTGTTATGTTTTTTCCATAATTTTTATAATTTTTAATTAGAAATATAATGATTAACTTGACATTTTAAGTTTTTGCCACTTTCTAATACATTTGAAAGTTGATCTAAATTTACTTTCACTTATTATATTTTTTCCATAATTTTTATTATACTAGATTAAAAGGTAATATAAAAACCTTATGATGGAGCTCTCTCTTATTAGAAAAGAAAAACAGAATTTCCCTTACAAAATTTAATGTGGTTTGGCCTCCATTCCCATGAGCCAATTAAATCATTGAAAGCCATTTTCGAGGCTTGCTGGAGGTGATAATTTATTTGAGACATAATGATCCTTAGAAGTAAGAAAACAAAAGGGTGGCTTTCCTTCCCCTATGAGGATACTTTTAGGGAAATACAACATCATAAAATTAGGATAGTGAAATTTTAAAGGGTTCCAAGCCTTTTCACCTCATTTACATTATTGCTTAGGAAAACTTCACTCGTGAGATTTACAATGGGTTATTATTGAATTTGTTAATATGTTGGTTGTGTTATTAGCAAAAAGCTTAACATTTTAGAAATAGTTGATTATCTTTTCAACTTATTTTAAGATAGCTTTGAAGTAATAAAAGCTTATTGAATTTGATGGTAAACTCCAAATGATAATAATTATATTTGTTCTCAATAATTAAGTTTTGAAATAATTATACTTATTCTCAATGATTAAGTTTTGAAGACCTAATTTGATTGTTTTCCTCATTCGTATAGCTTCAATTATGTTATTGGTGTTTAGACCTAACTCTAAAACATAGTAAGCATGTAAATTTTAAGTTCTTCTCAAATAGTTTTTAAATGTATTGCTCAAATCAAGTTGCAATACCTAAGGATAGTAGTTGTTGGGGAGGTCCTTTTTTATTTAAGAGGAAATTGAGAAAGTGACTTTGCTTGGGGTTTGGAAGTTTGGAAGTGGCCTCTCGTAATGAAGTAAAATCTCTTATGGTGTATCAAGGGCTCATTTTAGCAATCACAGTACTTGGATATTCATGTATCATTATCATGCATATCCTAATATTAGAAACAACTAGTTGCAAATATTAATTCATTGAATTCAAGATGTGGTGTCTCAATTTGAAACCATCTCATTCCACCAAGTGCTAAGAGAAAATAAATATTTGGCCAATAAATTGGCAAATATCAAAGCAACAAAGGGAGAAGCCTAATGGTTTAGTGTAAATGGGGGGCTCCAATTTTAGCCTCTCCCATGCATTTATCAAAAATCAACTCATCATGGTAGAGCTTGCATGTGGATACATCCACATGTAGTAAAGGATGGGGTTACACCCCCCTTCATTCCCTCCTCCTTCTATGAATGTCCTTGGTGTTGAAGTTAATATTCATGGTGATGGGAGGCTATATGATTCAATATGGGATGGTTGGTTTGTTGAGGTCTATCCATGACTTATTCACTGTGATTTGGTTATGGTGGACCATGTTTCAGTTCCAAATTGTCGTCAGGGTGAGTTCTAGATTTCAAAGTGAGGAAATGAGACTCCACCTTTTAGATTCTTTGATGATCAGTGGATATTGATCATGGTGTAATGTAGGAGAAAATGGTGTGTAGCATGTGTGAGCTAGTTGAGGTCAGAAAGCATATGTAGGCTTTAGAGAGAGGAATTGCATGGGCTCAAAGAGATGTGACCAAGGCATATTTGCATTGGAGTAATTGGCACTTTGTATGGGAGAGCACTCTACAACATGATGCCTATGAACACGCGAGGCATGTTATTTAGATGGGGGATCAAATTTCAGTCTTGAGTGAGATGGAGAATGGAATGAAGACCCACATGCAAGTTGAGGAGGTAAATTATATGTTAATGGTTGAACAATTAGGGGTGGTGATAACCAAGGTCAAGAACATAGGGCGAAAGGTGTGTATTATTCCTCCGTGCAATTGGTCACATTCTCCATTAGGTCGATCACACATGCTTTAGGAGTTAAGCAAGAATCCAATTCGAAAGTGATAGTGGCAGACATCCGTCAATTAGCACACCTAGGTTTGGAAGGATACCATCCAAGCAAATCTACCCATTCCTAAAGGGCCCTTCATGAACCAATGTTTTAACTTTCTATGAATTTTAGCATATTCTGTAAACTTTGATTTATGTTGGGACAATATGTAAGGCAACACACTTGTCATAAAATGATATATAGTTATTGGTTAAATTTTGTTGTAACTATATTTTTTTAGTCTTGGACATTTGGTGGTCTTTAGAATCTTACCTACCTCATCTATAAAGTTCAATCACAACTATTTTTCTAATACAAATTTACATATTAATATTTTAAAACAAATATTCGTTCAATACCCTTCATGTTCTTTTAATACTTATGGACACATAATATCCCTCCTCTAAGCACAAAGATAATATTACAATCTAATTTTTTTAACCCAAAAAACAATTATTCTTTATTTTTTAAATTTGAAATTATATATATTTTTATATTTTTATATTTTTAAAAATTAATCTTAGGTTTTAATTTTTTCAATCAAAGAAGGGATAATTCTTTATTTTCTAGAATCTTATATGAGTATGGAATTATATTTTCTTTAACCAAATTTTCAAAGCTGTCAAGTTCCACTTTAGAAATTTTGAAATAATCATGTTCCTTTCACTTTTATTATTATTTAAATATTTAAATTTTCTTGTTACCATATTCTTTCTATTATTATTATTATTATTTAAATTTTTTACATACTAAAATATAGTATAATACTTGAAGTCACTAGCTGGAAGAATTTAGAATTTTGATCAAGTTAAAAGAAGTTATCATTTTTGAATTTTTGGTTATTTACTACTTATATGCAATTTGGCATGAAGTCACTAGCTGGAAGAATTTAGAATTTTGATCAAGTTAAAAGAAGTTATCATTTTTGAATTTTTGGTTATTTACTACTTATATGCAATTTGGCAAATGTTTGTTATAGTTGAACAACGCTACTTTAGCGCTAAGATATTGGGCATAAGCTCCTCATTTACATATCATTTACATATCGTATATCGTGCAGTTTTGCACCTGTAATATGTATTCTCTGGAATGAAAAAGGATATAATTTTTTCTTTGGAAAAAAACGTATACTAATATATATTTTTTCCATGTGTACGTAGTATATTTAATTGAAATATGACCATTTTATTTGCACTTTTAAACCATGGAGAAAGACATTTGAGATTCCTTTTCTCTCACGGAAGTTGGTCCAGGGAAAAACTTTCAGATTCCTTAGCGTTCACGGCCGGTTGGAAATAATATCTCACAGTGGAAGATTTTGCGGTGTGAACATGGTAATAGTGAAACAAGAAGATGCAGAACAGTTTCTCTCTGTTACGCAATTGACCATTGGACGTACGCTATTTTACCAGAGAAAGCCAAGCAGGCTCCACTGTTTATGGCCACCAGAACAATTCTAAAATCTCTCAACTTCAAAGCCAAGCAGGCTCCACTGTTCATGGACACGGGAAGAATTCTGAAATCTATCAACTTCAAACTTCAAAGCCAAGCAGGCTCCACTATTTGTGGACACGGGAAGAGTTCTGAAATCTATCAACTCCATGGATATTATTTTGTTGTTTTGAACTTTTGGGCAACCAATGGCCATGTTGCTGATAATAATTGTTGCACTGTTTCACCAATACAATCAAACATGAAGGAAATATAATCTTAATGGGCTCCTGCTATCCTCAATGAGTGCGTTCTGAGGTCAACCATGGAAAAAGGCGGGCCGACCAAAAAGCGATTTGCGAGTCTTCTCCACCATTGTACGAACGTTTAGAAAATGGAGCTTGTGATTTTGTCTGTTTTGTGTATCAATGGGCGTGTCAGTGCTACTGTCAATACGCGGTACAAAGGCCCTGGTCGGTTGGTGGGCACTGTGCAATATTTTATGATCACCATATAGATTGTCGGTCTCCAAATTTGATTGCTAAAAAAGATAACAATCAAATTTGATGGCTAAAGTTTATGGAGGTGTACATATTTCGTCTCTTTCTAGATTTGACACTATGACTTTGTATGAGGAAATACATGTTGGTAACTATTAGGTCCACTATTATAAAAAACTAGGATACAATATAGGAAGCTTGAAATGCAAAGCTACTTGACATTTAACATCACATGGCATGAAAAACAATAGCACAACTAAGAACTAAGTTACATAGATTGAGTTTTGAAACAAGAAGATGAGAATGATCCAAGGAGTTGTGGGAGGAAAGGCTATGCCAAGTATGTGGGAATGGGGAGGTGGAAATTCAAGAATGCTTTCTCATATGTTGTGCAACTTAGAAGTCAAGGAGAGATTGAATTTGCATATGATAGACTAGGGATCAATGTTTGAGGATGATCTAATGAGAGGTACAATAAGATTTACTAAGAAATTGATGTAGACAAGAAGCAATTGGTTGAGACTAGAGTTAATGGGGTAGGCAATGCTTGATGTGGAGCAAAGGGAACAAGATATGAGTGGATATGAGTGGATAGATTACCAAGTCTATGACTTGTGTCCTACCCTTAGTTGTAGTTATCATAATTTCTTGCTTTAATATATTAGGGCATGTCACACATAATGTAAATTGTTTTGTCCTCTTTGATTATTTAGTCTTGTGGAGAATGTAATAAAACCCATCTATCTATCTTACAAATCAGGAAATAGTAAGATAATGTAATAAAACCTATTTATCTATCTTACAAATCAGGAAATAATAGGGAAAGTAATTGGACAAGCTACTTGGCATGGTTTGTTATGATAGTGTTATTGAAACACATATGTGCTTTGGCACCGTATCATGATTTCTTAGCTCATAATGACTTTGTTCAATGTTCGTCTTCGTGTAGAAATGACAACAACTAGCATTAGCTTGGTCACAATGTGGTTCCTCATTGTAGTGGCATATCCTTGTGGCATGATTGCAAAAACTTGGGAGAATGCATGAATAATCTTTCCTTTGATTTGGAATGCATACTTGTGCTTGGATCACAAACCCCTACTCTGTTTGCATAATGGTCCCATTGTGTTTATAAAGATATGGATACTTCTTCTAGATTTATTCAAGTTTAAACCTCTAAGCTTGCACAAGGAAGTCGTCTTCTTTAATAATGTAAAATAATGGCATTGTCATAGTCATGTTTTCTTAGTTGTTTTATACACAAATTGATCTAGCATTATTGATACATTAAACATAAGATTAATGTCAATTAAGAACTCGTGTGGTGTAGATTGTTCCATCAAAGGTGGACTCTAGGGTTAGAAGTTTAGGAATATATGCTTCCTTCATTCGCATTTGATGATAACCGAAACATGGGTAAAGTTTAGTGAAGAATTGTGTTCCATGTAGATCATCCAAGCGGTTGTCAATGTCTAGAATGGGAAATTTATCTTTGATTGTCAATTTGTTAAAAGTGTGGAAGTTGGGACACGTGCCAAGCGCCTATGTATTTTTAGAACCATAATGGATAGAGAGGAGTAGGGGCTAGTATTACGATGAGTCACACCTACTTCCAACACTTCCTAAATGATCTATTCTCTCTCATTTTTTTAGGCAAAAGGATGATAGCTCAAGTGTACGTTGGGTTGTTGGCTATTAGGAATCAATGGGATGTTATGGCAATGCTCACCCAACAACAATGATAATTCATGGGAAATTCGAAATCATGGTGTTTGTCCAAACCAATTGTGAACCATAATGAACTCACTCAAAACTTGGATGGCATAAATTGTGCAATAATGCTCAAATGACCTTTTTTCAAATACTTTCTATATAGTAAAAACTAATGAACAAACCTCTTTGAGAATGTAACAATGCTTGTCATTTTTACCATTACAATGCTTGTCATTTTTAAAACTCATGCATAATTCCAAAAAAATCCATGTACAATTCCAGAAAGATCTTTCAACTCCATGGACATTTTTAATTGTTTTATGCATCCAAGGGCCATGTTGCTGATAAGACTTGTTGCGATATATGGGTAAAATACAATTAACACGAAGGAAATATGTTCTTAATGGATGTCGTGTATAGAGAGAGGGGTCGCTCGACTCCACCCAACCTCAATTAGTGCGCTCTTCTTTTTGTAAATGTAAGGTCAACGAGGCAAAAAGTGGGCCAACGGAAAAGCAATTTGCGAGTCTTCTCCACCGTTGTACGAACGTCGAAACGGAGTTTTATAGTTTTGTATGTTTTGTGGATCGTCGGTGTAGTTTTAACACGTGGTACAATGCCACCCTTGCAGACTCTTTATTTGGAACCTTAACTATAAATTCTCAGTTTGAAACTTTGTAAATATTTCCATTTTTATAAGTTTGAAACTTTGTAAATATTTCCATTTTTATAATGTATTATGGGACAGAAATGTAATTTTAATTTTAATAAAATAATAATAACAAGGAACTAGTTGCAAAATTTATGTTTATGTTTATAGTTGCAAAATTTATGTTTATGTTTATAATTGAGATAAGATATATGTGTATTGAAAAGTATGATATTAGTTTTATTGTTTATTTATTATCATAAATATGTGTAAGAAAAATTAATACATAAATATTAATAAGACTTTCATAAATATAAAATTTAATAATATTTTAATCTTCATTTACCGTATACATTTTATTTATATGAGGGGCCAAAAATCAAGACCACAACCTTAGCCCACGTGAGAACTGCATTTTCAACAATCATTGCAAATTCAACAGGAAGAAAATGCAATTTTGACATTTTGATATTTACAAATTTGAAGAGAATTCTCATTTTGTAAAAAAAATGCAATTTTAACAAATAAGTGACTACAATTACAAATTCAACATAAATGTTTGACATTTTGATAATTACAAATTTAAAGAGAATTCACATTTTGTAAAAAAATTGCAATTTTAACAAATAAATAACCACAATTATAAATTCAACAATAAACTGACAGGAAAGAAATTACAATTTTGATAATTACAAATTCAACAATAACCAATATTTATTTTAGAAAAAATAATAATATTACATTTTAAAAATAATTTTTGAACTTTGATGTAAAACATTAAATCGTCCAATAACATGTAGAAAGCTTTTGGTATTAACATCTTGCTTTTAAAAATATTTCAAAGTAATTATCTCAATCTTCTATCCTTATAATATAATTAACTAATATAATTTGTTCACTGTGCATCCATACAAAGCCAAAGGTCGTGGAGCATAAAGTATATTTCTTTGATATTGTTATAATAACTAGCATCTAGCATCTAATTATGGGTTGTCCTCAATTTTGTGCTATTACATCACTTAAATTTTAATTAAAAAATTTATTTTCAAAGGATTAATCATATGTAACTTGTTGTGTAACTTCTTATCGATTTCTCGAGCCCCAAGATATCGCTAAAGATCAATTGTATGTTAGGTGCGATAATTATGTAATAAGGCCTAAGACAATAAGAAGACTGACCTTTTGTTAATTCATGGTTAGTTGTGTCCTAATTATAAAATAAGCTCTAACTTGGGTTATGTTCTAATTGGGGTGGTTGGAGCGGTTGGCAGTGGTTGTCCCCACCCCGGATCGAACCCCATGTTAACCTTCACATTGATGCCTTCAGCTTTTGGGTGCATCAACTACTTTCCACTTTAAAAAAAAAAGAAAAGAAAAAAAGAAAGCTCTAACTTCAAAGGTACTAGTAAAGTTGACTTTGTAACATTAGATGTTTTTAATTATGTATGGAGGTCGACTTTGTGGGTTTTATTTCGTTTTAAGTACATAAGGAAAGTAATTAGAAGGATTTTCAAGGAAGGGGGAGTTTATTTTTATTTTTAAATTTGAATAGTTTTTAAGGAGATTTAAATAAGGTTGAAAACAATGTTAAAAAAATTAAATTTGAGTTAACTAGGTGAACTTCAACAAATTAAAGAAATTATTAAAAAAATAGAAATGACAAAAAAATACATAAGGGAAATCAATTAGAAAAAACGATCAAAGGGGGAGTTAGAAAAATTCATAAAATTATTGAATTTTCATGACATTTTAATACATTTGTTTAAAAGGTGCTTAGAAATCATTTTACAAAAGGAAAAGATGGGTCACCACCTCGCTTCATTGATTTCATTAATATGATATCATGTCAAAATGTGGCAAATGCAAACAAAATCAAGAGATTTAAAGGCTGAAGTACTATGGGCTAGAGCCATGAAGGAGTTGTGGAAGAAGAGTGGCGATTACTACTGTAACTACCTTCTCCCCAAGCAAAGTTGTTGAAAAGTTGTAGATGAGAGGCAAAACAAAAGGATGGTAGACAAGATGTTACCTTCTCCCCAAGCAAAGTTGTTGAAAAGTTGTAGATGTGAGGCAAAGCAAAAGGATGGTAGAGAGGATATTATAGAGACAAAGAAGGGAGATGGTTGGATCTACTCAACAATGATGCTTGTAAATTTATAGGAGGAGGAGGTTGATGACACAAGAGCAATGGAAAGTTGCCAAACCTCAATGATGGGAGAGATTGGGACTTTAGGAGTTGAAGGGGAACCAAAAATTACACCCCAACAAATAGACATATGTTTTATAAGGACAATGGAGCAAGAGATGTAGGAGGAGACAAGCGAAGGGTTATTCAAAGCCCTCCCAACCTTGGGCCAAGGAAGAATGCTTTTGTCCTTGTAGATAAGATAAAGAAAGGTCCATGAAGCATTCACAAAACTTTGAAGTGAGAACGCTAAAGTGGGATTAACAATAGAGTGTGTTTGGGAAATCTATTGGAGGGAGATCTATTAAATCATAGAGTAAAGAAATTGGAGGACACTATTTGTAAAAGAGAAATAAGACAATTGGAGGTTGAAAGAGGTCTTGAAGGACTTAGCTCAAGAACCAAAGAGAAACAAGTAGGCAATATTGGAAGTCCTCAAGGAAATGGAGCAAGTGATGACTGAACGTTGGACATTCTTCTCAACGAATACTATCCAAGGTTGCCAATATATATCAACAAAGAGATACGTACAACATAGAGGTCAAGAAGTGCATATAATAAGTTGAGGCCTTCTCTCTTCCCTCATGTATTTGTATATGCCATCAAAATCTTAGTGACTTAGGTCTTCAACCTTTGTAAATTTGTTTTCATCCAATGTCAAGAAATAGGTCAATATGGCTAGTTGCAATTGGAAAAAGTTTTTATTTAAAGTTATATGTTATGCTATGAACTAATAAAAGTGCTTTTTACTCCAACTTTTGGTTCACATGTTGTAAGGGCATTTGGAGTTTTTTGCTAAAAATTATGATGGCCAAAAAGAAAACCCAAACTTCAATCCACAATCAAAATACAAATACATTATGCTCTAATTCTTCACAATAGATTTTGATATAAATTTTCCAAAAGAAAACTCAAGCTTCAATCCACGATTAGAATACAAATACATACCCAAACTTCAATCCATGATGAAAATACAAATACGTTATGCTCTAATTCCTCACAATAGATTTTGATATAAATTTTCCAAAAAGAAAACTCAAGCTTCAATCCATGATTATAATACAAATACATTATGCTCTAATTCCTCACAATAGAATTTGATATAAATTTTCCCTTCGCAATATAAAAATATTGCCCTCTTTTGAATAGAAAATAAATAAAAAAAGATAAAAACCAGACTTCAGTTAATCTATGAATCAAATGGAAAATGATAAATCATTATATTTAAAGTTACATTAATATTCACTTAATAAAGGGAATCCAAAAATCCTACAACATGAATCCTACAAGCCCGTAAAGCACTAACATCAGCCGAAGGATATACCATTTTAAAAGCTTTATATCATGTGAACCACTTAGCATTAGTTTGGTCCCACAAAAGAGGACTTGAAATTTGACTATCTTCCCATAGAATACACAAATAAAATGTGTACAAAATGGATAAGAAGCTACCAAAAAGCAGTAGTATAGATCCCGAGCTCTGTTTTTTTATAGGGAATGTATATATTGGTAAGGATAATGAATGTGTAAAAAATGACAAGAACATAACAAACTACCACCCTTGAAATGTATCCTAAATAAGGAATGGATTAGAAGTTAATTAAAATGTAACTAGCGTAGTTAATCACTTAACGGAATTCTATCGGAAATCTTTTCCGACTACATGCGGACCCATATGAGGTAAACTGGTGTGGTTAACGATTTTGCACGGATAGTGATGTGCGGTTAGGTAAAAATTTGAATTTTTCATGTGCGGAAGTAACCATCAACGGATTTTTTGACCGCCCATTTCGATTTTACCCAGAACCTCCATCAGTAGATGTTTTTCCCCATTTCGATTTTACCCAGAACCTCCATCAACGAACGTTTTGCCCCATTTCGATTTTACCTAGAACCTCCATCAGCAGATTTTTTGACCCATTTCGATTTTACCCAGAATCTCCATCAGTGGATTTTTTGACCCATTTAGATTTTACCCAGAACCTCCATCAATGGGTTTTTTGACCCATTTCGATTTTACCCAGAACCTATGATCAAACTAGGCCGTCTGCCATGCTTGACCTCACTCACAAGCCCTTTAAGATAACCCTTTGAACAAACTAGGTCCCTTCTTGAGAAAAACTAGCAAGATAACCTTGTGAACCATAGGTTGGTGGATCCCCTACATAAAAAAGAATCACTGATCAAATCAGATCGGACGCGATTCTAGATCAAACCAATTTAGATTGCATGGAAATTTTCTGAACAAAGGGTATAATGTTTTTTTTTTTCAGATATGGTTGTATTTCTGTTTGGGATTCGTTTAATGAATGTAACTACTGAAAATCCATTTTTTTCATTTATATATTTTTATAAGGCTTGTATCGTTTATTTTTTAATTTATGTTGTACAATTTCATATCACATGGGATGCGATTCAAGATCAAACCAGATCAGATTGCATCGAAATTTTCTTACTAAAGACAATGTATGATGGTGCAGGATAAGTTTGCCACTATCATTTGTATTTCTATTTGAGATTCTTCATTTTTATATTTTTATAAGGTTTGTATATTCCTTTTCAAATTTTCGTTGTAACCGGTCTGGCTATAACAGTTATTTACCAGATACTGCATATGCACAGTAATCAATTTTAACCCTAGTTTTTTTATGCAGAAATCTTATAGGACTCATAAGATTTTATTTTGTTGTGCATGCAACGCCATAACCTTGGTTACAAGGAGAAAATAAATTAATGGTTCTTACCAAAGGTTCGTGTAGCATTTATATTGTTCCCATAGAGCTAGATTGTTTTTTTCACTATTTATTTCCAATTAAGAGATCCCTTGTGTAACCTGTGTGGCCCCTTTGGGCATCTTATCATGATTGCAGATTATAAATTTTCATAAATTTAATCATGTTCAGTACAGACCCTAATCCATTGCCACATAAAGAACAAAAGCTGTTGCCTCCAGAAGTTGTGGAATAAGCATTTTGAATACTTGCAGAAGAGGATGCTATACGAGAATAACAACGACAAATGAAGCAACAATTATCTAAACAACGAAGGAAGTCACGACAATTATGTAAAATTGTTAAAAATTATTGTTGGAGTGATGATGAAATAGAGTCTAGCGGTAATGATGCTCAGGTCCAGCTTAACAATATGCAAATACCCTATCAACTCCATTGTCGCTCATCTATGCAGTGTGTTAGGGGAAAAGCTCCAAACTTCGATACTGTTGCCCTTCTTAAAGAAGAAAGTGGTTTGGAAGAGATCATTCTCTGCAAAGTTATTGATGAGTCCGATACAGGAAATGTAGAGTTGACAAACTTGGATCCTTGTGAGAATGATCCAATTCTTTACACTATTGGTACTAGTGGCACATGGACACGTAGTATAGATGATGTTTTGCACGTTCTAATGGTGTATGTAGATGATAGTGGCAAAATTATGCTGCACCATCCTTCATTATCTGAAATAAAATCAAAGTTATCTTCAAGGTCAATGAATATCGTTCCACTGCAGTCATCAAGCGAGGGTTTTACATGTGATCTAGGTCAGATGTGACTCCCTTATTGGGAGATGATCATTTTATCAAGATTGGAAGAAATTCATTCATTCAAATGGATGGGCTTCTGGTGCACAGCACAAATCCATTTGATTTTACCATAAAGGTAGGCATGTATGTCTGTATTTATTATGAAAATTTGCCTGGTATTTCCGAAGAAGAGTCATTGAAAATTCCATATCCCGTGGAAGTGTTGAATTGCTTAGTAGATGTTTCTACTGGTGGAACATTCTGTTGGGTAAGAATTTTTGAATGTGAGTTGGATGTTTTAGGTAGAGGCCACCATATTCCCGAAGGTGTGAATTTACATCCACATGAGGTGTTCTATACAAAACAAGGTTTATTGATATCAAATGAAATCATTGATGGTGAATATATCCATACCTCTTTTAATTCATATTTTTCAGTTTATATCACAATTTTTTTTCGCCTAGAAAAAAACCTAGTTTCTTGCTATTCATGTTTATGAATCAAAGAAAAATTACAGAAAACATAAGGTGCATAAGTTCCAAATAAAACTACCAGCTAGACTATGTAGAGACTCTTTGTAACAATCATTAGTTGTATGTTCTACTAGATAGAACAGATTCAACATCAAATCATCAGTACATATTGATCACTATGCCTTATTGATTGAGACAAAAAAATATTAAAAGATGGAAATGTACTAAACTGGGTAGAGTGCACATATGTAAAAGTCTTCAGATAGTATCTAATGCACAAATGACTATATACTAATTGCAATGGATAGAACCTTTATCCACTAATGTGGAATCTAGAAATTCCTTGAAATAAAATGTACCCTCTTCCAGACCAATAGTTTTCTTTGATAGCAAATCTTCATGTGTGTTGAGTTCCTTGTGAATATGACAAAAAGATAAATACTGAAAATTACTCCCAACATTTGGTAATCTTTGTTTCCACTGATCTAGATTTGTAACCTGTAACATTGATTTCCCTGCCAACTAGTCGAAGATGCATTTTGAATCTCCACAAACCTGAAGTAATGTGATCCTTTTAAATTTACCAAAGGATAGTAAAGCCCAGCTGGCTATCAGTTCAACTCTAGTGTTTGATCCTCTGCCACAACCTAACCAAACACGAAAAAACTGATTGCCTAGGAATCTAATATAAATACCTCCCCCACATTCACCTAGTTGTGCAACTAATGTTATCTTTATAGTAACTAATGTTATTTTTATTTTTATTGCAGGCATTGTTGATGTTTTCTTTACTGTGAGCTCTATCAAAAGGTGGGGCAAGAGCACTCGAAAGGGAGAATTTTTTTTTGACGTTTTATTGCTATGAATGATGATAAGCACACCACTTTCCAACTTCTTGCAACAAAGGGTGATGATAAAGTTGTGACTACCAGATTAGCTGCCTCTACAGAATATGGAACTCACAATGCATTACCCTCATGTATTCGAGTATTGCAGTCACATCTAATCCATCGTCACAATATCCAAGGCTTCTTTCCTACAAAGTTTTCAACCACATAAGGTCTCATAACATGATACGTAGTGAATCTTTTGTGGAAATTCCTTGTTCAGATGAAAGTTTCATGGTTACTTTTGAGCTTATTGCAATGCATGACGTACCTCCTGGGATTATGAAGAAAAACAAATCACTAGAGTTCACCATAGAAGGCTATGTGAATCTTAAGGAGGCTGTTTTCTATACATGGTCAACCTTTCCTGATAGATATCAGCTATCTTCAGGCTCAAGCAATGATAGTCAACCAGTTGGAAAATGGAGAGTGGGACCAACATTTAGATTTCGGTATTTGTATAATAGCCTACAGCCTCATGTGCATGTGCTCTTTTCATGGGATTCACACCAATGGGATCCTGTCCATCATTGTTATGGATTGGGGATAAGGACTGTTGCAACCCATTTGGAGATGTAAACATTACACCTATCATAAATATGGTGAATTCTGTATGAGAGATCTGTGGTGTAATATCTACGGTGAAATGTTTGAACTTTGTAATTTGAAGTTTCTATAAGTAAATATAAATCTGAAACTGGGGAAATCCAAATAGTCTTCTTTGTGTGCTTGCTGAGATTGTTAGTGATTCAGTCCTGATTGTGCACTCTGATTTTGTAGCCTTGTAGTATTATCTGTTGATCCTGCAAGGCTGCATCACATGGCATATTGATGTTGTGTTATCAATGGTTTTTGTTTTCCAAGGAAAAAATCTTTATCTTTGATATTTCAAAGTTTGAAATCAGAATATACATTTTTTAGCCTATGGGATCTTGAAAAGATACATATGTTCTGTCTTCAAACTACCCTAATAGCTATTTATCCTAATCTTCCATAATCAACAAAATATTTGGTGAATTTTGTATGACAGATCTGTGGTGTAACATGTACGGTGAAATACGTTTTTTTTTCCCAGGAAAAAAATCATACTTTTCATTTCAGAGCAGAAATAACATACATTCTATATCATCCTCTCCTTTACTGCCTCAGTAAAGATTATCTCTTTCAGTAACTGATAGATAACATTTAGCCTATTTACCATTTTGGCTTCCAAGCCTAAATATGTCAACAAGGATCACTGACCCAAGTATACATAATCAATAATTAGTTGTAGAGTAGGCTACTGAAAGAGGTTTTTGTCAAAAATTATTATGCATTCCTAGCTTGCATTTTTATGCTTATGGCTTGCATTTTACATCAAGTGTCCATAACAGTAAAAAAATGTTAAAATTGCACCTTTCATAGATCGACTGTGAGCATATGAGGTTAGGTTATATAAAATTAACACAAGGATAGTCTTCTCAATATATCTAGCCATCCAATTTCCAAAACCATTTACTATAAACATTTAATAGGAGGGTTTGGCTTGCATTTTTATTAATCTAGGTGGATATTTCATAAATACAAGACAACCATGTAGTGTTTATGAACAACATGCACTTTTTGAACCCAAATTGAAAAAATAAATGTATAATAATGTGGAAAATAGTAAAACATACCATTTCCAACTAAACTCACTCAAAACTGCCCAATACTTAGGGCTGGGCGGGCATTTCCCTGATCTGGGTAAAACTGGGTTGAAAACACAAAAAGTTGTCATATTTTCAATTTAACTGTGGACAAATGAAACATAATTTTAAAAAACTGAAAGAGTTTTTTGTCAAAAATATATCTATCTTCAACCCCATGGTGTTAGTTTCAACTTATGACAATTGTAAGTACTGTGGTGTGCATTTTACTAAGCCCATTTTTGAATATTTACACACTGTTTTTTACAAAACTTAGAATTTCAGTCATTTTTTTTTAATTTGTCCAAGATACTTGGAATTTTAGTCATTCATGTTCAATTTGACTGCTATGCATTCCTAGCTTGCATTTTTATGCTTATGGCTTGCATTTTACACCAAGTGTCCATAACAGTAAAAAAAGGTTAAAATTGCACATTTCATAGGTCGACTGTGAGCATATGAGGTTAGGTTATATAAAATTAACACAAGGATAGTCTTCTCAATATATCTAGCCATCCAATTTCCAAAACCATTTACTATAAACATTTAATAGGTGGGTTTGGCTTGCATTTTTATTAATCTAGGTGGATATTTCATAAATACAAGACAACCATGTAGTGTTTATGAACAACATGCACTTTCTGAACCCAAATTGAAAAAATAAATGTATAATAATGCGAAAAATAGTAAAACATACCATTTCCAACTGAACTCACTCAAAACTACCCAATACTTAGGGTTGGGCGGGCATTTCTCTGATCTAGGTAAAATTGGGTTGAAAACACAAAAGTTGTCATTTTGTCAATTTAACTGTGGACAAATGAAACATAATTTTAAAAACTGAAAGAGGTTTTTGTCAAAAATATATCTATCTTCAACCCCATGGTGTTAGTTTCAACTTATGACAATTGTATGTACTGTGGCGTGCATTTTACTAAGCCCATTTTTGAATATTTACACAATGTTTTTTATGAAACTTAGAATTTCAGTCATTTTTTTTTAATTTGTCCAAGATACCTGGAATTTTAGTCATTCATGTTCAATTTGACTGCTATGCATTCCTAGCTTGCATTTTTGAGCTTATGGCTTTCATTTTACACCAAGTGTCCATAACAGTAAAAAAAAGTTAAAATTGCACTTTTCATAGGTCGACTGTGAGCATATGAGGTTAGGTTATATAAAATTAACACAAGGATAGTCTTCTCAATATATCTAGCCATCCAATTTCCAAAACCATTTACTATAAGCATTTAATTGGAGGGTTTGGCTTGCATTTTTATTAATCTAGGTGGATATTTTATAAATACAAGACAACCATGTAGTGTTTTTGCACAACAGACACTTTCTGAACCCAAATTGAAAATCTAAATGTATAATAATGTGGAAAATAGTAAAACATACCATTTACAACTAAACTCACTCAAAACTACCCAATACTTAGGGCTGGGCTGTTGAGATATTGTAACTTATAAGAATATTATATTTGTACTATATTATTCCGGAGATGTTTCATTCCTCCGTGAAGATCTTATTGTGTATCCGGAGATGTTTATTCCTCTGTCGGAATGTGGTAACTTGGGTTATTAGACTTCCTTAGTGGGGGTCGGCCCTGTATGTGTTATATGGGTCAAAGGGTTGTTAGACCACCCTAGTGGGGTCGGCCCAGTTAGTTGTAGTGGGGTTTTTAACCCAGTGGTGAAGTTGGGGCCAACCTAATTAATGTAAAGTACAAGTCAGAGATGTGTATAAATAGAGGAGGTGTGTTCCTCATTTAACACACACTTCCCTCGCTTGAAATGTAGCGCACTTGTGAGAGAGAGGTCTGCTATGGAGGGGGAGGAGATCATGTCTTTGGTTTGCATCTTTGTATATTGCTGATCATCTATATTGAGGAAGCTTTGCTGGGTTTTCTACCCCATGAGGGTTTCCCAGGAAAAATCTGTGTCTCTTGTGTTTATGCTATGCTTGTTGTTTCTTCAGTGATCTTGTATATGCTATTATTGTGAAATAGAATGTAATGTTGATATTTTCTGTCTTATCATATTGAATCTTAACATGGTATCAGAGCTAACCTGAAGGAAGGCAATGTATGGCACTTACGACACTTGCTTCACTTGCGACAATTTGAAGGTTTGGGTTTTATATAGCAAAAACCAGTCATCGTGGAACTTTCGCTATAAATCCATTTTTGTGAAGTTTCAAGATCTGAAACCTTTACAGGTCGTAGATAAAATCCCTGGGTACCTTGTTGCCAAAGGAAACCCTCCGATTCGTTGTACTTTGTGAGTTATGATCAGTACAAGTTTGGGCTTTTGCCTCTTCCAGATCTCAGTCAAAATTAGGTGACCTAGGAAAAAAGGTCATAACTTGGGCTAGGAAGCTCCAAATGAAATTTTGTAAAAAGTGATAGGTAGTACACAGACTGTACTATCGGAGGAAACGTTTTCAGATGCCGAAGTTGAACCAGTGACACGTGGAACGCCGTACAAGTTCTCTCTCCTGTTTTATCCCATAAACAGGTCACGTTGCGACACTTGGCATAAATATCTCTTAGAAAATCCAATTGAGGTCATACCTATCGGGATGGAAAGATGACAGGTCAGGCTACCACAGAAAAAGTTTTCAAACCCTATGGATCAAAAAGTTCAGAGTTACAGCAGAAACAATCAGGTACATATTTTGGTCAAAACAAAATTATTTTTGGAGCACCTTCATTCATGGCTTCCGGAATTTAGGGTTTCAGAACAAGTTAGAATTTTTAGAATCGGAGTCCACGGCTGAATGCTACTTAGGAAAATCGAAATTTAGAGACCAAGATCAAATTTTTTGGTTGGGTAGAAGACCGGGCTTGATCAAACCCCAGTTCGGGATTTTGATCGGAAAGATGGAAAATTAGGGCTTCAACAAAAGTTGGAATTTTTGAAGTCTGTGACCACGGCTGGAAGCTCCTCAGAAAAATAAGAGTTTAGAGCCTTGGATCGAACCTTTTGACTAGGCAAAAGGGTGGGCTCCATCAAACCCTAGTTCGGGATCCTGTCCAGAAGATCCAGAAGTTTCAAAGGCAATTTTTGAGGAGTCAAATTTTGGAGATTTCAAAATTGAAGTATGCAAGTTTGATCAGCTCAGCAAGTCACATCCTTCCATCCATTCAGAAGTGTGAAAGTCAAAGATTGAATTTTTAGGGTTTCTTTAACAAAACGTAATCAAGCTCCAGATCCATTTTCAGGGGGAGTTGAGGCTAAGGCCTTACATAAGAAGGCTACAAGAAGTCTCGACAGGTATGACTTAAGGAGGTACAGGTATGTCTTGAAATCTGATTCTTGATTAGTTCATAATATGTTTGTCTTCATATTATTTATTAGTAAAATCTTGATTAATGTTAGATTTGTCTTATCATCCTAACAAAAGTATGAATACATGTGAATGATAGAAGACATTCATTGATTAGGGTTATATGATTGTACTAATGCACTGTGGTGTTGTATGAGGTTGATGTTGTCTACTAACAAGATACAGGTACATCACAAAAGACAAATCAAGTTACATGACCATGACAACATGAAGACAAAGACTCCTCCATAATATTTGATCACATAGAAGTTCTACTTATGAGGTATGTATGACTTTGTTTTATTATGCTTAACCCATGAGATATGCAGGTTCCAGCACAAGATCTCTAAATCATTGAAGAGAACAAAGAAGATATTGATTAGGTATGTTAGACATAACTAAGCAGGTATACTAATCCAGGTATGTTTTCCTATATCAAGTTAGAATCTTACCTTGTGTTAGGATCCCTTATATAAGTATACTTGGTATGATTGGTTATGCTTATTCATAAAGTTAGTAATCAAGGGTTTATGCATATTATGGCTCTTATCCTGATTGATGATTTAACTAACCAGATCAAACAAGAATATGCATGAGTAAAAGAAGACTTCCCTGAAACCTTGAATACTAATGTTTATCATCTATGATCATGGCTATACATATTCAAGATTATAATATACTAATGAATGTATGTTTGTGTATGAGATCATGAGGATGACACTAGTGAACACTTGAGCATGCATAGTGGTACATAATGAATAGAAGTTCAAAAGACATACAGAAGATCAAGCGGGAGGCAACCACACAAACATAAAAGATAAGTATTTGAATTGTTATTTGAATTACTGAATAGTCTATGATATTGCTCATAATGGCTATATGCATATTTGTATTCCTAGAATATATCATGCTAAGTGTAAGCATTCACATAGCATTGAACAGTATACTACTAATATGCATATGATTGGTAAGTTGGACAAACATTCCATTGTTACTTGTCTAGAATGGAACCTCTTGGCTGAGAGCTGTGCACGCTCTCAAAAGTATGTTCTGGTAGAGATGGAAGGAATCTAGATAGCCACTGTATGCATATAGGATATGGAAAAGTGTTGTGCCAAAGTATTGGTCAAGATAGTTGCATAACTATGTAAACGATATCTGTATGCATAATAGGTTATCATGTCAACATGATTTCATGATTATGAAGTATTACTAATCATGTACTTAATTTTGATTTGTAGGAAAGATCATGAAGAATGATGAACACTGAACAAGTGATGGATGATCAACAAGAAGATTTACAAATCAAACAAAATATAGAAGGCTCATGGCTAGAATATTCTCTTAGAGGAAGAGAATCATGACGAGATGTTTGCTCCAAGTGGCTAGATTAGACCATTCTCTTAATGGTGTAATTAAAGAAGAAGTGTGAATCAGGTTCTGTATGGATACCCAGGATCGATAGTCAATTGATGAGCTTAATGATCACCATGGGTGATGTGGATCTCAACCTTTGCTACAAGGTTGCATATGGTTTCTATACACAGATGACATAGATTCAAGAAGGAAATCACCACAGAGTTCGAATGATATTGAGGCTCATATCAGTAGACCCATCTGACAAGAGATGGCACAGATAGATGGTTGCAGAAATGAAAATGAAAGATCGCAGATTGATGCATTACTTCCTAGGTCTGAAAGTATGGCAAGGCTCAAAAAGAATCTTTCTCAACTAGGGAAAGTATGCCAAGAAATCTTGAGAAGAATTGACATGTTGGAATGTGAAGCCATGGCCACTCTCATGGGCTCCGACTTGAAGCTGTTAGCTGACAACTCCTCAGAGTTAGTTGATGTGACTCTGTACAGACACATTATTGGGTCGTTGATGTATCTGACGAATACCAGGCCAGATATATGCCTTGATGTCAGCACCTTGAGTCAGTATCTAGTGGAAACTAGATGTGTTCACCTGATAGTTGCAAAGCATGTGATGAGGTACCTAAAGGATACGATAGACTTTGATCTATGTTATCTTGGAGATCATGACTTGTGATGGCTACACAGATGTTGATTGGGCAGAAAATGTATCAGATAGGAAGAGCACATCGAGAGGATGTTATTGTCTGGGATTAGCCATGATCTCGTGGTTTAGCTGGAAGCAGTCTAGTGTGGCTCTCAGCACAAGCGGAATATATGGTTGGTTGCTCTGCTAGTTGTGAAGCAGTATGGCTTCGAGATTGTTTGACTTAGAGATAGACCCAACTGTGAACCTATGTGACAAACAGAGTTGTATCAAGATGGCAGAGAATCCAGTGTTACATGATATGGTGCAGAAAGGAACTATAAAGTTTGAATTTGTAACAAGTTTCCGATGTACTAACCAAACCTCTACCTCAAGTAAAAGTTTGAATATTTTCGAGACAAGCTTGGTGTAGTTTAGAAGGACCCTCCTCAAAAGGGGGAGTGATGTGGTCACTTATGATGAGATTGCCTGCATCGACAGTGAGGTTGATGATGTGGATACCTATATTAGTGATGCCAACAAAGAGGTTGGTGGATGGTCCTTAGACCGGGTCTAAGTTGACGAGGGGATTGCATCATCCTTGAACACATGTTCTAAAAATATCTATAGATATATGTCTCCGAGAAAGAAGAGGGGCTGTATCATCCTTGAACACATGTTCTAAATTGATCTGTAGACAGATGTCTTCGAGAATGAAGTCCTTAGTGGACAGGTGGGAATTGTATCGTCCCCAGACTTTGGTCCCTTGAATTGATCCATAGACATGTGTCTCCGAGAATAAAGTCCTTAGTGGACAAGTGGGGATTGGATCATCCATAGACTTCAGTCCTAAAGTGAGCCGTAGACATGTGTCTCAGAGAATGAAGTCCTTAGTGGACATGTGGGGATTGGATCATCCCTGGACTTCAGTCCTAAAGTGAGCCGTAGACATGTGTCTCCGAAAATGAAGTCCCTAGTGGACATGATAGGACTGGATCGTCCCTGGACCTCGGTTCAAAAGGTACATGTGTGGATTAATCATCCTTAGACCGTAAATCCTGTAATTCCGAAAGGAAGGATTGTCTTAAAAGAGATTGAGTGGGACTAATCATCCTTAGACCGTAAATCCCGTAATTCCGAAAGGAAGGATTGTCTTAAAAGAGATTGAGTGGGACTAATCATCCTTAGACCATAAATCCCGTAATTCCAAAAGGAAGGGTTGTCTTAAAAGTGATTGAGTGGGACTAATCATCCTTAGACCATAAATCCTGTAATTCTGAAAGGAAGGATTGTCTTAAAGGAGATTGAGTGGGACTAATCATCCTTAGACTGTAAATCCCGTAATTCTGAAAAGAAGGAATGTTTTAAAAGAGATTGAGTGGGACTAATCATCCTTAGACCGTAAATCCCGTAATTTCGAAAGGAAGGATTGTCTTAAAAGTGATTGAGTGGGACTAATCATCCTTAGACCGTAAATCCCGTAATTCTAAAAGGAAGGATTGTCTTAAAAGAGATTGAGTGGGATTAATCATCCTTAGACTGTAAATCCCATAATTCCGAAAGGAAGGATAGTCTTAAACATGATTGTGATGAGATTGATCCCGTAATTCCGAAAGGAAGGATTGCCAATGTTTATGGAATAGAATCCCGTAATTCCGAAAGGAAGGATCATGTGTATTGCAGAGTATGTTGCTATTGTATACTTGACTGATGAGGATACTTGTATTGATGAGGATACTTGTATTGATGTATTGATACTTGTATTATGTATTGATGAGGATACTTGTATGTATACTTGTATTGATGAGGATACTTGTATTGATGATATGTATACTTGTATTGATGAGGATACTTGTATTGATGATGTGTATACTTGTATTGGTGTGATACTAATACTGATGATCTAGATGACAATGCTGCTGATCATAATGATCGTGTGATGACGATGCTGATGATCATGGGGATCTAGATGTTGATGTTGCTGTAGCTGTTCGAGTGCTGCAGAAGATAAAGACTCGATACTGAAGATGTTGATGTTTCAGTATTGAAGATGTTCCAGTAACTGCTTGAGTTACTGATGATGTTGAGAAAGCTTCCAATGATTTATAGATGTATCATGTATGATGTTGATGACTCCTTGCTCGTGCAGATTTTTTTATAATATCATTCTCGTTAAGGGGGAGTGTTGAGATATTGTAACTTCTAAGAATATTGTATTTGTACTTTATTATTCCGGAGATGTTTCATTCCTCCATGAAGATCTTATTGTATATCCGGAGATGTTTATTCCTCTGTCGGAATGTGGTAACTTGGGTTATTAGACATCCCTAGTGGGGGTCGGCCCTGTATGTGTTATATGGGTCAAAGGGTTGTTAAGTGGGGTCGGCCCAGACAGTTGTAGTGGGGTGTTTAACCCAGTGGTAAAGTTGGCGCCGACCTAGTTAATATAAAGTATAAGTCGGAGATGTGTATAAATAGAGGAGGTGTGTTCCTCATTTAACACACACTTCCCTCACTTGAAATGTAGTGCACTTGTGAGAGAGAGGTTTGCTATGGAGGGGGAGGAGATCATGTCTTTGGTTTGCATCTTTGTATATTGCTGATCATCTATATTGAGGAAGCTTTGCTGGGTTTTCTACCCCATGAGGTGTTGATGTATATGTAACTTCAGAATATATTTCACATATATGTATGTTGTATTCCTATAGAGATGGTATTATTCCTCTATAAGGAAGTGTCGTCATTTATATTGTAAGTGTCGTAACTTATACTTGATGGGTTATTAGACCACCTTGTTTGGGGTCGGCCCTGTATAAGTCATGTGGGACAAAGGGTTATTAGACCACCCTATTGGGGGTCAGCCATGTGGGTCAAAGGGTTATTAGACCACCCTATTGGGGGTCGGCCCAATCAGCATTATGTTATGTGGTTAAGTTCGAGCCTACATGAGTTAGGTAAAAAGGCAAGTCAAGTCAAGTATAAATAGAGTGCGGGAGGCACTCTATTTACTCACTCACTTCTCACACATGCACTTAAGGAGGAGTGGTGCACTTATGGAGGAGGAGGATCTGCTGCTAGGTTATGTCCATCTCTCATGGTTGTATCATTGCTCTATCTATCTCTGAGGAAGTTATTGGGGTTTTTCACCTTTATGGTTTTCCCCAAGTAAATCTTTGTGTCTCTTGTGTGCTTGCATTATTGTCTCCATGATTGATATGCTGTAGATATGCTGTACATGTTGTTCTCTCAGTTAAGATCCTAGATCAGATTGAAGTAAATTCAGAAAATTTAACATGATATCAGAGCTAGCCTGAAAGAAGGCATGATATGGCATGTATGACACTTGTTGCACTTACGATGCTAGGGCTTGATATAGCAAAAACCAGTCATCGTAGCACTTTCGCTATAAATCCGTTTTGGCAAAGTTTTCGGATCTGAAATTGTTACAGGACGAAGCTAAGATGCCCATGTACTTTGTGTCCAAAGGAAAACCTCTAATTCGTTGTACTTTGTGATTTATGATCTATACAATATAGGGTTTCTGCCTCTTCCAGATCTGAGTCAAAATCAGGTGACCTTGGGAAAAAGGTCATAACTTGGGCTAGGAAGCTCCAAATGAAATTTCGTAAAAAGTGACAAGTAGTACACAGACTGTACTATCTCAGAAAACGTTTTCAGAGGCCGAAGTTTCACCAGTGACACGTGGCACGCCGTACAAGTTCGCTCTCCTGTATTATCCCATAAACAGGTCATGTTGCGACACTTGGCATAACGCTCTCTCAGAAAGTCCAATTGAGGTCATACCTATCAGGATGGAAAGATAACAGGCGAGATATCTCAGGAAACCTTTTCAGAGGCCAAAGTTCAAACAGTGACACGTGGCACGCCGTACAAGTTCGCTCTCCTGTTTTATCCCAAAACAGGTCACGTTGCGACATTTGGCATAACTCTCTCTCAGAGAATCCAATTGAGGTCAGACCTGTCAGGATGGAAAGACAACATGTCAGGCTATCTCAGAAAACGTTTTCAGATCCTGTGGATCAAAAAGTTCAGAGTTACACCAGAAACAATCAGGTACATATTTCTGTCAAAACAGAATTATTTTTGAGTACCTTCATTCATGGCTTCCGGAATTTAGGGCTTTGAAGAAAGTTGGAATTTTTGTAATCGGAGACCACAGCTGGATGCTACTCATCAAAATAGAAATTTAGAGACCAAGATCAAAATTTTTGGTTGGGAAGAAGGTCGGGCTTCATCAAACCCTAGTTCGGCAGAAAAGTGGAAAATTAGGGCTTCTATAAAAATGGGAATTTTTGAAATCTGTGACCACGGCTGGAAGCTCCTCAGAAAAATAGAAGCTTAGAGCTTTAGTTCAAACCTTTTGATTGGACAGAAGAGTGGGCTTCATCCAACCCCAGTTTAGGGTCACGTCCAGTGAATCCGAAAGTTTCAAAGGCAAAATTGAGGAGTGAAACTTCGCAGTTTTCAAATTCTAAATATACTAGCTTGATCAGCTCATCAAGGCGCATATTTCTACCCTTTCGGAAGTTTGAAATTCAAAGTTTGAATTTTTGGGGTTTCTCTGACAAACCCATATCCAGCTCTAGGTCCAATTCTTGCAAATCAAGTGGATTGGGTTAATCCTAGAAGAAGATGGATTGGTCACCTGCATAAGTGAAGAAGTTCCTGTTTCAGAGGGAGATGAGGCTAAGGCCTTACATAAGAAAATTACAAGCGATCTCGACAGGTATGACTCATCAAGGTATGTTTCGATATTTATCCATGATTAAGTTTATGGTATGTTTGTCTTCATGTTATTACGGTTAGTACAATTTTGATTTTAGATTTGTCGTATCACCTTAACAAAATTATGAATGCATGATAGAAGATATTCATTGGTTAGGGTGTTGACACTTATGATTGTACTAATGCATTATGGTGTTGTATGAGGTTTATGTTGTCTACTAACATGAAAGGTACACCAAGAAAGACAAATCATGTTCCAGTTCAAGAACATATCATCATGATGACATGAGGATAAAGATTCATCCATTGTCATGGATCTCATAGAAGATCCATTTACGAGGTATGTATAACTTGATTTTGTAATAGTTAACCTATGAGATATACAGGTTACTAGCACAAGTCATTGAAGAAGAACAAGAAGACATCATGTGAGTATGTTAGACATAAATAGCTAGCATGCTAATCCAGGTATGTTTTTCTTATATCAAGATAGAATTCTACCTTGTGTTAGGATCTTATATTGTTGTTGATAATGATTATTCATGAAGTTATAGGTTTGAATAATCATGGTTGTATGCATATTATGTTTCTTACCATAATTGATGATATGACTAACCAGAAGAATCATGAAGGTATAGGTTTGAATAATCACAGGTTTTATGCATATTATATCTCTTATCTTGATTGATGATTCAACTAACCTGAAGAGTCATAGGTTTGAGTAATTATAGGTTTAGACATGTTATGTTTCTTATGATTTGACTAACCATAAGAATCCTACATAAACCTTGAATGCTAATGCTTATTATTTATGTTTGAAATGATCATGAGTATACATGCTTGAGATTATTGTGTTTTTAATAGTATACTAATGAATGTATGATTTTATATGAGTTCACAAGGATAACACAATCATGATACTAATAAGAATGCATAGGGACCAAGGATGAATGTAAGTTTAAGGACAGGTAATCCAGGAAGCAAAGATCAAGAGGGAGCACACTCCAGTTGTTCCTGCAAGAAAGAAAAGGAATACACTCCAGTCGTTTCTGCAAGGATGTTGACCATCTTTCTACATTCCACAATAGAAAGGTGTAGAAGAAACTACTTCAACAGCTTCTGCAAGGAAGCAAAGACTCAGAGGGAGTCCACCCAACAAACAAACAAAGATAAGTATTTGAATTGTCATTACTTGCATATTTTATTGTTTAAATAATACTATTCAATAATGTATATACTGATGTTCCTAGAATTAGGTTGTGTATTATGCATATTAGAATAATTGCATTGATGAACAGTATACTACTAATATACATGGGTAAGTGGCCTAGGGCACTGTACAACATTCCATTGCTACTTATCTAGAATGAAACCTCTTTGCTGACATGTTGGGAGTTGTGCACACTCTTAACAATGTTTTGGTAGAGATTGGAAGGCATCTAGAAAGTTACGGGATATTGATAAATGTTGTATTGAAGCATTGGCTAAGATAATTGCATGACTGTATGACATATTTCTTTATGTGTAGGAATTTGTTCTGAAAATTATGAGATGTTTCTAATCATGCAATTTAACCTGTTTTGTAGGAAAGACCGTATATCTTCACCTACAAAAGGACTACAACATTTGTTCCAACAACAAAGATATCTATTGAAGATATTGAAGTTCCCAGGATCTGGGATGAAGAAATAGAATGCCATGATCCGTCGATCATGAAGAATGATGTTTGGGATGTAGTCCCAAGACCTGAAGGGAATTTTGTTATGACTTCCATATGGAACTATCAGATCAAGCATGTTGCAGATGGCAGCATTGAGAAATATAAAAGTGATGAAATAGAAGATACACTAGATGGATTTCAAGACAGCCTTCTTGAATAGTTATATGTGGATGACCTGTTTGTAACAAGAGATGATAGATTGATTGTCGACACGCAGCGGAAGCTTGCTGCTGAGTTCGAGTTGAAGAACTTGGGGATGATGCACTATTTGTTTTGGCATGGAGGTGTGGCAGAGTGCAGATGGAATTTTCCTTGGACAAGGGAAGTATGTAGTAGAGATCCTGAAGAGGTTCGGGATGATGGACTGCAAGGATATGGCCACACCTATGGCATCGAATCTGAAGCTTCTATGTGATGCTTCATCTGATCCGATTGATGTCTCCATGTATCGTCAGATGATTGGGTCCTTGATGTACCTGGAGAACACGAGACCAGACATTTGCTTTGCTGTGAACACATTGAGCCAGTTCCTGACGGATCCGAGGAGTGTTCACCTGGTTGCTGTAAAGCATGTTCTGAGGTACCTGAAGGGTACAGTGGATTATGGGCTCAAGTATGAAGTGAATCAAAAGTTTAACCTGCAGGGTTATGTTGATTCAGATTGGGTTGGCAGTGCTGCAGATAGGAAGAGCACATCTGGGTGTTGCTTCAGTATGGGATCAGGTGTGATCTCTTGGTTTAGCAGGAAGCAGTCCTGCGTAGCACTAAGTACATCTGAGGCTGAGTATGTTGCAGCATGTTCAGCTAGTTGTGAGGCAGTATGGATACGGAAGCTACTGTCTGAGTTATTTGATCTCTCGTTGGATGCTAATGGTATCTTTTGTGATAACCATATTTGTGTGAAGCTGTTCGAGAACCCAGTGTTTCATGACAGGTCGAAACACATAGAGATCAAATATCACTATATCAGGGATATGGTGCAGAGAGGAGCTGTGAAGCTCCTGTATGTTGCGACGGACGAGCAGATTACAGATGTGCTGACGAAACCACTAGCCAGGGTGAAGTTCGAGTACTTCAAAGAGAGGCTTGGCGTGCTTCAAATCGAGGATACTTCGAGGAAGAAGTGATGAACACATTTGCTGAAGCCATTCCAAGCATGTTGGAAGGGGGATCCTTCACATGGCTGTGGATGTAAGCGCTGGATGATGAGCATCAGGATGATGTTCTGGTTTCTGCTTAGATATGATCAGTTGGATCATTATATGTATGTATGTATGCATAATGTTGGATGTTGGATATGATCAGTTGGATCATTTATATGTATGTACGCATCATGTTGGATGCTGGATATGATCGGTTGGATCATGTGTATGTATCTTTGTATGATCAGGTAGATCATGGATGCTATTGGATACATTGTGTGGATCATGTATCTTTGTATGATCAGGTAGATCATGGATGCTGTTGGATACATTGTGTGGATCATGTATCTTTGTATGATCAGGTAGATCATGGATGCTGATGGATACATTGTGTGAATCATGTATCTTTGTATAATCAGGCAGATCATGTATGTTGATGGGTACATTGTGTGGATCATGTATCTTTGTATGATCAGGTAGATCATGTATGATTGATGGATACATTGTGTGGATCATGTATCTATGTGTGCATCAAATGGATGCATTGTATGATCAGGATGATCGTGGATGACGAGCTTCTCCAGATGACATGTAGCAGGATGTTGCAGTGATGATGATGAGTATCAGATGATACTTTGTGGCCGTGGATCAGGTTGTGCAGGAAAGCATGTAATTTGTGCCCTGGGAGATTTGCAGATGGTCTTTTGAGGTTTTTCCTATGGCATGTAATTCGGTGCCCTGGGACATCTGGCAAATGCTCTTGCGAGGTTTTGCTTGGGAGGACATGTAATTTGTGCCTTGGGAGATCTGCAGATAGTCTTTCGAGGTTTTGCCTATGGCATGTAATTCGGTTCCCTAGGATATATGGCAGATGCTCTTGCGAGGTTTTGTCCTATGGCATGTAATTTGCTCCTGGGAGATCTGGACAGGATGAAAAAGGCCTCATATGCTTCAGCCAGGTTTTTCCATGACCACATGTAATTTGCTCCTGGGAGATCTGGACAGGATGAAAAAGGCCTCAGATGCTTCAGCCAGGTTTTGTGGTGGACCACATGTAATGTGCTCCTGGGAGATCCGACAGGTAGAGCCGTGTGCTCGTAACAGCCTGGGATGCTTCAGCCAGGTTTTGTGGTGAGATCACATGTAATGTGCTCTTGGGAGATCAAACAGGTAGAGCCGTGTGCTCGTAATAGCCTGGGATGCTTCAGCCAGGTTTTGTGATGGGTCACATGTAATGTGCTCCTGGGAGATCCTACAGGTAAAGCTGTGTGCTCGTAATAGCCTGGGATGCTGCAGCCAGGTTTTGTGACGCACGTAATAAGTCCTTAGGATTCCATAGTATGGCCAGTGATGACGAAGACCTGCAGGTGGTGGGCCTACATCCAGTATGAAAAAGGACTGGCTCTGTAGAACTTCCTATGACGAGTAGATTCAAAGATTGATTGAGATAGCAACAGCAGTGACGATGACGATGACTCGATGATGATTATCTAGTGACGATGATCCAGAGAAGATGATTTGTGCTAGAAGAACTGTGCTGAGAAATACCTTCCTAGTTAAGAGGGAGTGTTGATGTATATGTAACTTCGGAATGTATTTCACATATATGTATGTTGTATTCCTATAGAGATGGTATTATTCCTCTATAAGGAAGTGTCGTCATTTATATTGTAAGTGTCGTAACTTATACTTGATGGGTTATTAGACCACCTTGTTTGGGGTCGGCCCTGTATAAGTCATGTGGGACAAACGGTTATTAGACCACCCTATTGGGGGTCGGCCATGTGGGTCAAAGGGTTATTAGACCACCCTATTGGGGGTCGGCCCAATCAGCATTATGTTATGTGGTTAAGTTCGAGCCTACATGAGTTAGGTAAAAAGGCAAGTCAAGTCAAGTATAAATAGAGTGCGGGAGGCACTCTATTTACTCACTCACTTCTCACACATGCACTCAAGGAGGAGTGGCGCACTTATGGAGGAGGAGGATCTGCTGCTAGGTTATGTCCATCTCTCATGGTTGTATCATTGCTCTATCTATCTCTGAGGAAGTTATTGGGGTTTTTCACCTTTATGGTTTTCCCCAAGTAAATCTTTGTGTCTCTTGTGTGCTTGCATTATTGTCTCCATGATTGATATGCTGTAGATATGCTGTACATGTTGTTCTCTCAGTTAAGATCCTAGATCAGATTGAAGTAAATTCAGAAAATTTAACATGAGGGTTTCCTAGGATAAATCTGTGTCTCTTGTGTTTATGCTATGCTTGTTGTTTCTTCAGTGATACTGTATATGCTATTATTGTGAAATAGAATGTAATGCTGATATTTTTTTGTCTTAGCATATTGAATCTTAACATGGGCGGGCATTTCTCTGATCTGGGTAAAACTGGGTTGAAAACACAAAGTTGTCATTTTGTCAATTTAACTATGGATAAATGAAACATAATTTTAAAAAACTAAAAGAGGTTTTCACAAAAAATATATCTATCTTCAACCCCATGGTGTTAGTTTCAAATTATGACAATTGTACGGACTGTGGCGTGCATTTTCCTAAGCCCAGTTTTTAATATTTACACTATTTTTTACGTAACAACTTAGAATTTCAGTCATTAATTTTGAATTTGTCCAATATACCTGGAATTTTAGTCATTCATGTTCAATTTGACTGCTATGCATTCCTAGCTTGCATTTTTATGCTTATGGCTTGCATTTTACACCAAGTGTCCATAAAAGTGAAAAGAGGTTAAAATTGCACCTTTCATAGGTTGACTATGAGCATACGAGGTTAGGTTATATAAAATTAACAAAAGGATAGTCTTCTCAATATATCTAGCCATCCAATTTCCAAAACCATTTACTATAAGCATTTAATAGGAGGGTTTGGCTTGCACTTTTATTAATCTAGGTGGATATTTCATAAATACAAGACAACCATGTAGTGTTTTTGCACAACAGGCACTTTCTGAACCCAAATTGAAAAACTAAATGTATAATAATGTGGAAAATAGTAAAACATACCATTTCCAACTAAACTAACTCAAAAATACCCAATACTTAGGGCTGGGCGGGCATTTCTCTGATTTGGGTAAAACTGGGTTGAAAACACAAAAGTTGTCATTTTGTCAATTTAACTGTGGGCAAATGAAACTTAATTTTAAAAAACTGAAAGAGGTTTTTGTCAAAAATATATCTATCTTCAACCCCATGGTGTTAGTTTCAAATTATGACAATTGTACGGACTGTGGCATGCATTTTCCTAAGCCCAGTTTTGAATATTTACACTGTTTTTTACGTAACAACTTAGATTTTTAGTCATTTTTTTTTAATTTGTCCAAGATACTTGCAATTTTAGTCATTCATGTTCAATTTGACTACTATGCATTCCTAGCTTGCATTTTTATGCTTATGGCTTGCATTTTACACCAAGTGTCCATAACAGTAAAAAAAGGTTAAAATTGCACCTTTCATAGGTCGATTGTGAGCATATGAGGTTAGGTTATATAAAATTAACACAAGGATAGTCTTCTCAATATATCTAGCCATCCAATTTCAAAAACCATTTACTATAAACATTTAATAGGAGGGTTTGGCTTGCATTTTTATTAATCTAGGTGGATATTTCATAAATACAAGACAACCATGTAGTGTTTATGAACAACATGCACATTCTGAACCCAAATTGAAAAAATAAATGTATAATAATGTGAAAAATAGTAAAACATACTATTTCCAACTAAAATCACTCAAAACTACCCAATACTTAGGGATGGGCGGGCATTTCCCTGATCTGGGTAAAACTGGGTTGAAAACACAAAAGTTGTCACTTTGTCAATTTAACCGTGAACAAATGAAACATAATTTTAAAAAAATGAAAGAGTTTTTTGTCAAAAATATATCTATATTCAACCCCATGGTGTTAGTTTCAACTTATGACAATTGTACGGACTGTGGCGTGCATTTTACTAAGCCCAGTTTTGAATATTTACACATTGTTTTTTACGTAACAACTTAGAATTTCAGTCATTAATTTTGAATTTGTCGAAGATACCTGGAATTTTAGTCATTCATGTTCAATTTGACTGCTATGCATTCCTAGCTTGCATTTTTATGCTTATGGCTTTCATTTTATACCAAGTGTCCATAAAAGTAAAAAAAGGTTAAAATTGCACCTTTCATAGGTCGACTGTGAGCATACGAGGTTAGGTTATATAAAATTAACACAAGGATAGTCTTCTCAATATATCTAGACATCCAATTTCCAAAACCATTTACTATAAACATTTAATAAGAGGGTTTGGTTTGAGAGTACATCAAAACATGTAGAGAAGAATATTACTATATTATTATATTTCTCACTCTATTACTCTATTTTTTCCAAAATAGTTAGAATGCCAAATTTTTACTCTCTTATTTACTCTTACTTTATTATTTTCAATAAGTATACTTAACATGATAGAAAAATAAGTATACTTGATATGCTAGAAAGTTAACTATATTGATGATATTCATTGATTGATTGAACATGTGAACATTACTTAATGGGAATTCATTAGAAATTAACTATTATGAAACTACTTGAACACTTATCAACTTTGTGCTTGGTTTATTTCTAAAGGGTTTTTCTTGGATAACATTGCAAAAAAAAATGTTTAACTCTATAACAAATGGATAGTATTCAACAATTGACCATCCATTTAATCATCTTTGAATTAAGAGTAGAAACTTTGGCTTTGGGTAATACAATGTAGAGATACATTTTATCTTCCATTCCCTAGTTGGTACCTCTATTAGTAATAAAAAAATATTTATAGACAATCATATTATCATATTTGTGGCCATCCCGAAGGAAACCCAAACCACATATTAAACATAAGTTTAACACTTTTAGTTTTATCTACCAAATTAAATCTATAAACAATGCTAAAATTAAGGCCATCAACAATTTCTATGTTTTGAGCATATCCATTATCAGGGTACATGTCTAAAACATGATGTGAACTGACAGATTGAATGCCATTCATCATCTTTTGAGGCAGATCATCAAGCATTATGGTTCATAATTGTATTGTTGCTTTCACATCCACTGTTCATGTTATTAGTAATTAGCAAACTAAAATGAATATGCAGGAGCTCAAGTCTTCAGGTTAAGAATATTATCACTATGAAGAAAACAACCGGTCGACCCCACAAGCCTGTGAAGTCGAAAATTTATAGCAAGAGGAACAACAGGGTAAAATTTTAGCAAGACTACAAAGAGTTCTAAGATATATCAGAGCTTGAGGCGAAAGCAAATGCAGATGTTGAACAACTGGAAGTAACTCCTTGCACCCTTGAGGTTGTAAGAGAAGTTTCAGAACCTAAAAGCATGGGAACAACGAGTATACAACAACTAGAAGCACCAATCATTAAAAAGGTTCGTGCTCATGTTAACAACCCTGAAACGTTTAAGAGGCAAGCCAAGACTAGGACCACAAACAAGTTTCAGTCAAATATGAAGAAATTTCACAGAGAAAATAAAAATAAAAATGAAGAATCCTCCAACGAAGAAGATATGCAGTCCAGAATGTTGGAAGGTATGATTTATAAAGGTTTACAATCCATTGAAGAAAATATTAAATCAATTCTAGAGATTCCAGTGTTGAAGTTTTCGAGGAAGCAATAAGGAGAAGATAAATATCCCAAGAGGAAAATGTCAAGTTATTCAAACAGAATCAGGAGCTACAGTTTGGATCCAAAATAATTTCTAGGCTTTTTGTTTAGAGTAGGATGAAACACGGGTTGGTAATGGATGGTAGGGAAGTGCTACTGCACATTTTGTAAACTTTATCAAATCTGAACCTATATGAGCCAATCTTGCTTTTAAATTGATACAAATACTTTCAATGTTTTTGATACTTTTGTGGTGGATTTGATGAAAATCAGTATTTTTGATGATAGTTTATGATCATTACAGATATTATGTGTGTATTTTCTTCTATGTGAAGCTAGTTTCCTTTCATAGACGATATGTTATAGATTCTAACAACTTCTGTTTTTCAAAAAATGCACATATATGTTTGTTGATAAATAGATAATAGGCTCATTTGCAAAAAAGATTATATGTCTATGTACATAGATGCCAATGATTGGAGTATTTGTATTTTTTATTCTGATTGCAAATATTGCTATCGACAAGGCCAAGAACTCGAATGTGCCAATTGGATTCTGCAATTACCATAGATGTTAACATTTTACAAAGGTTTTTGTTGTTTGATTTTGTAATTGGAAATTGATAAATGTCAAGGTTTGTGTATGGGTTTTATTTTTATTTTTTTTAAGTAATGGTGTATTGTGTGTTTTTGAAGAAAGTTGTTTGCAGTATGTAGAGAGGTACCATAAAGAGTTTTTTGGGCAAAGTGCAGAGAGATTATGTTTCCTCAAATTTTGGTTTAATGATCATTTTTAGTGAAGTTGTCATTGAGAATCCATGGATTTTTACTATTTTCATGTCTACATCAACAAAAGAAGTCTTGCTTGTGTTTTGTATGGCATAGGTTTGAGTTTTTAAAATAGTGCTTTTAAAATAAATTGAGAGATTAGTTTCGCATAGTATTTTTTTATGGTATATGGTTTTCTTGTTAGAATATAATTAGCATAAGTTATTTCATTATATTTGTCATGTTGGCATGTCAGAGTTTATTTTCATTATGATTATGTTCTCCATGATTAAGCACTAGTGTAATGTTGCACGAATTTATTGAATGTTATTGGGTGTTTGTTGGATCCAACAACTGTAAGTTGTCCCTAAATTTAGACATAGTACTAGTGTAAATATGAAACAATAGAGTAACATAGAATATTGTTTTGAGTCTTAGTTGATTTCCCACCTCTCCACTTCTTTGGCTTGATTTCTCAACATTCCACCCCCATGAGCTTTGCAATCGACTAATAAAGTTTAACCATGCCTATGTTTTCTTATTCTTTCTCATCAAAGTTATCTTTAGTGTATGCCCCAATATCCTCCACTTCTTCCCATCTATCTTCTATGATGATCAAGACTTGTTGGTGTCTATCTCCCATGGAGTTGTTCATGCACCCAAGGTTTCACTAAGAGGGATTACAACATGTTTTTTTTTTCACAGAAACGGTTGAGATTTTTATATATATAAAAAGTAAAGTAGAACCGAAGTACATAGTGTAGGACTAGGTTGCTCATCATCATTGATGGTCTGCCTCTACTCTACCAATCATCATGTTAAAAAAAAAAAAAAAACTTGCACCTAACAGACCGATCTTTAGACATATCTGGATTATAGCCTTGATTTTATAAACGCTTGATAGAATAATTACAAACTATGACCAACTTACAGATAGACTTATAGACGCTAGACTAGAAGTTTCAGCATCTTGATATTGTAGAAAACTTAAAATTCAAAAATCCCTGTTCATAAAAACCGAAGTCTGTTCGGTGTATGAGCTCCCAGATGATCATGAGGTATTTTCCATACTGTTTCGACAAAAAAAGACCAAAAAAATTCAACAAAAAACAAACAGAAACACTGCCAGGTGATTTAGCAATCACTGTATATTGTCAAACGTGCCTTGCTGATTCAGAAGAAATTCTTTCAAGCCCTCGCTCTCGTCTCGAATTCCTTTGAAATTTTCTACAACTTTGTTGGTAATGGCACGAATCTCCCTAATCTGAGCCGTGTCCCGAGCATCCCCTTTCTCCATTGCCACCTCGAGGGCCTGCAATTTTTCCTTCAACCTAATAACTTCCAATTTTGCTGCAATCTCTGAATTTCTCAGACGGACCACTATTTCCTTTAATTCCACAGCATCCAAATGAAGAACATGAACCTAATATTCAAGGATGGTCAACCGATATTCCATGACGCTGGTACAGGCTTCCTGCGTTTTCTTTTCCAACACCCCAAAGCCGTGAGGCCATTCCATACTCAAACTGAAACTGGAACCTGCAAATTCACCAAGTGAGGAGAATTTTCATTTTCTGTAGACTGCTGCACCACCTTCCAATGTCGTTCTCTGAGCTTGGCTCATGCACTGAAAACCATCCATATACCCTGGCCATGCGGGAGCTAGTTTGCGAAAATCCAGAGAGTTGTTGCCAATAATAGGTGTAGTACTCATACATGGATGAAACCCAGAGTTTTCCATACTCTTGAAGCTAGTTTGGAATTTGCAAATGCAGACACATGCCTGAGGCCGGTCTGGCACCCATTGAAATATAGCGTGCATTGTTGTGACCTTTCGCAGAGGCCAAGAGGGATTCCCCGTGTGGGAATGTGAAGCCTTAATGCCCAAATCCTTTCCTCGATAATCCTAGGTGGGTTTTGAACTAAAGTCTATAAACTGCTGCCGAGCAAGATCCGCTTGGGGGTGAATCCAAACCAAATTCCAATTGATGTTTGACATTGAAAACAAGAATGTTAAAGAGTCAAGGGATCCCAATAGTTTTTTTGGTTGTGCCATTGCTGACAAGGACACCTCTACCTAAGGTGAAACCCTCATTTGCCTTCTTGTCAACATCTTGGTTATTCAATCTCAGAACATGGTAGAAGCTAATAGAGTCAAATTCACTCACGAGATACTTGAGTAGGCTATGAACTTTGGAGATTGGCCTTTTGTTATTCAAACTCAGGTTCCTCTCCCTTATTACAATCATAGAGTCGCCATAGACCGCAAGATCAATGATGCCATCTTCTCTTGCGATCTCCAGTCCTTTCGTAAGAGCAAGCCATTTCAACCTATTATTCGTGCTTCTTCCAATGCCCCAAGCATATTCATTTCTCTTATTTCCAGTGGGAGTCATGTAGTACTCCTCCCGAGACTGCCAACCCAGAAGAGGGGTTACAACATGTTGCAAGGTCACAAACATTTGATTATTTCCTCCTTAGGTATTCTCCACTCTCAAATTTTTCATCAAACTAGAGCAACCACATGCATGTGGATATTGCACCCCTTTTCCATAATTGCAATTATGTACATTGGATGATTTTTAAGCACCCTCCCAATGAGGACAAAGGAAACCAATGAGAAAATGCTTAACTACTATATCATAAGACTTGATTAGATTTTTTGGAAGGTAAGGGTATATGTCACAATACAATGCATTCTCGCTAGTTTATTTGTCTTCGTTGATTGATTATTTTTAATGGTGGTTCGTATAGAAAGGAAGTTGCTAAGAAATCCATCTAGATTGTTTCCTATGAATGATACTATGGGTTTGGATGCCATATCGACGAGGAGTCTAATATACTCATGGGTATGTACTAATATTTCGTTGCTTCCATTTTTGGCTTCAAGTCTCCAATGTGCTAGTGTTTTGGTTTTGGCGACAGGGATTTCAACACCATAGATGTTAACATTTTACTTTATTATTTTCAATAAGTATACTTAACATGCTAGAAAAATAAGTATACTTAACATGCTAGAAAAATAAGTATACTTAACATGCTAGAAAGTTAACTATATTGAAATTGAAAATGTAAGTTGTGTATAGTTGACTTGAAACACATTTGTAATTTTTATTATAGTTTGGAAAAGGTAGAACACATTTGTAATTTTTATTATAGTTTGCAAAAGTCAGAACACATTTGTAACTTTTATTATAGTTTGGAAACGTCGGAACACATTTGTAATTATTATTTTAGTTTGGAAAAGTCAACGTGCTAGTATCCTGTGCATGCATCCTGTGCGTGCATCCCCTTCTTCCTTTCTGAGTGTGCCATCATCCTGCAAAATGGAAACAACAGCCTCATGTTCCATACCATCAACTGAAACAGGGGGTTCTGAAGTTGCTGAGAGGTTCACTGTCAGAAAATTCGGAGAGAGCGCTGAGGCATGGAGTGACAGAACCAAATGGACATAAGGTATGTTAAATGTCCTGGTCAGAGTAGGAGTGCATCATTTTCTTTTCGTTCAGTTCAATTTCAACAATGAAGAGATAGATAATGCCATTTCTAGTTATGATGTCCAGTCCAAGGAATTGATTATTTTTGGGAAGAGGGTTTTTCTGGACCCTGATTTGTTGTCCAGTGCAACGATGGAAAACAAAGGGTGAGATGGCAAACAAAATATGTGGAAAAAAGGTTTTGGTTGGCCAGAATGGTTTAAAGATGCAATATGTTCCCCCAGGACTGTACAAAACCTTAATTCAAATTGTACTTAGGACAAATATGAATCACCACAAGCAAGATATTTCAGGTGATTGTATGAAGTTGGTGATTCATTGGATTGAAGACTTGGCCATAGATGTCCCTCAAATATTGGAAAAAAAAATGCATTTTGCACTGCAGGACAACAAAATGAAGAGAGTGAAGTTCAGTTACCCTGGTACACTACAAACAATTATTGACTTATATCAACCCAACACTGTTTCAAGAAGACGATTTAAAAATACATACGTTAAGAGGTCGAAACTCGACAAAATTAACCAGGAAGTTCCTAAAAAATCTCCAAAGGACAATGTACAAGTCCTTGAAGAGCCTTTTGAGTACTGTATGCAAGGTATGGGAGGTGACCCTGAAGAATTTGATGCTGTCTCAATTGTGGTCAGATTACATGAAGGCAGAGAAATAAATGTAAATGAGATGCATGATGTTGAGTTTAATGAACAAGAGGAGCATAGCGATGATGATATTTATGCTCCTGCAAAAATGCCACTTGTTATATATACACCTCCACAGTGGGGAGTTGAGAAAACTTTCTCTCCAAAAGATTTTGTTGATGGTAAATTTTTTTTTAAGCTATTCAATGAAATGTTGTATTTCAAAGAAAAAGATGAATTTCAAAGAAAAAACTAAATTTCAAAGAAAAAAGTTTTCCTATTGGTATCTTACCGCAATACAGAGCATAGAACTCTGTAGGATTAAGGAGATGCAAATTCAGGACCTTTTAAAGGTAGGCACTATTTTTCAAAAAGAAATAGTTGCCAAATTCCTTTTTTTGAAGCCTCGTTAAAATTTTCACTATTTACAGGTAATTGCAAGGTTAGAAACAAAACATGTGGATACTATGGAATCTTCTATTAAAAATTTGCAAATGCTGGACCTCTTTAAGGTAGGAGGCATTTTTCAATGCTTTTTTCCAAAAAAAAATTGCCAAATTCCATTTTTTGAAGCCTCCTTAAAAATTTTCCTGTTTACAAGAAATTACAGGATTACAAGAATCCCTTGTGAAGACTATGGACAGTTCAAGAAGGAAAATAGCAGGCAAGGACAATGTTATTCAGTCTTTGAATAAAGAACTAGAAAAAAATCGAGATGGATTTAAAAAGGAAAATGATGCATGCAGAGAAGAATTCATTAATTTTCGGAAGAAAGATGAAGAAACCATAAATAGACTGTAAGATGAGCTGAAACATCGGCCAGAGGTTTTGGACATTCCCCCTCTAAACACTATTATCGGCCAAGAAGCAAGACTTATGGCTGAAGTCAATAAGCAAAACATAATAATTGAAATAATGAAGGCTGACTTTCAAAAAGTCCTTGCTGAAGACTACAATAAACATCAACTTGAGATAAATAAATATAGAAAAAAAGAGGAAAACATGAAAAACATAATTGCTAAGAAAGAAAAAGAGTTGAAAGAAAAAATAGTTGAACTTGAAAAGATTACTGCAAAAGTATAGACTAGAGGAGTTGAACTACATAGTACGCATCTGATTCCTGGTCAAATTTATGATATGCCAGTACACCAAAAAGATTTAATAAGGTATGAGAGTTCCCTACAAAACAGATAGAAGGCACTGGACATAGCTTTTAATGCAATACAAGCTCATAAAAAAGTCAAAAAGGGGTTACAAAGCTATCATGCCTTCTTAAGAATTCGAGAGAGGTCCTTGATGGATGTTATTGCAGTAGTGAATGCTGGAGCAGATCTCATTGCGTGGTCAACCATACATGAAACATTGAAAAAGAAGATAGCCGAGAGGGAAGATGAGATTGAAGAGCTCAGATTGAAAATACTGGAGGATAGAGAATCACAACATTTGGGATGTAAGTCTGAGATAGAAGATCTGAAATCCCAAATTGCCACTCTGCAGAAGAACAAGACACTTCAGCGAGTAGCAATTGTGTATACTCCAGATAATACATAATGAGGGAAAAAGAGTTGGAGACAGAGACAGAGCAGCTCAGGAAAAAATTGACCCAAGTTCAGTCTGAGTTGAAACATGCAAATGATCGTCTTCAGCAAAAGGAAAAGGAACACGAAGAGAAAAATAAGAAGAATGTGGAATTGTTGAATAAGTACATCCAAGATGAAGATAGATTGAATGAGAGTTTGCACAAATATGCAACAAAAGTGAAAGAATTAGAATGAAAATATGAACATGCACCTGCACCTGCTGCAACATCTGAATAACCATAAGCTTCTAGACAAGGCAAGAGACTAGAATGTACAAATTTATCTTCTCTAGAAAAGGAGGACTTGCAGCCTAAACCTCCCAAGCAGCCTAGAACTATGGAATAACATTATTTATATATGATGTGTATGTAAATACATTTCAAGTTTTAATACATAAATTTATATATGTGTGTGTGTGTATTTCTCGACAATGTATATGTTTTTGATGCATTTAATGTGAATGGTAGATCCTAGCTGTTTGCTTGGAACTGTGAATATTATAGGGATATTATGGGGATGATGGATTGAGAACTTTCAAGTTATTTATGAGAATTTTGATTCTATGTATTGCTGTATTTATGTAAGTTTCTTTATCTAATGAAACTGAAATTCCAATTTTGGAACAATGTCATACAATTCTACTCATGCAACCAAATTTCAGCGAATAACCCAAAGCTGTAATGCCTATAGAATTGGCCTTAAAAAGACAGAAATTTACAAAATATAAGCAAACATAGAAAACAACTGTAATTTTTACTGAAAAAAAAAATTAAATATTTAATATTCCTTCCAGCATTTGTTACATTTCCAAAATTTGGTAACATGAATGTTAGCACAATAGAATAAATTTTTAGTACGGCAAGATCACTAGAAATGCTTATTGCAACATAAGTTTCTTTCACCATTTTGCACACAATGTTGCATTTCGATCATCTAGGACTTTTTTCTTTTTGGCTTGTCTCACACTTCTTATAATGACATAAGTTTTTATAGGATTCCCAGCATCCATCTTTTGGATATCAACTACTGCCCCTTGAATTGCTTGTTTTTCACCACTCTTCCCTGTACCATTTACTGAGGATGGAACACCCTTTTTATTGTGAGTCATAACCTCCATCATTGGCATATCAATAGAAGCTACTCCATATACTTCTTGTAATTCATTGATTTTCCTTGCTTCATTTCTTGATGATGAAACACCGATTTCACAGTAATTTTCAGTCACCATAATAGGTATTTCAACACCAACTTCTCCATTCAATTCTTGTGTTTGATCAGTTTGCGCTGCCACTTTTCTCTTGGATGAAACACTTAGAGTTTTACTGTTATTTCTTCTTTGAACATTATTTTTTGCATTGCGCCTTCCAAAGCGATGTGATTCACGAAAAGCCTCTTCACCATATTTGCTTATTGGCCTTGATCTTGGAAGATGATTACTGAACTACGAGAACATATTAGTATTTAGTAGTTAAAAACAGATTATGAGTCCTCACACCATAAAATGAAAGCAGAATTAGAAACCATTTAAAATTAGGGCATACTTATTGTTGGTGGTGCAATCAATGATTTCTTAGATTGTCTTACCCATGACTGAAATAGTTGTTTTACTTGTTTAGAAGTGACATCAAAGAAGAGGGATGCCAACTGTGCTGCAGTTTCGTCATTTAGTGGACTTCTTGTCTTTTCATATTCAACACGAAGTTGACATCTAATATTCAAAGCCAAAAATCTTCTTTCTTTAAAATTTTGGAAAGTACCCTCTGATCTCATAACCAGTTTTAAAAAATTGTGCTCACATCTCAGTTACAAGACACATTTTGTCATGTTCAAATGTGTTTCTATACTCCTTAGCAAATCCTGTTCCTCCTCCTTGGTTGTTGTTCAAATTTTTCATTTCCTTATGCTTACATTCCATTACTTCATTCCTTAACCGTCCTAAAGTATAAGGATGATCAGCCCTAGTGATGTGAAGAGCATGGGCCCCTTGGATATGCATATAAGGAACCATCTCATCTCCTAAACAACAGGAACACAACCAAAGCCACTCACTAACAAGGAATCCAATCCTGCAATGATAGTGGATCAAAAGTTATATCGTGAATGAGATAATACCACCATGTTGAAATACATAAAACTATGAACTTAGTATAAATTGGCATACTTTTCCTCATATTCATATTTATCATCCTCTACACACCCTTTCAATTGCACCATGTGGAATTCTTTATAACACTTCCACATCCTCACCAACATTTTATACTTTTCTTCATCTGGTAGGTCTTCAATAACCTACAAGCACAACATTTCAGTGTACATAATACACTACTTAATTTTCTATTAAAATTGCATAAAAATAAGAGCGAATTTCACTCTTGTGCCATCATAAAATCATCACTTATTGTTAGTCAAGACCCACATTAAAAATATTGGATATGCTAACATAATTATTAAACCTTTAAAATACCCTCATGCCGAATGAGGATCTTGTCTGATGCAGATCCATATGATTTCCCATAGTTAATATCATTGTACTCTTGGCCCCTATGATGGTATGGTTCTCCGGTCTTACATGGAACACCAATTTTCTCCATCGTCTCCCAAATTTGAAAAAATTCCATTTCCTCAATCGCTCTAGTTGGATGAACCTTGTCGTAACCTTGTGCAATTTTTAGAATTTCACAAAACATCTTCAAAACAGTTCTGATTCCGACATGGCGAGCACAATATACAAGGTTGGACATTGAGCGAGGAGTCAGTTGTAATATGTTGGTAGCACATGTTTCACTAGGTAAGAGTTAGTTAAATAATAATAATTTCCATTTATAGTAAAGAAATAATTCTGAAAGCATGTACCTTTTGATCATTTGTTCTATTCATGAGATACTTTTTGATAATATTCAATTCTTTGCTGCATAAGGCTGGTTGAATGTCTGCAATACACTCATCCAACTTTTCTTCCCATCCTTCAATGCTTTGTTCCAAAGAAGGATTCAATTCCTAAAGTTTTAGCCCAAAGTAAGATTAATAAAGTCATGGCAAGATATCAACAAAAATCAGTAAAGTTTTAATAAATATGTAAAACGTACTATGAACAAGTTCGGTGACATTGCATAAAACTTGGAAATGCTACGAATAGTATCCCCATCTTGAATTTTGATTTTATCTGTAACCATGTGTATAGATTTTTTATGGCATATGCACCAAGGACAAAAACTATTCCCCATTGGAGAAACATTATTATTGCATACTAAACTGCATATGGCCACTAGATCATGGCACTCGAACAAATTCACTTCTATTGCCCTTCCATCTGGCATTAGGATCCCATCTTGTGAAAGTTTGTTTATCTGATTCATTAAGTTATCCTCATTCGTAGGATCAACAGCATGTGCTAAAACCTGTTTATATTCTTCCTTCCCATCCCATTTTCCAAGGCTTACACAGGACATAAAGCCACTATCTTCTAGTAACTCAAATAATATCTCACATACCTGCTATTAGAAAAACAGGATCGCAGAGCAATAACAATAAACAAAAATGCAAATATAATCACACATACACATTACAAGAGAGACACAGATATATCGTGGTTCACCCAACTTGGGCTACGTCCACACTGAATTTGCCAGTCCTTATTATTATTACCATCCAGCAAGGTGAAAGGATACAACCTGCAGCACAACCGCTACACTTCCTCTTCTCTGTTTCACAGTCTCTCTCCTGATCTCAAAGATCTTTACAATGCATAAAACCTAATACATCAACAACCCTAGCCGTATTACAATGTCTTTATTTTATAGGGGAAATACAATGGGAAAATACCACGGGATACCCAAAACCATGGGCCTGCAAAACAGCTGGCGAAAACAGCCCCAAAAATTTTCTCCCCCTGGAACCCCTTGGGGGGGCGATGCCCCCCCACACCCCCCCGCTGGGGTGAGTGTACAGTCCACCTACATATCATATAGAACTGGGGTACAAACACGGCTGATACAATATCATATATGGGACTAGAAGATCTGGCTCCACAACCAACAATCTCCCACTTGGAGACTGATCACAGCAACTCCACCGCTGCTGCACTTGCTGGAATTGGACTTGGAAAATTTCTCCTCTTCACCTTCATGCTAGAAGGCCAACTAAAACCGAGCATGAACTCAGTTTCTCTCTGGTCACTACCTTTGTGAACATGTCTGCAGGATTCTGGCTAGTATGTATCTTTTCCAGCTTCAACAGTTCATCTTCCAAAACAGAGCGTATGAAATGGTACTTGAGCTGTATATGTTAAGTCCTGGAATGGAATGCTGAGTTCTTTGCAAGGTGAATGGCACTCTGGCTGTCACTATACAATCTGCTATCCTTCTACTTCTTACCCACTTCCTCCATAAACCTCTGCAACCAAATCATCTCTTTACTAGCCTCTGTAATGGCAACATACTCTGCTTTTGTTGTTGAAAGTGCAACAACCTTATGTAGTTTCGAAATCCAGCTTACTGCTGTTCCACCTACAGTAAACACATACCCTGTGGTACTCCTCCTGCTATCCTTGTCACCTGCCATATTTGCATCAACATATCCCTGTAGAACAATGTCTGAACCTCCAAAACATAATGCCTCAGTAGTAGTATCTCTCAAATACCTGAGAATCCACTGTACTGCCTTCCAATGTTCTTTACCTGGATTGTTCATATATCTGCTCACAACTCCCACTGCATGTGCAATATCTGGTCTTGTGCACACCATGGCATACATCAAACTTCCAACTGCTGATTGATAGGGAATCTTGGACATGTAATCTATCTCTTCTTGTGTCTTGGGACACATTTCCTTACTTAGACTGAAATGGCTAGCCAAAGGTGTACTTACAGGTTTTGCATTCTGCATTCTGAACCTCTCCAACACCTTTTGTATGTACTCACTTTGAGACAATGTCAATTTGCGATTTTTCCTGTCTCTCATTATTCTCATACCAAGGATTTGCTTTGCAGCACCCAAATCCTTCATCGCAAATGAATTAGCTAGCTTCCTTTTGAGTACATTTATATCCTGCATGTCAGACCCTGCAACAAGCATGTCATCCACATACAATAACAAGATAATATATCTTCCATTGTCTAGCTTCTTGAAATAAACACAGTGGTCAGAATGACATCTACTATAACCTTGTTCTGTCATAAACCTGTCAAACTTTAGATACCACTGCCTTGGAGCTTGCTTCAAGCCATACAAGCTCTTTTTCAACCTGCATACCAGATCCTCCTTACCTTTGACCTCATACCCTTGTGGCTGCTGCATATATATTTCTTCCTCCAAATCCCCATGAAGGAAGGCTGTTTTTACATCTAACTATTCAAGATGCAAATCTTCTACAGCCACTAGACTTAAGATAGTCCTAATTGAAGTCATCTTAACAACAGGAGAAAATATTTCATCAAAATCTATACCTTTCTTCTGTGCAAACCCCTTTACAACAAGTCTAGCCTTGTACCGCTTCTTACCTCCTTCTTCTTCCTTCAACCTGTAAATCCATTTGTTTTGCAATGCTCTTTTACCAGCAGGCAACTGAACCAAATCCCAAGTCTGGTTTCCTACCAATGAGTCCATCTCCTCATTCATGCCTTGCTCCCACTTCTTTCTAGTTTCCACCTGCATTGCTTCTTCATAACATTCTGGTTCACCAGAATCAGTCATCAACAAATAATACATTGAAGGAGAGTATCGTTCAGGGAGTCTACTTAACTTAGTAGATCTTCTTACAGTTGCAGGAGTTTCAGGTACTTGCTGCTGCTCTTGATTTTCTGGCACCTTCAGAACTTCATTTTCTTTAATTTCATCAAGCACTATGTACTCTGTGTTTTCCTTTTCCTATGTCTTTCCCTGCAACTGATCTTTATACATGACCTTTTCATTGAATATCGCATCTCTACTCCTGATGATTTTGTTATTTTCATAATCCCATAAACGATAACCAAATTCATCAACCCCATATCCAATAAAGGTACATTTCTTAGATTTAGCTTCAAGCTTTGTTCTATTTTCTTTATCAATATGGACAAATGCTTCACAACCAAACGTTCTAAAAAATGAGTAGTTTACCTTTTTATCTCTCCATGCTTCCTCTGGAATACCACCATCCAAAGCACTTGAAGGTCCTCTGTTTATTAAATAAACAACAGTATTTACAGCATCCGCGCAAAACTGTAAGGGCAACCCTGCATACAGTCTCATACACCTTGCACTCTCCATGATCATTCTATTCATCCTTTCTGACACACCATTTTCCTTTGGTGTTCCTGGGACTATCTTCTCTTTACGAATCCCATGGTATGAACAGTAACTATCAAACTCCTTGCCGCAGTACTCACCTCCATTATCAGATCTGAGACACTTCAATCTTTTTCCTGTCTCATTCTCAACCAAAGCTTTCCACTTCTTAAAAGTAGCAAACACATCAGATTTCTGTCTAATGCAATAAACCCAAGTTTTTCTAGTTGCATCATCAATAAATGTAACATAATAATGAGAGCCACCAAGAGATTTTACTTGAGCCGGTCCCCATACATCTGTATGCACAAGCTCTAATTTTTCATTCTTCTTTTGTTTCCCAACCCTGAGAAATCTGACTCTCTTCTGTTTTCCATAAACACAGTTTTCACAGAATTCCAAACTTACCTGCTTCAAATCCGGCAGCAACTTCCTTGAGTGGAGAATCTGCATCCCCTTCTCACTCATGTGGCCAAGCCTATGATGCCACAATGCTGTATCTGTTCCTGTGGAAGCTAAAGAGATAGAATGGTTAGTATTATGAGGACATAAATACAACATACCTACTCTGTCTCCTTTTGCTATCACCATTGATCCTTTAGTGATCTTCCACCACTTTTCTCCGAACATAGATAGACAGCCGCCATCTCCCAACTGCCCTGTTGAGATCAGATTTCTTTTCATAGCAGGAATATGCCTAACATCTTTCAACAACCAATCAGTTCCATTCTTAACTTTTATCCATACCTTACCCATTCCAACAATTTTACATGGCTCATCATCACCCAATAAAACATGTCCAAAGTCACCAGGAACATACTCATGAAAGTATTTCCTATGGGGTGTAGCATGACATGAAGCTCCTGAATCTACTACCCAATAATCACTAGTATTATCTAATGCAAGAATCAAAGCATCTTGTAACACATCACCTGCTACATTTGCTTCCTGGGTAGTTTCCTTCTGTGCATCTCCTTTCTTCTTTAGAGATTTGCAGTCTTTCTTCAGATGTCCTTTCTTTTCACAGTTCCAACACTCTATCTTTTCCAGTCTGGACTTGGATCTTCCCATTTTAGACTTTCCACGATTACGTTGGCTCTTTCCTCTCTCCTTTTGTCTTCCCCTGCTCTCCATGGTCAACGCATTACCTGATGTCTCACCTGTGCTTTTTCTTCGCATTTCCTCGCTAAGAATAACACTAATAACATCATCAAATTTCAAGGTGTTTGAACCAAAGACAGAGTTACTTACAGCCATGACCAAGCTATTCCAGCTTTCTGGCAATGAACACAAGATTAGAAGAGCCCTAACCTCATCATCAAAGTTCACACTTACAGAACTTAGCTGATTTGTAACCGTATTAAACTCATTTAAATGATCAGTAACAGATCCACCTTCAGACATCTTCATATTAAATAAACGCTTCATTAGAAATACCTTGTTGGAGGCCGAGGGTTTTTCATACAGCTTACCCAATGCTTTCATCAAACCCTCTGTTGTCATTTCTTTTGAGATATTGAAAGCCACCGACGAAGCCAGGCTCAACCGTATTGTTCCCAGATCCTTTCTGTCAAGAACCTCCCATTCTTCGTCCTTCATAGCCGTCGACTACTTTACTTTCCCTCCCAACGGTAGGAATAGATCCTTCTGGTACAGATAGTCCTCCATTTGCATCTTCCATAACCCAATGTTTTGGCTGTTAAACTTCTCAAACTTAAACTTTCCTTCTTCTGCCATTGCTCCCACTCGAACCAGAAACCCTAGCTTCCTGCGGGTTTAATTGCCAAATAGACCTTTGGCTCTGATACCAATTGTTAGAAAAACAGGATCTCAGAGCAATAACAATAAACATAAATGCAAATATAATCACACATACACATTACAAGAGAGACACAGTTATATCGTGGTTCACCCAACTTGGGCTACGTCCACACTGAATTTTCCAGTCCTTATTATTATTACCGTCCAGCAAGGTGAAGGGATACAACCTGCAGCACAACCGCTTCCCTTCCTCTTCTCTGTTTCACAGTCTCTCTCCTGATCTCAAAGATCTTTACAATGCATAAAACCTAATACATCAACAACCCTAGCCGTATTACAATGTCTTTATTTTATAGGGGAAATACAATGAAAAAATACCATGGGATACCCAAAACCATGGGCCCCGCAAAATAGCTGGCGAAAACAACCCCAAAAATTTTCTCCCCCTGGAACCCCATGGGGGGGCGATGCCCCCCCACACCCCCCCTGTTGGGGTGAGTGTACAGTCCACCTACATATCATATAGAACTAGGGTACAAACACGGCTCATACAATATCATCTATGAGACTAGAAGATCTGGCTCCACAACCAACACCTGCCCACCTCGATCATAATGTACATGAGAATCAATACAAAGTTTGAAAGAAACTTCAATGACTCTACTTCCAGTCCTCTTTTCATAGGACTCAACCATAAAGGAAGCATATGACTTTACTTGCTTCACTCTAACTCCATATGTGAGACCATCGGTTCTCTCCCAACCCATATCAATATCCTCAGCTTCTTTGCTCCACTTTTTCATCTCCTTGGAAACTGAAGTTGGACTAACCCCTTGCAATACACCATGACGGTCAATCCGCTTCAGACATTGCAAAGCCTTATGGCTCATGCTTGATTCAATAATTACATAAGCCATATTCCTAGGCACAAAATCATTACATATCTCTTGCATAACAATTGATCGAAGTTTATGAAGCACTCCATCTAGGTGTTCAAGAACATCCTCAAATTTAGAATCTTGATTGTAGTTTTTGCTCATGAAGTACCCAATTCCAGAAATAATGTCATTTACATCTACATCTTCAAGTGACTTCCCAGAGAACCATCTACCAATTTCCTTAAATTTTTTGTTCCCCTCATTTAGTCTGTAGTTAAACCATCCAGACTGCTTCTTAAGACTCAATAAGGATGTCCTTAAGCGGTTTCCTGCTAACCTTCTAGTTACAGCATATGTAGTTTGATATGTTGAACACCCTTCAAGCATTTCTACTGAAGCTTTTACATCTATGGAATTTTGATTTTATGTAGGTGCATTTCTATCCATTTGTCCTTCTGGCATTTCTACTGAAGCTTCTACATCTGCAGAATTTTGATTTTTCTATAGTTGCATTTCTATCCATTTGTCCTTCAGGCATTTGTACTGAAGCTTGTACATCTGTAGAATTTTGATTTTCTGTAGTTTCATTTCTATCCATTTGTCCTTCAGGCATTTGTACTGAAGCCTGTACATCTGCAGAATTTTGATTTTCTGTAGGTGTATTTCTATCCATTTGTCCTTCAGTCATTTCTACTGAAGCTTGTACATCTGCAAAATTTTGATTTTGTGTAGGTGCATTTCTTTCCATTTGTTCGTGAAAGGTAGTTCTTTCAACTGTTTCATGACTTCTAGTTGTATCCAACTTCTCAAGGGATGTATGTTCAAATTGTTGTCAACTAGGTAGGATTACACTTTGTAATGTCCCAAATTTGGCATTGGGTCACAATGGCCTAATCACATTGTCCCTATTCAGTAGAGTTTGTCAAATTGATGCTAAAGTTCAAATAATTGCCAAGGAGGAAAATTACTAGTTTCCTAGGTTTGGGGTGGAAGCTTTGGGATTTGGAATAATGGGGATAATAAATGATGTTTAGAAATTATAAGGGTTCAAGTATTTAATAAATAGAGTGAATAAAGAAATTCAAGAGAAATCCTAGGTGACAAATGGTTTTGGAGACATATGGAGGATGTGGGACCCACACTAGCTTGATTTTTCATAATACATGGTATCTCTCTTTTGCAAATTCGAATTAATGGGAATGTGAACACTCTTGGGTGAGTTGGTAAGTCATAAAAGATGTCATTGAGCATCTTAGGTCGAATTGGGAATGATTGGTAACCTCCATGGAAGATAAAGAGTCAAAGTGGAAGTTTGTGGACACTTGGGCTAGATTCCCTAGCTCCTATGACACCAATGATGGAGCAGCATCTATGACAACTATAAAAAATTGCAGACCTGACCTCTGACATCTGAACACTATGACATGTCAGCCCCAAAAATAGGCTCAAATAAGGCGAATTTGGGAGTTGGAGAAGCCAAAGAGACTCAAAATCGAATTTGGGAGAAGATGGAAGGTTGGAACTAGGAGACAAGTGGCAAATGTGGAATATTTCCTAAATGGAAATCTATTGAATCTATTGAGAGGATTTCGACCCTTAGAAGGCTAATGTTGGTTATAAAATGTAGAAATGAAGTATGAGAATAGCTTTTGATCATTTGTAGAATTTGCAATTGCATTTGTGTAGAGGGAGAGCTAGTGGATGACTAGTTTCTTGCCTTAGCCAATTTCGAGGGTGAAAGATTCCCATCCAAGTTGGTAATTGGAAAGGCCATTCAGACCTTTCATTTGGAGCTTTAATGGAGTCTTTATTTGCAGGTTTAAGCTACAGGGCAGCTCATGGTTTCTTCTATTGCAGCTCACTCCTTCAACCATTTCCGTTTTTGATAGCATATTCTTGATCCTTGAGGGAGGGCGTTTTTGGTGAGCTATTGTACTCTTTGGGGGAGCTTCTAATGCCCCATTTATTTTGTAATATGAATTAAATACTCTTTTCTTCATCTCCAGAAAGTTTCAGGTCTAAATTCCAAGTAGAAATGTATAAATCTCAATTTTAATGAAAGAATAGTGTCATTTCCCCACTACCTTGTTGTGAATCAATGTAATGCTGATTATTTCGAATGAATGGATGATTCTATGATATATTTGTGATAAATATACTTCCATGTATGTCTTATACAAGTTTCCTGTACTGTACTTGAGCATTTGAAGCATTTTTACTCAGTTTAGTTGTATTGGGAGGTGAAATAGTGCCATTTCCCCAAGGGTCGAATTGGGGATTTTTGCAGTTGAATGGGAGAGGGTGAGAACAGTTGTAATAAACCATTAATGGTGTATATAAGACCTTAATAACATAATTAACACATTACATACCTATGTTCATAAATTTGAGTGGGTTTGGAGGCATTTGGGAAGCCATTTTCAATACTTACCTCAGGGGGATTTGAACCCCAAATTACTAGTAAAATTGCATACTTGGTCCAGAATCTTAAGAGAGTTTGCAGAGGTCTTTTGGTGGCCATATGTCATCCCTAAAAATCATATTCAAGTACTAATATCATTCATACACCTTCCTTGAAGATTTGAAGGGATTTGGAGTCAATTTGAGATCTAGAGACCAATACTAGTCAAAGGGAAATCACTAGTAAAGTTACCTACATTGATCAGAATTGAAAGAGGATTTGCAGAAGTATTTTAAAGGTCCAAAGGCATCCATGAAACACATATTTATGTTCTAATATCATTCATATACCTTCTCAGAAGATTTGGGATCATTTGGGGCAAATTTGGGACCTAGAGATCAAAACTAGTCAAAGGTCAAACTAGGGGAAAAAGTGAAAAATTGTCATTTTAATAAAATTCCTAACAAGGGACATTACACACTTTCATTCCCTTCAACCGTAACCAGAGACAAAGGAAACCTAGGTTGTTAAGAAAAACAACCTTTTATACTTTGAAACAAATTATTTGTAATGGCAGCATCATCAACAGTTGATCTTTGAGGGACATTTCAGACCACATTATGTGAATCATAGTTAATAGTATGGTCAAGAGTTATATATTGTACATTACCGTTGCCTTCAATTGTAATTGGAGTCAAAGGTTGCCTAGGTTGTTGACAAACATTGTTGTTTGTCACACATTGCTTACATACAGGACATCTAATTTCAACAATTGCTTTCATAGTATTAGTTTCTAGTATGGAGTTATGATCTGTAAGTGCTTGACATTGTTGACGGACAACACAAATAGAAGCTCTTTTACCCCCAGCAAGAGTGAATTGAAGGACAATATCATGTCAGGAAAAATTGGAATATTATTCAATTCTACTTCCTTGCGTCGACCTCTTTTTCGAGGAATATTTTGTTGATATGACTGGTTCGAATGATCCATTAATGAGTTATTCTGCAAAATCAACAAAATAATCAACATTAATACAAAATATAGTTTTTTTGTATAAAAAATACTTTTTTATGGATCAAAAGAAAAACATGGAATAGTACAAGAACATGGGAGGAAGAAACATATATTCTCCAACTCAAGCCAATTAAAAATACCTAAGGATGGAACTTATGCTTGCATTTTAGTGGACAAAGCGGGCATTTCACATTTACAAGGAAGCCTTACAATGTTTTTGCACAACAGGCATGTTTTTATCCAAGATTAGAAAAATAGAAGTACATGAAGGTTTAAAACAATAAAAAACACCATATACAACTGAGATCACTCAAAAATACTAAACAATGAGGGTTAGGTATGCATTTTACAGACCTAGTCAAATAAAGTTCAAAATAGTAAAATTGCAATTTTCAAAACTTTAGTGTACACAAAATAAACATATTTTAAAAAATATGAAGGAGGTTTTTGTCCATAGTATATATAGCTCCAAGTGTATGGAATTAGGTTTTTAAAATCACCTCTATAAACATTAGGGCGGGCATTTTTCTAATCCCATTTTTACAGATTTACACTCTGCTTTTACAAAATAAAATTGTTAATTTAGACATTCTTTTCAATTATGACCATGCTACTTATAAATTATGATAAGTCATAAATGTATAATACATATAGTATGATATAAATAGAATACTATCTTGAGGCTGTGGGCCCGCTACAAGATCCTGATGCAAATGTTATGAGACATATCTGGACTTCATGCAAATATTATGAAACATATTTGGACATGTGTAAGAACATGGGAGGAGGAAACATATATTGAAAATAGAAAAATTGTAATTTTTCTGCATAGCAGTCAAATTGAACATGAATGACTAAAATTCCAAGTATCTTGGACAAATTCAAAATTAATGACTGAAATTCTAAGTTGTTAACGTAAAAAACAATGTGTAAATATTCAAAAATGGGCTTAGGAAAATGCACGCCATAGTACATACAATTGTCATCAGTTGAAACTAACACCATGGGGTTGAAGATAGATATATTTTTGACAAGAGCCTCTTTCAGTTTTTTAAAATTATGTTTCATTTGTCCACAGCTAAATTGACAAAACGACAACTTTTGTGTTTTCAACCCAGTTTTACTCAGATCAGAGAAATGCCTGCCCAACCCTAAGTATTGGGTAGTTTTGAGTGATTTTAGTTGGAAATGGTATGTTTTACTATTTTCCACATTATTATACATTTATTTTTTCAATTTGGGTTCAGAAAGTGCATGTTGTTCATAAACACTACATGGTTGTCTTGTATTTATGAAATATCCACTTAGATTAATAAAAATGCAAGCCAAACCCTCCAATTAAATGCTTATAGTAAATGGTTTTGGAAATTGGATGGCTAGATATATTGATAAGACTATCCTTGTGTTAATTTTATATAACCTAACCTTGTATGCTCACAATCGACCTATGAAAGGTGAAATTTTAATCTTTTTTTACTTTTATGGACACTTGGTGTAAAATGCAAGCCATAAGCATAAAAATGAAAGCTAGGAATGCATAGTAGTCAAATTGAACATGAATGACTAAAATTCCAGGTATCTTGGACAAATTCAAAATTAATGACTGAAATTATAAGTTGTTACGTAAAAAACAGTGTGTAAATATTCAAAATTGGGCTTAGGAAAATGCATGCCACAATACGTTCAATTGTCATAATTTGAAACTAACGCCATGGGGTTGAACATAGATATATTGTTGACAAAAACCTCTTTCAGTTTTTTAAAATTATGTTTCATTTGTCCATAGTTAAATTGACAAAATGACAACTTTTGTGTTTTCAACCCAATTTTACCCAGATCAGAGAAATGCCCGCACAACCCTAAGTATTGTGTAGTTTTGAGTGAGTTTAGTTGGAAATGGTATGTTTTACTATTTTCCACATTATTATATATTTATTTTTTCAATTTTGGTTCAGAGAGTGCCTGTTGTGCAAAAATACTACATGCCTGTCTTGTATTTATGAAATATCCACCTAGATTAATAAAAATGCAAGCCAAACCCTCCAATTAAATGCTTATAGTAAATGGTTTTGGAAATTGGATGGCTAGATATATTGAGAAGACTATCCTTGTCTTAATTTTATATAACCTAACCTCATATGCTCACAGTCGAACTATGAAAGGTGCAATTTTAACTTTTTTTACTGTTATGGACACTTGGTGTAAAATGCAAGCTAGGAATGCATAGCAGTCAAATTGAACATGAATGACTAAAATTCCAGGTATCTTGGACAAATTTCAAAACAGAAAAATTGTAATTTTCAAAACTTTATGTTAAATTTTCAGAATTTACTTCAATCTGATCTAGGATCTTAACTGAGAGAACAACATGTACAGCATATCTACAGCATATCAATCATGGAGACAGTAATGCAAGCACACAAGAGACACAAAGATTTACTTGGGGAAAACCATAAAGGTGAAAAACCCCAATAACTTCCTCAGAGATAGATAGAGCAATGATATAACCAACCAAGAGAGATAGCCATAACCTAGCAGCAGATCCTCCTCCTCCATAAGTGCGCCACTCCTCCTTAAGTGCATGTGTGAGAAGTGAGTGAACAAATAGAGTGCCTCCCGCACTCTATTTATACTTGACTTGACTTTCCTTTTTACCTAACTCATGTAGGCTCGAACTTAACAACATAACATAATGCTGACTGGGCCGACCCCTAATAGGGTGGTCTAATAACCCTTTGACCCACATGACTTATACAAGGCCGACCCCAAACAAGGTGGTCTAATAACCCATCAAGTATAAGTTACGACACTTTCGTATAGAGGAATAATAACATCTCTATAGGAATACAATATACATATATGTGAAATACATTCCGAAGTTACATATACATCAACACTCCCTCTTAACTAGGAAGGTATTTCTCAGCACAGTTCTTCTAGCACAAGTCATCTTCTCTGGATCATCGTCACTGGATAATCGTCATCGAGTCATCATCATCGTCACTGCTGCTGCTATCTCAATCAATCTCTGAATCTACTCGCCATAGGAAGTTCTACAGAGCCAGTCCTTTTTCATACTGGATGTAGGCCCACCACCTGCAGGTCTTCATCATCACTGGCCATACTGTGGAATCCTCAGGACTTATTACGTGCGTCACAAAACCTCGAAAGAGCATCCCAGGCTATTACGAGCACACAGCTCTACCTATAGGATCTCCCAGGGCGCTATTACATGTGACCCCACCACAAAACCTCGAAAGAGCATCTCAGGATGTTACGGGTACACAAATCCGACCTGAAATCTCCCAGGGCACAAATTACATGTGGTCCACCACAAAACCTCGCAAGAGCATCTCAGGATGTTACGAGTACACAACTCCAACCTGAAATCTCCCAGGGCGCTATTACATGTGGTCATGGAAAAACCTCGCAAGAGCATCCCAGGACTGATTACGGGCACACAGCCCAACCTATCGGATCTCCCAGGGCGCTATTACATGCCATAGGACAAAACCTCACAAGAGCATATGCCAGATATCCCAGGGCGCTATTACATGCCATAGGCAAAACCTCGAAAGACTATCTGCAGATCTCCCAGGGCACCGAATTACATGTCCTCCCAGAGCAAAACCTCGAAAGAGCATTTGCCAGATGTCCCAGGGCACCGATATTACATGCCATAGGCAAAACCTCGAAAGACCATCTGCAAATCTCCCAGGGCACCGGATTACATGCTCATCTGCACAACTTGATCCACGGCCATAGAGTATCATCCTGATACTCACCATACATCATCCTGACACATCCATGATCATCCTGATCATCATCACTGCAACGTCCTGCTGCATGTCATCTGGAGCAACATCCTGAAGCTCGTCATCTATGATCATCCTGATCATCACTGCAACATCCTGCTGCATGTCATCTGGAGCAACATCCTGAAGCTCGTCATCTATGATCATCCTGATCATCACTGCAACATCCTGTTGCATGTCATCTGGAGCAACATCCTAAAGCTCATCATCTATGATCATCCTGATCATCACTGCATCTACCTGATGCATACCAAGTATCTACCTGATACATATCATCATACATGATCCTCCTGATCATCAATGTATCCACCTGATACAAATACATGATACATATCACCATACATGATCCACCTGATCACACAATGTATCCACCTGATACATATACAGATACATGGTCCAAGCATCCAACATGATGCATACATACATACATAAAATGATCCAACTGATCATATCCAGCATCCACATGATGCGTACATACATACATAAAATGATCCAACTGATCATATCCAGCATCCACATGATGCGTACATACATACATAAAAATGATCCAATTGATCATATCCAGCATCCACATGATGCGTACATACATAAATGATCCAACTAATCATATCCAGCATCCACATGATGCGTACATACATACATAAAATGATCCAACTGATCATATCCAGCATCCACATGATGCGTACATACATACATAAAAATGATCCAACTGATCATATCCAGCATCCACATGATGCGTACATACATAAATGATCCAACTGATCATATCCAGGCAGAAACTAGAACATCATCCTGATGCTCATCATCCAGCGCTTACATCCACAGCCATGTGAAGGATCCTCCTTCCAACATGCTTGGAATGGCTTCAGCAAATGTGTCCATCACTTCTTCCTCGAAGTGTCCTCGATCTGAAGAACGCCAAGCCTCTCTCTGAAGTACTCGAACTTCACCCTGGCTAGTGGCTTCGTTAGCACATCTGCAATCTGCTCGTCCGTCGCAACATACAGGAGCTTCATAGCTCCTCTCTGCACCATATCCCTGATATAGTGATATTTGATCTCTATGTGTTTCGACCTATCATGAAACACTGGGTTCTCGGACAGCTTCACACAACTCTGGTTATCACAGAAGATACCAGCAGCCTCCAACGGGAGATCAAATAACTCAGACAGTAGCTTCCGTATCCATACTGCCTCACAACTAGCTGAACAGGCTGCAACATACTCTGCCTCAGCTGTACTCAGTGCTACGCAGGACTGCTTCCTGCTAAACCAAGAGATCACACCTGATCCCATACTGAAGCAACACCCAGATGTGCTCTTCCTATCTGCAGCACTGCCAGCCCAATCTGAATCAACATAACCCTGCAGGTTAAACTTTTGATTCGCCTCATACCTGAGCCCATAATCCACTGTACCCTTCAGGTACCTCAGAACATGCTTTACAGCAACCAGGTGAACACTCCTCGGAACTGTCAGGAACTGGCTCAATGTGTTCACAGCAAAGCAAATGTCTGGTCTCATGTTCGTCAGGTACATCAAGGACCCAATCATCTGATGGTACATGGAGACATCAACCGGCTCAGATGAAGCATCACATAGAAGCTTTAGATTCAATGCCATAGGTGTGGCCATAGCCTTGCAGTCCATCATCCCGAACCTCTTCAGGATCTCTATTGCATACTTCCCTTGTCCAAGGAAGATTCCACCACTCTGCCACACCTCCATGCCAAAAACAAATAGTGCATCATCCCCAAGTTCTTCATCTCGAACTTGGCAGAAAGCTTCCGCTGCGTGTCGGCAATCAATCTATCTTTACCTGTAACAAACAGGTTATCTGCATACAAAAGTAGTATCACTGGATTGCCTTCTGCTTTACTCTTGGTAACGTCCAAACTGGATAGAAAGCTGTCTATCCTACCATATCAAGTTCTGCACACGTATATGACTACACCATGCTATCTTGAAATCCATCTGGTGCATCTTCTATTTCATCACTTTTGTATTTCTCAATGCTGCCATCTGCAACATGCTTGATCTGATAGTTCTATTTGGAAGTCACAACAGACTTCCCTTTAGCTCTTGGGATCGCATCCCAAACATCATTCTTCATGATCGACGGATCATGGCATTCCATTTCTTCATCCCAGATCCTGGGAACTTCAATATCTTCAATAGATATCTTTGTTGCTGGAACAAATGTTGTAGTCCTTTTGTAGGTGAAGATATACAGTCTTTCCTACAAAACAGGTTAAATTTCATGATTAGAAACATCTCATAATTTTCAGAACAAATTCTTACACATAAAGAAATATGTCATACAGTCATGCAATTATCTTAGCCAATGCTTCAATACAACATTTATCCATATCCCGTAACTTTCTAGATGCCTTCCAATCTCTACCAGAACATTGTTAAGAGTGTGCACAACTCTCAACATGTCAGCAAAGAGGTTTCATTCTAGATAAGTAGCAATGGAATGTTGTACAGTGCCATAGGCCACTTACCCATGCATATTAGGAGTATACTGTTCATCAATGCAATTATTCTAATATGCATAATACACAACCTAATTCTAGGAACATTAGTATATACATTATTGAACAGTATTATTTAAGAAATGACAATTCAAATACTTATCTTTGTTTGTTCATTGGGTGGACTCCCTCTGAGTCTTCGCTTCCTTGCAGGAGCTGCTGGAGTCCTAATCTGAAGTAGCTTCTTCTACACCTTTCTGTTGTGGGATGTAGAGAGATGGTCAACTCCCTCTGAATATCTGTATCCTTGCATAAACCACTGGAATGTACTCCCTCTTGATCTTTGCTTCCTGGATTACCTGTTCTTGAATCTCATATTCATCCTTGGTCCCTATGCATGCTTATTAGTATCATGAATGTGTTATCCTTGTGATCTCATATAAAATCATACATTCATTAGTATACTATTAAAACACAATAATCTCAAGCATGTATAGTCATGATCATTTCAAACAGAAATAATAAGCATTAGCATTCAAGGTTTATGTAGGATTCTTATGGTTAGTCAAATCATAAGAAACATAACATGTCTAAACCTGTAATTACTCAAACCTATGACTCTTCAGGTTAGTTGAATCATCAATCAAGATAAGAGATATAAAATGCATAAAACCTGTGATTATTCAAACCTATACCATCATGATTCTTCTGGTTAGTCATATCATCAATTATGGTAAGAAACATAATATGCATACAATCATGATTATTCAAACCTATGACTTCATGAATAATCATTATCAACAACAGTATAAGATCCTAACACAAGGTAGGATTCTATCTTGATATAGGAAAAACATACCTGGATTAGCATGCTAGCTATTTATGTCTAACATACTCACATGATGTCTTCTTGTTCTTCTTCAATGACTTGTGCTAGTAACCTGTATATCTCATAGGTTAACTATTACAAAACCAAGTTATACATACCTCGTAAATGGATCTTCTATGAGATCCATGACAATGGATGAATCTTTGTCCTCATGTTATCATGATCATATGTTCTTGGACCAGAACATGATTTGTCTTTCTTGGTGTACCTTTCATGTTAGTAGACAACATAAACCTCATACAACTCCATAATGCATTAGTACAATCATAAGTGTCAACACCCTAACCAATGAATATCTTCTATCATGCATTCATAATTTTGTTAAGGTTATACGACAAATCTAAAATCAAAATTGTACTAACCGTAATAACATGAAGACAAACATACCATAAACTTAATCATGGACAAATATCGAAACATACCTCGATGAGTCATACCTGTCGAGATCGCTTGTAATCTTCTTATGTAAGGCCTTATCCTCATCTCCCTCTGAGACAGGAACTTCTTCACTTATGCAGGTGACCAATCCATCTTCTTCTAGGATTAACCCAATCCACTTGATTTGCAAGAACTGGACCTGGAGCTGGATATGGGTTTGTCAGAGAAACCCCAAAAATTCAAACTTTGAATTTCAAACTTCCGAAAGGATAGAAATATGCGCCTTGATGAGTTGATCAAACTGGTATATTCAGAATTTGAAAACTGCAAAGTTTTACTCCTCAATTTTGCCTTTGAAACTTTCGGATTCACTGGACGTGACCCTGAACTGGGGTTTGATGAAGCCCACTCTTTTGCCCCATCAAAAGGTTTGATCCAAAGCTCTAAGCTTCTATTTTTCTGAGGACCTTCTAGCCGTGGTCACAGATTGCAAAAATTCCCATTTTTACAGAAGCCCTAATTTTCCACTTTTCTGATCAAAGTCCCGAACTAGGGTCTAATCAAGCCCGGCCTTCTGCCCAACCAAAAATTTTGATCTTGGTCTCTAAATTTCTATTTTGATGAGTAGCATCCAGCCGTGGTCTCTGATTACAAAAATTCCAACTTTCTTCAAAGCCCTAAATTCCGGAAGCCATGAATGAAGGTACTCAAAAATAATTCTGTTTTGACAGAAATATGTACATGATTGTTTCTGGTGTAACTCAGAAATTTTTGATCCACAGGGTCTGAAAAAGTTTCTTGAGATAGCCTGACCTGTTATCTTTCCATCCTGATAGGTCTGACCTCAATTGGATTCTCTGAGAGAGAGTTATGCCAAATGTCGTAACGTGACCTGTTTTGGTATAAAACAGAAGAGCGAACTTGTACGGCGTGCCACGTGTCACTGTTTGAACTTCGACCTCTGAAAAACTTTTCTGAGATATCTCGGCCTGTTATATTTCCATAATGATAGGTATGACCTCGATTGGACTCTCTGAGAGAGAGTTATGCCAAGTGTCGTAACATGACCTGTTTATGGTATAATACAGGAGAGCGAACTTGTACGGCGTTCCACGTGTCACTGGTTCAACTTCGGCCTCTGAAAAAGTTTTATGAGATAGTACAGACTGTTTACTACCTGTCTCTTTTTACGAAATTTCATTTGGAGCTTCCTAGCCCAAGATATGACCTTTTTCCCAAGGTCACCTGATTTTGACTCAGATCTGGAAGAGGCAGAAACCCTATATTGTACAGATCATAAATCACAAAGTACAACGAATTAGATGTTGTCCTTTGGACACAAGGTACCTGGATATTTAATATTTGTCCTGTAACAATTTCAGATCCGAAAAATTTGCCAAAACGGATTTATAGCGAAAGTGCTACGATGACTGGTTTTTGCTATATCAAGCCCTAGCATCGTAAGTGCAACAAGTGTCATACATGCCATATCATGCCTTCTTTCAGGCTAGCTCTGATACCATGTTAAATTTTCAGAATTTACTTCAATCTGATCTAGGATCTTAACTGAGAGAACAACATGTACATCATATCTACAGCATATCAATCATGGAGACAATAATGCAAGCACACAAGAGACACAAAGATTTACTTGGGGAAAACCATAAAGGTGAAAAACCCCAATAACTTCCTCAGAGATAGATAGAGCAATGATACAACCAACCAAGAGAGATAGCCATAACCTAGCAGCAGATCCTCCTCCTCCATAAGTGCGCCACTCCTCCTTAAGTGCATGTGTGAGAAGTGAGTGAACAAATAGAGTGCCTCCCGCACTCTATTTATACTTGACTTGACTTGCCTTTTTACCTAACTCATGTAGGTTCGAACTTAACAACATAACATAATGCTGACTGGGCTGACCCCTAATAGGGTGGTCTAATAACCCTTTGACCCACATGACTTATACAGGGCCGACCCCAAACAAGGTGGTCTAATAACCCATCAAGTATAAGTTACGACACTTCCGTATAGAGGAATAATAACATCTCTATAGGAATACAATATACATATATGTGAAATACATTCCGAAGTTACATATACATCAACACCTTACTGTACACAAAATAATAATATTTTAAAAATTATGAAGGAGGTTATTGTCCAAAGTATATATAGCTCCAGGTATATGGCATTAGGTTTTAAAAATTACCTCTAAAAACATTATGGCAGGCATTTTTCTAAGCCCATTTTTACAGATTTACACTCTGTTTTTACAAAACCAAATTATGAATTTAGACATTTTTTTTCCAATTATGACAATGCTACTTACAAAATATAATAATTCATACATGTATAATACTTATAGTATGATATAAGTAGGATGCTATCTTGGTGCTGTGGGCCCAGGCTGTGGCGTGCATTTTTGTAATCCTAGTTTTACAAATTTACACTCAGTTTCTTACATAACAACTCAGGATTTTACTGATTAATTTTGAATTTGACCAAGATACTTACAAATTATGAATATGTACATCTTTAATGCATAAAGTATGATACTCTTTACTATAATAAAGTCATAATTTATGAATGGTCAAATTTGTTGACTCATTTTAAGTCTAAAAATCTCCTTCTCTGCAAAAATGACACTGCAGACACTTTTGGAACCCAAATTGAAAACCTATATGTACAGTAAGGTGGAAAATAGTAAACCACACCATTTCCAACTTAAATCACTAAAAAATACTCAATAGTGATGGTTAGGCGGGCATTTTTATGAACATGGTAAGACTTGGTTCCAAACATAAAATTTGTTATTTTGTAAAATTAATTGCGGGCAAATGAAACATAATTTTAGGAAACTGAAAGAGGTTTTTTTCAAACATATATCTGTCTTCAATCCCATGGTATTACTTTAAAATAATAATATATGTATGGACTGTGGCGTGCATTTTGTTAAGCCAATTTTTGTAGATTAACACTTTGTTTTTTACATAACAAATCAGGATTTTAGTGATTAATTTCAATTTCACCGAAATACTTACAAATTATGTATAAGTATATGTTTAATGCCTATGCTATGATACTCTTTATTATGATAAATTCATAGTATCTTCATGGTCAAATTTGTTGATATAATCATTTTAAGACTAAAAATCCCATGCTCTGTAAAAATGCATACATCAGTCACTTTTTGAACCAAAAAAAAAAAAAAAACTAGTTGTAGAACGTGGAAATCTTAATAAATTCATGAAGATGATGTACAAAATACAGTTTCAAAAACCAAGTGAAAGACAAATTGAACAGTAATGAAAAAAAACAACCTTCAAGACTACGGTAGACTATAGAAACGACTTAACAACTTTCCCAAAATAGATAACAGCTTCATTGCTGGATAAATGTACACATATTGATCTTAATAGCTATCACATTAACAGACTGTAACATTGACATCAAATCTATATGAGCACCTAATAAAGCAAATCCATATCACAATGCCATATCAGCCAAGTGCATTCATTACAATCTTATTCTATATGCTACTGTCCGTATTCTTTCCATTTTTTACCATCAACAGAAGTGACAGGCAAGTGTGTTGACCAACGCGACTCCAGTCGACAAGGGTTCCACTCCACTATCGACACATGCCACAGTCTCCCTGGGCACTGACCCGGGTAGGTTTTATCCCTCCCAGCAACATCTGCAGAGCAGATGAGGTCTCACCCGAGGCATCCAGGGAGAGCAGACGGAACCATGTTTCCACCGAGGAAGGAGGAGAGTTGCGGATATATGAACTAACTCTATTGCAACACTAAACAGGAATCTCAACCATTTGACATGTGTTCATAATGCATTATTCAATCGCAGCATTCATTATCGCCACAGTAATAACAGTAAAGCAACATTGCATCAAGGAAACATAGCATTATTCATGAAATGCGACATTGCATTACCATAAATAAATAGAAAGAACCCAGGAATTGCACCAGAACAGTTTCATCATATGTTATTACTGCAAAACCTTAGATACCATATCTCCTCAAAGATCAGGTCTTGGTAATATCTCACAGATGCGCAGAAACAACCCAAAAAAAATGTACTTCTCTTCACCCAGCTTGATTCCTCTCATCTTCGTCTCCCTCAATACCTACGACTCTTATCTATATATAGGCTTCTGCCATTACAATGCTTGTCCACTTACTAACAATTTCCTAACCGACATTTGGACAAGTGACCCAATATCTAACTAACTTGGTACAAAACCAACCAAAAAACCACATTCTGCGGTATAACTGACTCAACATTACATTATTTATGGTCCAAATGACCCAAAACCCGCATTCCGCAGTACAATTGACCCAAAATACATCACTAATCTTCCGATCCTCACCATTCGCGTCATCTTCTGCCTTGTTGCAACATCGGAGATGCTGCGATAGCACTCTACCAAACCGCTTGCCAACATGCCCCCAACACAATCTTATGGCTCGCCCTCGAGCCACGTCAACTGCTAAACATAGTGCATGCCATCGTCTTTACTATGAAGTCCTCATACGGCTGTTCAACTATTCTTTCTATCTGGATCGTGTGGTGTTGTCCTGCTCCTTCTGCTACACTGATTATCGTCTCGATGTTATGTAAGTCTTACCCAAAAGTGGGCATCCCCCAACTTGCTGTCATGTACGTCTCAAATTAATCCTCCAGTCTCGAGGACTCTGATGCAGACTGAGGAGAAGTTTATGAACAACGTCGAGGTGTGAACCATACCAACGGCTTTGGCACATCTGTTTCGCACTGGTAAGCACAAGTTACAGGGACCCGAGGGCGATGACCCCCCCTTTTGTGTGGTCGCTGGGACCACGAGACTTCGAACCATCACCAATTTCCTAGACATCTCGGATGAAAATTCATGCTTGTAACCCCGGGGTGTCCGAGGCGCAGCCTGCTCCAGGCACTCATGCACACTCGTCGTTCGGGCCCTCAACGCACCTGGTGTGCTACCACACGAAATGAAATGGATAATTTCCATAGCCTCCTTGGAATTCCTCACTTAACAAAATGCCAGAACTTTGCGTAGCATAACCCTTCTTAACTAAAACAATCTCTGTGTGCTCACCACAGGGGCTTCACTAGAAGGCAATATAATACCACGTTCATTCATATTGCGGTATTAAATATTCATGAAAACCTAAAAATTATATTGCTTATATATTAAGGGGCAAAGGGTTTTTTTATTTAATGTAACAATACAAAAATACTTTGGGGTCTTTTTTATATGGGCAGGTTGACAAATATCCACCAAATGGAGATGGTGGGATCACATCCGGATGAGAAATTGGTTTGAGGCAAGGCTCGGGCTTACCAGTACACAGGGAAATCGCATCTTAAGGCATGCTTGAGGCCAGGGGTTTCATGGTGAATTTGGTTTCCAGTCGATCATAGTCGAGAGACAGTGTTCATTAACAGCCAATTGTTACCAATAGCACTCATCCAGTTGTTACCAATAGCCTTGGGAGGCTCTATGCCTCTAGGGGCTGTTATAAGCCCTCGATAGGCCTTGGGGGCTTGAATATCCAACCATTCGTGTCGATTACAGTCCTTGGGAGGTTTAGTCAGCCTCCTAGATCTTGTTACAAGCTCTTGGGGTTTGGATACCTAGCCCACAACAGGCTTAGTCAACAATTGGGGAACTGCAACATGCAATCTAAATGTTGTACTATGTGCATTGGCTCTAGTGACATACAAGAAGTGATCTCCTATCTCTTCATTAGACCATTAGATGTTGCAAATCATAATTATATGTGGTTGAGTAATTGCATTGTGGGTGAAGTAATGTGCATCCACAATATACATCGAAAGAAGCAAGGTGTAGTGTAGAATGCATGTGGGGTCATAAGAGGGGTATCATATCAATATATTAGGTAGAAATATAAAGGGGCATAAAAAATGTTAATGAAAAAATTGATACATACAATATCTAGTGAAAATAGGGGTTTTTTAAAATTGGGAAACCATATTGGGAGGGGGTAAAAAAAAATGATTTTGGAAGGTATTTTCCAATATTTAGTGAAATTAGGGGTATTGTTTCATATGCCACGAACGAATGTGCTATGATAGTGGTTTATTGAGTGAAGCCCCCGTGGTGCTCACTCCTCGCAGGTCCTCTATTTATACAGCGCACTCGGTCATCCATCGGCCTCAGCAAGCCGTTTCCCCACCGACTCGCACCCCAGGATAATCATAAGTCGTCGTGTGCCGATTATCCTAACGGCGGATGAATCGTACCTTTGCCTGGTTCCCTTCATGCAGAAATGTGCGAAGCATTTCTTGGGCCATGCTGGCATGGTGGATACTTCGTGCCAACCATGCGGACCATCTTGGTAAGTACAATTGGCCATATTGCCTCGGTATATCCCTAAGTCCAACCAGGCTGTCATCTATCACGATCGAACCGATTTACGAAAGAGCGAAGAAAGTAGGAAAAAGTCCCATCGTCGTCATGATTGCGGATGTGACCCAAGCACAACATTCCCGGGTGTTTATAACAACTCCACTCTTGCAGCAGAAGCCCCCCTGCTTCCGCATTCCATCCATGGTGGTGCGACATCCTGCCACCAATCATACTGCAACACATCATCTTTTTTTTTTCCCGATGCGACTCAAGAATCACGGTGTTCTAAGCTCGTGTGATAGGGCTTCAAACTATGACCATTTACCAGCCTGGGGAGCATCGCCCCGTCCAACTGCTGCAACTGAACCGCTCCTCCGGAAGTAATACTACTGATGCGATAGGGACCAAGCCAATGCATCTGCAACTTTCCTGGATGTTTCATAAACTTGCTGTCGTACAACAACACCAAGTCACCTTGCTGAAACTATTTATTTTTTATGTGGCGATCATGCCATGCCTTCTGTCGATCCTTCTCTACCCCCTGGTGGAACCCAGCGATGAACTGATCTTCTTCCAGGTGCACCAATTGCGCCAGACGATCATTCAATGCTGCGACATCATCCATGCCCGTGACAACCGCAATTCGTAGAATCGGAACAATATACTCCATTGGCATAAGTGCTTCTTGTCCATACACCAACTTAAATGGTGTCTATCCTGTCAGCCATTTACATGTGGTGTGATAGGCCCACAACACTGTTGGGATTTTGAGATCCCAGTCGTCGCGGTTCGCATTGCACACCTTTGTCAGCGCATGCTCCAATACCTTATTAAAGGCCTCCACCATGCCATTTTCCTGTGGATGATAGGGTGTACTCTTCTTATGATGTATCTGCAACTCCTCCGTCATTGCCCTGATGGTGCGATTAAGAAAGTGGCTGCCTTGATCACTCAGCAATATCTTGGGGTAGCCAAAGTGAGTGATAATGTTGTCAAACAGAAATCGTGCCGCCGTAGCCATAGAACAATTAACTACAGGTGCTACCTCGGCCCATCGGGTCAAATACTCTGTCGCCGTGATGATATACCGTGCACCTGTGCATTTCCCTGGTGGATTGATCGGTCCTACAAAATCCACATTCCATTTGTCAAACGGTTGCAATGTTATTTGAGGCATCAGCGACATCTCATCGCGTCTGGATGGTTTGCCAGTTCGCTGACAGACATTGCAGGACCACACATAGTATGTCGCATCATTATGTAGTGTAGGCCACCACAGCCCCACATGCAATACCTTCCTAGCCGTCGCCCGACCACCATAGTGTCCTCCTACTACTCCTCCATGTGTTTTAGCCAGTATCGATGCTTGCTCATGCGGCAAGACACATCTGCGTAATATCTCAGAATCAACCATTTTATACAACTCTCCTGCAATTAGCTAGAAGTCTGCAACCTTAAATACCAATTGCTTCTTTTGACTGGTGGTGAACTCATCTGGTGCAATACCCGTTGTCAGAAACTAGAGGATGTCATCAAAATAGTCATCAACAACGTCAACCTTAAATAGTTGTGCATTCGGTAAACCGTCTTCAATATTGGTGGGTTCCTCCCCTGTATCAATCCATGAGAGATGATCAGGACCGACATTCAATCTTCCTGGCTTCACAATGACTTCAAAATCAAACTCCTGAAAAAGAAGTAGCCAACGACATATCTTCCCCCCCAACACAGGCTTATTGACTAGGTATCTCAACGAGGAATGGTTAGTGAACATTTTAAAGTGCCCACCCAACAAATAGTGTCTGAACTTTTGCAGTGCATAAAACATTGCCAGACCCTCCCACTTAGTGGTGGTGTAGTTCCATTCAGCGGACGACAACTTCCGAATAGCGAAAGCAATGGGGTGATCAAGATATCCTTCACTGGGCTGAGCCAATACTACTTCTAATGCGATTGATGAGGCATCGACATGTACATGGAACTCCTTACTCCAATCCGTAAATACCAGTTTTGGTGCCGAAGCCATCTTCGTCTTCAGTGTGTCAAAACTATCTTGACATTCCGGATTCCAATGAAATACTGCATCTGTCTTCAACAACTTCTCCATAGGGGCGGTGATCGCTGCATATCCCTTGATGAACTTGCGATAATAATCGTATGCCCCAAAGTCACTCGTAATTGCTTAACAGTGGTCGGTGGTTGCAAACTCAAAATGAGCGCAATCTTAGCCGGATCAACCAACAACTCTTGCTTACACATAATATGACCCAACAATATCCCAAATGGTGCACAAAAAATACATTTCTTCAAGTTCAGCGATATCTGGTGTTGTCGACAGCGCTCAAGCATTAACCGTAGATTGGCCAGATGATCACGGATTAGCCCATAAACTGTCCAATCATCCATGTATACTTGCAAAAACATCTGAATAAAGTCTTTAAATGCAGCAACAACGACGCGGGAGAAAATCGCAGGTGCATTCTTCAAACCAAACGACATTACAGTGTACTGAAAGCAGCTCCATTCAATAATGAAAGTTGTCTTGTGGCAATCTTCTTTGGCAATGCGAATCTGATGTTAGCTAAAGAACCCATCGGTGAATGAATACATCTCCTGGCCACCCACCCCTTCAAGTACTCCATCAGTAAACGGGGTCAGAAAAGGGTCATGTAAGCAGGCATCATTTAACTTCCGCAAGTCAACACAAATGCGCACCTCACCAGTTTTCTTGTCCTGCACTACCATAGGACTGATCCATTCGGACTATTCCACTGGTTCAATAATACCAACATCCAACATGCGATCATGTTCTTCCTTGAACTTTTCCTTATGTCGCGGATTCAACCGATAAGGTCGCTGTCGGACTGGCTTAGCATCTGGTTTTAAAGGAATCCTCATCTCCCCTATATCACCCAGGATCCCCTTCATATCGGAAAACTTCGTAGGAAACAAGTCTTGAAACTCATGGAGTAAATCAATGACCTTACTCATCATCTCGTCATCCCAATAGTCCCCAACATTTGCAAACTTGGGAGTGGCCTCTGTGCCGATATTGAGATTACGAAGCTCCAATGGTTGACTGAACAAATTACTTGGCGCAGCAGGTGGGACCACATCACAACTTCCTTCAGATTCAGGAATGTTGACATTCCAGGGATCGTCCTCATCCTCTGGCCCACCGGTTATGTTGAAGCACTCCATAAGAGACTGCATCTGACAGTATGTGTGCAGATTGGCAGGATAGGCCGCTGGAACAACCTGAAGTACCACATCATGGATGAGCTGTAAGGCATTATTGACGTCAGGGTTGGCATCCACAAAAGTGAACGTATGAGTGAAATAGACCGTCAACTCCCCCCATGTTGTAATTTCTCTGCGCAACTCAGCTGCAGTATACCATGAGCGCGGCATCTCATCTAATCTATGGATAAAAGCATGGACCCACTCATCTCTGGGTCGCGCTACCCATAATCGTTGGCATTCCATCACATGATCACTAGGATTCTTTCGGCCATCATACTTGCCAGTGTGATAAACCTTAGTATCGCCGAACCAGACCATCATCAACCTTCGACACTGTGACCAACCATCAATAGATTTCTTGTGTGTCGCCCACCAGCGTGCTAGAGCAACCTTTAGTGCTTCCTCTAATGCCAGCAATCGTTGTGGTTCTGAGACTTGTTCTTCAAATTCCGTCAAAAAGTTGGTTAAGCCAAGAAATCCCTCATAGAATGGCAGCGTGACTGTTTCTGTCACAACACGACATAAAGATTGTGTAATTAAGCCACATTTTCGAAATGATACTTCGTGCAAGCAGTTCTGCCAATGTTCTAATGCATCATCAAAGTCAGAAGATGCAAAGCTCTCGCTGCGCCATCCCAGCTCACTGTTGGCAGTGGGATGAATATACTCTTCAGAAATATTGAATGCATGGTCCCATATAGTGGGATTGTCATCTTTTACAGGCTCGATATATCGATGTCCTTCAGCCAGATCCAACGGGGCTACGACTATGAGATCGTGATTCTCAAAGGTCATCATGCGCCTCTTGAAGTTGATTACAGCTCCACTATCGTTAGCCCATCCAATCCCCAATAGCGCAGGATAAGAGCTTCCCCCCTCAACCACTTCAATGACATAGAAGTCAGCATAAGTCTTCATACCCTCAATATCGACCGTTAGCCGTGGAACTCGCTCGATGGGTGTTACTTTCACATGGTTAGCCAACCAGAGATGCACAAGAGACCAACTCAATGGGGGACTCCCCATTTTTTGCCACGCTTGCTTGGTTAAGATGTTAACATCTGAACCAAGATCAAGAATAACTGAATCGACATCATAGTCACCAATCTGGATGTTCATTCTCATCTCCTTTCCAGTCTTCTATCGCTGTAGAGAGTTTACTGCCAACTCCTGCCGTCCTTTCAGAAATCGCTGCAACCATCCCTCAATCTCAACCAGGGAGGCCATATCCTGGGCCAATAACAAATAATTCTCAAGAAACCTTTGCAATGTTCCCGATGGTGTCGACAGAACTCCCTCTGATGCAGTGTCAAAAACAGGTGGCATATCGCAAACAACAGCCTTACCACGACCTTTCTCCAAGGTGCAACGCGCCTGAAGGAATGCCTCCCATTCAGCATCGATGTCGAATGGTACCGTCTTCTGGCCTGCCAAGCGAATCATCGATCGTGAACTATCTTCCCTAGTCATTTTTCCACCACGAGTTACAACATCCACCGAAGCATCTTGTGGTCGCGGTTCTACCAAAATTATCGCAATATGTGCACCCTACATCCGAGTCTACTGCAGATTCCCTTGCGAGTTCCCATTTGGATTTGTGTTCTGATTCAGTCGCGGGGGCTGGTTCTGTATTGGTTGCTGTACTTGGTCCTGGACTGGTTGCTGTACTTGGTTCTAGGCCGGTTGTTGCGGCTGGGTCTGATTCTATATCTGCAGAGCGTTCCCAGCCTGCCATCGTGCAATCAACTATGGACAATTCTCAACTGTATGATCATTAACAAAACAGAACATACACTGATTCTGTAGTAGTGGACAGTCTCATTGATAATGTCCCCACACCGCACAGTGATAGCATTGAATAGGTCCACGGCCACCTCGTCCTCCTCCGTGACCAAATCCTCCACCGCGTCCACCCCAGTAGCCTCCTCGAAATCTGCCCTGCTGTTAGTCGTGCGGCTACATAGATTCTACTACATGCTTTTCCCTTGTGGTGCATACTGCAGTTGCTAGACGTACTGTGGCTGTTGTGGAGCCACTTGCATTGGAGCATATTGCGGCACGAACTGCTACGGTTGTTGCTATGGTACAAACTGCATCTACGGTTGAGGTAGTGGCTAGGCTACCTGCGGTTGCAGTTGTGGTTGTTGTACGTCATGCTGATCGTCCTTGACGTAGAATACATCACACATTCTTTCTTGTAGCAACCCATATGCAAAACAATCTTTGTCATCGTGACCCACCGATTTGCAAAATGTGCAATAGAGATTTCTCGGGGTTGTGACCATTTTCTGCATATAAGGGAAATTGTCATGACTATGCCCATACACCTGGAAAATGCGACGCCACGACATGCTGCCGCCATTCAATGGGTTTGGTGCACCTAACACCAAATAATTGCGGAAATCTGGGCAATTGTCCTTCGTATGACCTTCTCCTCGGCATCGTGTACACCATACTTCATCGTGCCATTCCTTGTTCTTCTTCAAATCTTGCAATTGTATAGTCAAGTTAGCGAGCTGTGTCTGTCTTTGCAACATCCCAGTTGCATTATCCCCAATCAGTGATGCCTCCAATCGCATTACAATCTCTAGAGCTTCACTGGGCATCGAAATGTTTTGCTGCATCAGTGGTAGCCGAATGTGTGGGAGCAATGCCGCAATGAAACACTCTTTATGTTGGATGACACTCATATCGAAACTAACCTTTGCCATCAGCATCTTGAATCGTTGGTCGAAATCCCATACTGTCTCATTGGGATACTGCTTAATTTCCTTCAATTCTATGATGTATTGAGCTTCAGACTTGGGTCGTCTAAATTCAGCAATCATCCCATCCCGATTCTCATCCAATGACTTCTTTGGGGCTCCCGTAGGGACTAGAACAAACTTCATGAACCAATCTAATGCATGACCTCGCAGAGTCATGGCTAAATGTCCTTTCTTAGCATCAGCATCAGTGATTTGTTTCACGGTCCAGACTGGTTCACACAAAAACCAATATTGTTCTGGGTTGTCTATCGCACTTCCGTGGAACAACGATAACTTAGCATCATCGACCGCCATTCTGGGCTTCTTTCCTCCTTTCGTTGTGCTGCTACCAATTAACTTCTGTAGAATCGACAAACTTGGCGGTGTTGAAGTGGTATTTCTTGTTGTTTGTGAGATAGTGAGCAGAGGTGTGGGTACGTTGGTGTCGGGGTTTGGTCCCACCCCTATCCTGGGTGTAGCCTAGTCATCCCTATCAGGACCGTGAGGTCGCTTCATCCCGTGTCGTCTTCCTTCGCGGTTTTGCGGTTCGATCGTGGCAAGAAATTCTCTTGTCCTCTGCCTCTTCTCCTGTCGAAACCTCGCTCCTCCTCTCGTAAGACCACTTTCTTCCTCGGCTTCGCTCACAATATCCTCATGGTCTGCACCCATCTACCCCTTACTATTCCATGTACCATTCCCCAATAGTCGCGGTACCCACGGCCTCCGCCCACCAGGATGTCTACTGATCAAGATGCATCTTCAATATACCCTTTTCGCAGATTAGCATCTTAATCGACAGTTGGAGCGACAACAAAAACCTTCCCCTTGGTCCACGGAAGAAATATCTTTCAGCTTCACTGTAGGATTTATGCATGTCGACCGCAAATTCAGTGATATATCCCTCCAATATGCTATCGAGCCAAACTTCGACAGCCCGCAATGCCTTGTTATCGACTTCCTGCAGCTCCTGAATCAATTTCGGGGTCCAAGCTGTCGGTTCACCACCCTGGAAATTCCTCTTCTGGAAGGTCATCTTTGATAACCACTCATACAGAACGACTGGGAATTCACAGAAAAACCATTCGTGTGGACCGTCGTGAATATACCTTCCCACCCAGTGATCTACTGTCAGTTGCGTGTTCCGACTTTCTTCTTCAACAAACTCCCGCAACTTCTGATCAAACCAGCTCTGTATCTCCAGCTTTGTCAGGTGCCACAACATGTCCTCCTTTCACTCTTCACACGGTCCTGACAATGGAACCATTTGTTGACCAACACGACTCCATTCAACAAGGGTTCCACTCCACTGTCGACACATTCCACAATCTCCCTGAGCACCGGCCCGAGCAGGTTTTATCCCACCCATCAACATCTGTAGAGCAGATGAGGGCTCACCCGAGGCGTCCAGGGAGAGCAGATGGAGCCATGTTTCCGCCGAGGGAGGAGGAGAGTTGCGGCTATATGAACTAACTCTATTGCAATACTAAACAGGAATCTCAACCATTTGACATGTGTTCATAATGCATTATTCAATCGCAGCATGCATTATCGCCGCAGTAATGACAGTAAAGCAACATTGCATCAAGGAAACATAACATTATTCATGAAGTGCGACATTGCATTACCATAAATAAACAGAAAGAACCCAGGAATTGCACCAAAATAGTTTAATCATATATGATTACTGCAAAACCTTAGATACCATATCTCCTCAAAGATTAGGTCTCGGTAATATCTCACAGATGCGCAGAAACAACCCAAAAAAACATGTACTTCTCTTCACCTAGCTTAATTCCTCTCATCTTCGTCTCCCTCAATACCTACGACTCTTATCTATATATAGGCTTCCTCCATTACAATGCTTGTCCACTTACTAACAATTTCCTAACCGACATTTGGACAAGTGACCCAATATCTAACTAACTTGGTACAAAACCGACCAAAAACCCGTATTTTGCAGTTTAACTGACTCAACATTACATTATTTATGGTCCAAATGACCCAAAACCCGCATTCCGTGGTACAATTGACCCGAAATACATCACTAATCTTCCGCTCCTCGCCATTCGCGTCATGTTCTGCCTTGTTGTAGCATCGGAGATGCTGCGATAGCACTCTACCAAACCGCCTACCAACAAAGTGCAATTTACTATCACTTGAGATAAGGATGGGACTGGATGAAGTACAATGCAAGTGTACCTAAGTCAGAATAATATGATTTTGTGTGAATGAGTCAAGGTTGGTAGACTTCATGCCAAAGGAGTGTCATCAGGTAATGCTACTTCTTATGCCAATTTAAAATTCTGAAGGTATCCACAAGACGCTTTTACATAATCGCCAGGTAGTCCAAAACAAAACACAAAGAAGTTTGTCTAGTTATGTTGCAGGGTACCAAGCAGTCCAAAACACCAGGCAGTGCAAAACAAAAAAAATTGTTATGAAAATCACTCATTTAAATTCATGAGAAATGAAATTTTTTGAAACTACCCGCCATGCTCAATCGATCATGGATGCTCAATTGATTTCATTCCACCATGTAGATCTAAAGGCGGCTCATATCATAACTGCCCCACCCATTCTTGGCATGTATTACACTTCCAAGAAAGTTACTAGTGGTGCTAATTTAATGCAATCTAGAATCTCCATACACGTAACCTACGTTAAACTCACAGTGGGTTGGAAATTTCGGTTCGGTGACTATGCTTGCTTTAAGAAAGCGACCAGTTAACTTATATTTTTGATCGGAAATTGTCCCGATTTCCTTTTTTTGGGCTCAAATATTTTCAGGGAGTAGACTTATTTAACTACTTTACAATAAAAAATAATATTTTCAATAGGATGTGAGCAATTCTAGCCAATAAAAAAAGCATCTTTTGATATTCCTTGATTAACATTCTTAATGATTTAGGATACATGCTAGTGTATGATAGTTTTTTATGAAGCTACCAAAAGCAATACTATAGATAAAAAATCATGTTTTCTATAGGAAATGCCTATACTGATAAGGATAATAAACCATCACATCAAACAAATGAAGCATGCACTATAGAGTACAAACGCATTCATCATTTAACATGAATAAAATCCTTGTAGAGTTCATTGGCATGAGTAGATAAGGCTAGCATTTTCCCCTTGAGGGGAAAAAGTGAACACTGGTAGGAAAAGAGGAAAGTTAGAAGGAACAAAAACATAGGCACAGGCAGCGAAGGATACTGGTAGGAAAAGAGCAAAGTTTGTAAGAATCTCAAATTACAAATACATAGGCACTCAACCCATAACAAAAAATAATGTTAAGGTCATCAACACAGTGAGCCAACTACAATTGCTTTTCTCACAATCTCTGTAGTAGTAATCTCAACGCTATAGATTACTACTATATATGGAATATATAAGCAATTTGAAATAATATTTATGCCATAATATCAATGAAAACAATGATTATAATAGCTCCTAAACTTCACAAACTACTTGTGAACAAAAGTTTGCTTTCATGCCATGTGCTGTAGCAATAAATTTAGGAATCTCCATATACAAGTATAGGTATAGAACTCTTTCATGGACCAGCTCTTGATAGTGCCACAACCTAAGTTGTAAATGAATGTTTGTTATGGTTGCTTCAAGAATGGAAGATACAGTGGGAAACCCAAATATGTTTTTTTCTTCTTATTGAGGATTTCAAGTCCAAAATAAAAGAATTACATCCTTCTCAACCATGTAAAGGCAAACAGACTTGTCACTACATGAACTAATCTTCTGAAAATTACTAATAAACCAAGGAAAGTGACTGGTTATCAATGAATCTCACCGTATCAAGGATTCACACGTCTTCTAAGAGTATAGATAGTTCACAACAAAGAACAATAAAAATGTAGACTTACAACACAATAGGAGTGGTGAATCTTCGTTATGCTTGCTTCAAGAATGGAAGATACAGTGGGAAACCTAGATAAGTTTCTTTCTTCTCATTGAGGATTTCAAGTCCACAATAAAAACTTTACATGATTCTCAACCATGTAAAGGCGAACAGACCTGTCACTATATGAATATCTTCTGAAAATCACTAATAAACCAAGGAATGATCAATATTATTTGCCACAATTTGTTTAAAAAACATCTCCTTCTTCATATGAGGAAAACTATTTAAAATACCAATGCATATGGAACACAATTGGATCAAATGAATAAATGTATCATAAATAAAAATGGCTCACTAAAAGCAATGGGTAAGATCGAGTCTTTTCCAATTACAACATTACATTACAACATAGTTGCTGAATGCAATAAAAGTAAAGATTATATAATGAAACAATGAAAGTTAGCATATTGAAGTATATATATTGGAACATTTTATATTTGTTGGAAAAAATACTAACACATGATGAAATGTTGTGTTGTGTTTGCTTTTGAAAAATGGTATGACAACACATTGAAGTAAATAAGGTTGTTAAATTTTTAGAATTTACTTCAATCTGATCTAGGATCTTAACTGAGAGAACAACATGTACAGCATATCAATCATGGAGACAATAATGCAAGCACACAAGAGACACAAAGATTTACTTGGGGAAAACCATAAAGGTGAAAAACCCCAATAACTTCCTGAGAGATAGATAGAGCAATGATACAACCAACCATAAGAGATAGACACAACCTAGCAGCAGATCCTCCTCCTCCATAAGTGCGCCACTCCTCCTTGAGTGCATGAGTGAGAAGTGAGTGAGTAAATAGAGTGCCTCCCGCACTCTATTTATACTTGACTTGACTTGCCTTTTAACCTAACTCATGTAGGCTCGAACTTAACCACATAACATAATGCTGACTGGGCCGACCCCCAATAGGGTGGTCTAATAACCCTTTGACCCACATGGCCGACCCCCAATAGGGTGGTCTAATAACCCTTTGACCCACATGACTTATACAGGGCCAACCCCAAACATGGTGGCCTAATAACCCATCAAGTATAAGTTACGACACTTACAATATAAATGATGACACTTCCTTATAGAGGAATAATACCATCTCTATAGGAATACAATATACATATATGTGAAATACATTCCGAAGTTACATATACATCAACACTCCCTCTTAACTAGGAAGGTATTTCTCAGCACAGTTCTTCTAGCACAAGTCATCTTCTCTGGATCATCGTCACTGGATAATCGTCATCGAGTCATCATCATCGTCACTGCTGCTGCTATCTCAATCAATCTCTGAATCTACTCGTCATAGGAAGTTCTACAGAGCCAGTCCTTTTTCATACTGGATGTAGGCCCACCACCTGCAGGTCTTGGTCATCACTGGCCATACTGTGGAATCCTCAGGACTTATTACGTGCATCACAAAACCTCGAAAGAGCATCCCAGGCTGTTACGAGCACACAGCTCTACCTATAGGATCTCCCAGGGCGCTATTACATGTGACCCCACCACAAAACCTCGAAAGAGCATCCCAGGATGTTACGGGTACACAAATCCGACCTGTAGGATCTCCCAGGGTGCTATTATATGTGGTCATGGCAAAACCTCGCAAGAGCATCCTAGGACTGATTACGGGCACACAGCCCAACCTATCGGATCTCCCAGGGCGCTATTACATGCCATAGGACAAAACCTCGCAAGAGCATCTACCAGATATCCCAGGGCGCTATTACATGCCATAGGAAAAACCTTGAAAGACTATCTGCAGATCTCCCAGGGCACTGAATTACATATCCTCCCAGAGCAAAACCTCGAAAGAGCATTTGCCAGATGTCCCAGGGCACCGATATTACATGCCATAGGCAAAACCTCGAAAGACCATCTGCAAATCTCCCAGGGCACCGGATTACATGCTCATCTGCACAACCTGATCCACGGCCACAGAGTATCACCCTGATACTCACTATACATCATCCTGATGTATCCATGATCATCCTGATCATCATCACTGCAACGTCCTGCTGCATGTCATCTGGAGCAACATCCTGAAGCTCGTCATCTATGATCATCCTGATCATCACTGCAACATCCTGCTGCATGTCATCTGGAGCAACATCCTGAAGCTCGTCATCTATGATCATCTTGATCATCACTGCAACATCCTGCTGCATGTCATCATACCTGATCCACATGATCATCAATGCATCTTCCTGATGCATACCAAGTATCTACCTGATACATATCATCATACATGATCCTCCTGATCATACAATGTATCCACCTGATACATGATACATATCACCGTACATGATCCACCTGATCATACAATGTATCCACCTGATACATATACAGATACATGGTCCAAGCATCCAACATGATGCATATACAAAATACATACACATGATCCAACTGATCATATCCAGCATCCAACATGATGCATACATACATAAATGATCCAACTGATCATATCCAGCATCCAACATGATGCATACATACATAAATGATCCAACTGATCATATCCAAGCAGAAACCAGAACATCATCCTGACGCCCATTATCTAGCGCTTACATCCACAGCCATGTGAAGGATCCTCCTTCCAACATGCTTGGAATGGCTTCAGCAAATGTGTCCATCACTTCTTCCTCGAAGTGTCCTCGATCTGAAGAACACCAAGCCTCTCTCTGAAGTACTTGAACTTCACTCTGGCTAGCGGCTTCGTCAGCACATCTGCAATCTGCTCGTCTGTCGCAACATATAGGAGCTTCACAGCTCCTCTCTGCACCATATCCCTGATATAGTGATATTTGATCTCTATGTGTTTCGACCTGTCATGAAACACTGGGTTCTCGGACAGCTTCACACAACTCTGGTTATCACAGAAGATACCAGTAGCCTCAAATAACTCAGACAGTAGCTTCCGTAGCCATACTGCCTCACAACTAGCTAAGCAGGCTGCAACATACTCTGCCTCAGCTATACTCAGTGCTACACAGGACTGCTTCCTGCTAAACCAAGAGATCACACCTGATCCCATACTGAAGCAACACCCAAATGTGCTATTCCTATCTACAGCACTGCCAGCCCAATCTGAATCGACATAACCCTGTAGGTTAAACTTTTGATTCATTTCATACTTGAGCCCATAATCCACTGTACCCTTCAGGTACCTCAGAACATGCTTTACAGCAACCAGGTGAACACTCCTCGGATCCGTCAAGAACTGGCTCAATGTGTTCACAGCAAAGCAAATGTCTGGTCTCGTGTTCGTCAGGTACATCAAGGACCCAATCATTTGACGATACAACGGGACATCAACTGGCTCAGATGAAGCATCACATAGAAGCTTCAGATTCGATGCCATAGGTGTGGCCATATCCTTGCAGTCCATCATCCCGAACCTCTTCAGGATCTCTACTACATACTTCCCTTGTCCAAGGAAGATTCCATCACTCTGCCACACCTCCATGCCAAAAACAAATAGTGCATCAACCCCAAGTTCTTCATATCGAACTCGGCAATAAGATTCCACTGTGTGTCAGTAATCAATATATCATCTCTTGTTACAAACAAGTCATCCACATACAGGAGTAGAATCACAGGATTCCCTTCCTCAACCTTGTAGAAAAGGTTGGAATCCGCTTTATTCTTGATAAAGCCCAAACTGGATAGAAAGCTGCCTATCCTACCATACCAAGTTCTGCACATATATCATACTACACCATGCTGTCTTGAAATCCATCTGGTGGATCTTCTATTTCATCACTTTTATATTTCTCAATGCTGCCATCTGCAACATGCTTGATCTGATAGATCCATTTGGAAGTCATAACAAACTTCCCTTCACATCTTGGGACTACATCCCAAACAATATTCTTCATGATCGACGGATCATGGCATTCCATTTCTTCATCCCATATCCTGGGAACTTCAATAGATATCTTTGTTGCTGGAACAAATGTTGTAGTCCTTTTGTAGGTGAAGATATACGGTATTTCCTACAAAACAGGTTAAATTGCATGATTAGAAACATCTCATAATTTTCAGAACAAATTCTTACACATAAATAAATATGTCATACAGTCATGCAATTATCTTAGCCAATGCTTCAATACAACATTTATCCATATCCCGTAACTTTCTAGATGCCTTCCAATCTCTACCATAACATTGTTAAGAGTGTGCACAACTCCCAACATGTCAGCAAAGAGGTTTCATTCTAGATAAGTAGCAATGGAATGTTGTACAGTGCCATAGGCCACTTACCCATGTATATTAGTAGTATACTGTTCATCAATGCAACTATTCTAATATGCACAATACATATCCTAAGTCTAGGAACATGAGCATATACATCATTGAACAATTTTATTTAAACAAACACATATGCAAGAAATGATAATTAAAATACTTATCTTTGTTTGTTTGTTGGGTGGACTCCCTCTGAGTCTTCGCTTTCTTGCAGGAGCTGCTGGAGTCCTAATCTGCAGTAGCTTCTTCTACAACTTTCTGTTGTGGAATGTAGAGAGATGGTCAACTCCCTCTGAATATCTGCATCCTTTCATAAACCACTGGAGTGTACTCCCTCTTGATCTTTGCTTCCTGGATTACCTGTTCTTGAACTCATATTCATCCTTGGTCCCTATGCATGCTTATTAGTATCATGATTGTGTTATCCTTGTGATCTCATATAAAATCATACATTCATTAGCATACTATTAAAACACAATAATCTCATGCATGTATAGTCATGATCATTTCAAACAGAAAATAATAAGCATTAGCATTCAAGGTTTATGTAGGATTCTTATGGTTAGTCAAATCATAAGAAACATAACATGTCTAAACCTGTAATTACTCAAACATATGACTCTTCAGGTTAGTTGAATCATCAATCAAGATAAAAGATATAATATGCATAAAACCTGTGATTATTCAAACCTATACCTTCATGATTCTTCTGGTTAGTCATATCATCAATTATGGTAAGAAACATAATATGCATACAACCATGATTATTCAAACCTATGACTTCATGAATAATCATTATCAACAACAGTATAAGATCCTAACACCAGGTAGGATTCTAGCTTGATATAGGAAAAACATACCTGGATTAGCATGCTAGCTAGTTATGTCTAACATACTCACATGATGTCTTCTTGTTCTTCTTCAATGACTTGTGCTAGTAACCTGTATATCTCATAGGTTAGTCATTATAAAACCAAGTTATACATACCTCGTAAATGGATCTTCTATGAGATCCATGACAATGGATGAGTCTTTATCCTCATGTCATCATGATCATATGTTCTTTAACTGGAACATGATTTGTCTTTCTCGGTGTACCTTTCATGTTAGTAGACAACATAAACCTCATACAACACCATAATGCATTAGTACAATTATAAATGTCAACACCCTAACCAATGAATATCTTCTATCATGCATTCATAATTTTGTTAAGGTGATATGACAAATCTAAAATCAAGATTGTACTAACCGTAATAACATGAAGACAAACATACCATAAACTTAATCAAGAACAAATCTCAAAACATACCTCGATGAGTCATACCTGTCGAGATTGCTTGTAATCTTCTTATGTAAGGCCTTAGCCTCATCTCCCTCTGAAACAGGAACTTCTTCACTCATGCAGATGATCAATCCATCTTCTTCTAGGATTAACCCAATCCACTTGATTTGCAAGAACTAGACCTGGAGCTAGATATGGGTTTGTCAAAGAAACCCCAAAAATTCAAACTTTGAATTTCAAACTTCTGAAAGGATAGAAATATGCGCCTTGATGAGCTGATCAAACTGGTATATTCAGAATTTAAAAACTGCAAAGTTTCACTCCTCAATTTTGCCTTTGAAACTTCCGGATTCACTGGACGTGACCCTGAACTAGGGTTTGATGAAGCCCACTCTTTTTCTCCATCAAAAGGTTTTATCCAAATCTCTAAGCTTCTATTTTTCTGAGGAGCTTCCAGCCGTGGTCACAGATTTCAAAAATTCCCATTTTTACAGAAGCCCTAATTTCCACTTTCCTGATAAAAGTCCCGAACTAGGGTCTGATCAAGCCCGGCCTTCTGCCCAACCAAAAATTCTGATCTTGGTCTCTAAATTTTTATTTTGATGAGTAGAATTCAGCCGTGGTCTCTGATTACAAAAATTCCAACTTTCTCCAAAGCCCTAAATTCCGGAAGCCATGAATGAAGGTACCAAAAAATAATTCTGTTTTGACAGAAATATGTACCTGATTGTTTCTGGTGTAACTCAGAAATTTTTGATCCACAGGGTCTGAAAATGTTTCTTGAGATAGCCTGACCTGTTAGCTTTCCATCCTGACAGGTCTGACCTCAATTGGATTTTCTGAGAGAGAGTTATGCCAAATGTCACAACGTGACCTGTTTTGGGATAACACAGGAGAGCGAACTTGTACGGAGTGCCACGTGTCACTGTTTCAACTTAGGCCTCTAAACATCTTTCTTGAGATAGCTCGGCCTGTTATCTTTCCATCCTGATAGGTCTGACCTCAATTGGATTCTCTGAGAGAGAGTTATGCCAAGTGTCGCAACATGACCTGTTTATGGGATAATACAAGAGAGCGAACTTGTACGGTGTGCCACGTGTCACTGGTTCACCCTCGGCCTTTGAAAATTTTTTCTGAGATAGTACAGTCTATGTGCTATCTGTCTCATTTTACGAAATTTCATTTGGAGCTTCCTAGCTCAAGTTATGACCTTTTTCCCAAGGTCACCTGATTTTAACTCAGATCTGGAAGAGGCAGAAACCCTATATTGCACAGATCATAAATCACAAAGTACAACGAATTAGAGGTTTTCCTTTGGACACAAGGTACCTGGAGATTTACTCTTCGTCCTGTAACAATTTCAGATCCGAAAACTTCGCCAAAACGGATTTATAGTGAAATTTCTACGATGACTGGTTTTTGCTATATCAAGCCCTAGCATCGTAAGTGCAGCAAGTGTCATACATGCCATATCATGCCTTCTTTCAAGCTAGCTCTGATACCATGTTAAATTTTTAGAATTTACTTCAATCTGATCTAGGATCTTAACTGAGAGAACAACATGTACAGCATATCAATCATGGAGACAATAATGCAAGCACACAAGAGACACAAAGATTTACTTGGGGAAAACCATAAAGGTGAAAAACCCCAATAACTTCCTGAGAGATAGATAGAGAAATGATACAACCAACCATAAGAGATAGACACAACCTAGCAGCAGATCCTCCTCCTCCATAAGTGCGCCACTCCTCCTTGAGTGCATGAGTGAGAAGTGAGTGAGTAAATAGAGTGCCTCCCGCGCTCTATTTATACTTGACTTGACTTGCCTTTTAACCTAACTCATGTAGGCTCGAACTTAACCACATAACATAATGCTGACTGGGCCGACCCCCAATAGGGTGGTCTAATAACCCTTTGACCCACATGGCCGACCCCCAATAGGGTGGTCTAATAACCCTTTGACCCACATGACTTATACAGGGCCAACCCCAAACATGGTGGTCTAATAACCCATCAAGTATAAGTTACGACACTTACAATATAAATGACGACACTTCCTTATAGAGGAATAATACCATCTCTATAGGAATACAATATACATATATGTGAAATACATTCCGAAGTTACATATACATCAACAAAGGTAAAGTAGTACAACAAAAATGTATATATGAAATGAAATATCCAAGAAGGCTATGTTTCTTTGTATTTGCTTGTATCCTGTAGGTAAATATTCAATGATGATAGCAATAGGAATACAAGATCTAAAGAAAAATATACAAGTTGTATTGATTTAAAGGAGAAGCTAGTAAAGTAATAGCTATGGCAAGTATAGGTGCTAAGGAGCAAGAATGTAAGTATATGGAACAGGTGGTTGCAAAGATTTTGAAGCAAGTAAGGTCTCCTCTTGTATCTTGCATTGCACATAAGGGTTGTCTTGCATTCAAGAATATCTAGAAAATGAAAAAGGTGGAGATATGTGGAGGCCTGACCAATAGAACCATGAAATGATCACCATGCTCAATCATAAATCTAAATTTATTATGGACTTACCTGTAAAAAAAATATGCAATAAATCAATGATGGAGAAAGAACGCTTGGAGAGTCAACTCCTACCAACCAATGGATATAGCAACTCGACTTTGCTCAGCTCCACTCCCGAGTTGGATCACCACCATGCACTGGAACACAAGCAATCTCTTCCTCACGACACTCTCTTCCAGAGTCCGTAACAAGCAATATGGACATATTAAAAGAGAGAACAATCAATGACTATCACCGCATAAAGGATTCACACGTCTTCTGACAATATAAATAGTTCACAAAAAAGCACAATAAAATGGAGACTTACAACACAATAGGAGTGGTCATAGCTCTCAATATAAAGGTTGTATTTATTCAACATGGAGGTAGATGAGGAGAGGTCGCTTTGCTTGGCTGTTTTGTTTTTATGAATGTAAAAGAGAGTACACAATTTACAAATCAGCTGAGATTAATATTTATATCACTACTGTTGGAGATAGACAGTATGAGCTTAGCATGAAAATCCATTGCCAACAAGGAAACTAAAGAGCATTGAACTAAAAAAGTAGTAAAATATAGCACTGTTACAAAAATATGAACAAGCATTTAGGTTTTTTAGAGAAAAGGAATCCCCATAATATCCATTGAAAAGTACACATTACATATAAACATTTCTGCAATAGTTTCTCAAGAAGGGAAATTTGTTTTCATTGATAAAGAAGAATAGATGAATAGAAAAAAGGGTTGGTTCACCACTATATAGCCTTGGAAGAGTTTGTTATCTAGTGAAATTGAAAAAATGAGAATAGTAGGCAAAGTTTTCATTTGAGTGCTGTACATATGAGAAGATACAAATGATATTTACAATTAAAATTAACTAGACGCTTCTAAATTGGAAATATAGTCTGCCCATGCAATCTGCTCATAGAGCGAATGGAATGCCTTTGATCATGGATCTTCTTGTCGTGTTCAAGAACCACTAAGTTGGCAAAGGGAGGGTGAATAGTAGAAAATGTGAATTGATCCGGTTGAGTGTTATTCCTTTGCATTTGGAAAAACAACTCCAAGGCTTCCTCGTCATGAACATGCTTGGAATAAGCTTGAATCATGGTGGTCCATGAGGCCACATTTCACACAAGAATATAATCCAAAACTGAATGGGAATCTACCAAGCTCCCACACTTAGCATACAAAACCATGAGCTTGTTGTTCAAGAAAATGTCTAGGTTATATCCAGATTCACTCATGTGAGTATGTACTCTTTTGGCTTCTGAGAGTGCCCTTTTGTGGAGACACTTTTGCAATTGAGAGGAATACGTATACGAGTTTGACCAAAACTATTTGGGATTTGTAAGATACAGAGAATACAAGGCCTTCTTCAGTTGCCCCTGCCTGCATAATGTGATACCTTCTTCAACCTTCCATTCAATTTTACTTATGCCATGGATGACAAGTCCTCACTTCCTTCATTTAATATGGTCATAACGACTATCTAGTAAAATTTTGATCCTCCCAAACTTACCATATTATTGTTCATCTTAACTCCAGTAAGGAAATCAACCATAACCATAAAGTTTGTAAAATTTGTCGTTGCTTGTGGTCGATACCGACTGCTGGATATTGGTCGTGGCCAACTAACTTGAGTCATCTCGACTCGACTGACCATGGTCGACAAGAGACCGACTTGATTTATTTATTTTTTTACAACTTCGACCAATGACCACTTTATATTACCTCGACCACTTTTTCCAAAAGTCCTTATTACAAATATTGACGAAGCCGACCAAAATGAAGTGTCCGTCAATTCGACCACATAGTTATGAGCCAACCAATTTTTAAGGGCTCGACCTACTCGACTATTTGAATATCGACCCTTTTTACAAATAAAGTGACCCGACCATTTTGACTATCGACCAAAAAATAAAGTGATCGACCATAGTAGGTATCGACAACCAATTTCAACCATTATTTCATCGACCACATATTAACGCATTTACCTTTATTTGACTTACAAAAATGACTCGTGACCAAAATTACAAATATTCAATTTTGTCCATGACTATACCAGTCGACGTGGTTGGCATGGCCGACAGGTAAACATCATTATTGTTGACCAGGGGATACGATATCCTCCAAATTTGTTAATTATAACTCACATGTTCTATTTATCATTTGGACAGCAAGTCGACAATTATTCATGCGGTATGCCTCAGGTGAGAGAAATCCTGCAGTCTTAGTAAAAATGAGCAAATGGTCGACCGATGAAATTTTATTCGATGCCAGACAAGATAGTCTATGGACACATCAATTATGTGGTCGATGGAGTTTCTAGTGTCCCATGTCGTATCACGATAGGTGTATTCAAGGTTATGTTGGCATTTTCCAACGCATCATCTGGAGCATAAGATCTGGTCGACAATCGACAGGCTTGGTTGTCTTTAATCGAAACTCTGCCCAAGCCTCGACAGGTTTCTTTGCATCAGATGCCAATAGAAAGCATATTTTAAATGTTGACGGGGTGCCTTAGTTGATGCCGATGGAGTGCACTTTCCAAATGTTGACATGGTGTCTTCTTGCATGCATAATAGAAGAACGATATCTTATTCCTTCAAATAGATAGCCAACCCGACTCTATTGAAGAAAATGTGCAACATGGTCAAAAAAACATCATGATGAAAGGAGAGACGAGCCTCATGCAAGACAGAGCACAAATGCCACCATCGCAACACCACATGGATCCTCCCCATGATGGTGTAAAGATGAAATATAACCTTCAACAATACTTGGTCAATGGCTCCAGGTGGACAGAATTCTAGTCAATGGATATGTGGCCAATGTAACTTCCAAGTCGACGGTGATAGGTGGTTACCGAGCAATAGAAATGCCTCCCAAAAAATTCATAAGAGTTAATGAGGTAGATTTGTAGACAGGATTTTGGCCAGTCATCTTGCTTTTTAGTCCCCCAATCAATCATCATCGTCAGTCCTCACCATCGACCAGAATGTGTAACTGGGATTATTTTCATGGCTTTTGTGTAGTCATAGATTTTCTACCTTGAACCGTCATATTTAGAAAGAAATTCATGTATATTGTACGCCATCTTATACACATTCATCTGGAACAATATCGACGACATACTTGGTACATTATACTTGGTATCCGGTCGACATCGACAAGTATTCAGTTAATTTCAGTCGACGAAGGAATGTTGCAAAGGTTGTGGTCACAAATAATTATGAGGTTCCACACCATTTGTTCAGCATCACTTCATTTGAACGTGTGGTTGATAGGAAGACCACATAGTTAAGAGCCGACCAATTTTTAAGGGCTCAACCAACTCAAGTATTTGAATATCGACCCTTTTTACAAATAAAGTGACCCGACCATTTTGACTATCAACCAAAAAATAAAGTGATCGACCATAGCAGGTATCGATGACCAATTTAAACCATTATTTCATCGACCACATATTTATGCATTTACCTTTATTTGACTTACAAAAATGACTCATGACCAAAATTACAAATATGCAATTTTGTCCATGACTGTACCAGTCGAAATGGTTGGCATGGCCGACAGGTAAACATCATTATTGTTGACTGGGGGATATGATATCCTCCAAATTGTGTAATGAGAACTCACACGTTCTATTTATCATTTGGCCAGCAATTCAACAATTATTCATGCAATATGCCTCAGGTGAGAGAAATCCTGCAGTCTTAGTAAAAACGAGCAAATGGTCGAACGATGAAGCTTTATTCAATGCCAAACAAGATAGTATATTGACACATCAGTTATGTGGTCGATGGAGTTTCTAGTGTCCCATGTAGTATCAGGGTCGACTTCGTGCATGCTCTATTGTTCTGGGAGTTGCTCAATTCATTAAGTTGATAGTCGACCAGTAAAATTTTATAAGGTGGAAGAGCAGTCATGTATCTTGCAATCGGAGCAACCTGTAATGGAGAATGTCGACCAGACAGAACGCGCCATTCACTTCTTTTAGATGAATAATAATGATACACTGCCAACGATTAGTGATGGTTTGGAGTTTTTCACGCTCAACTACGCGGTAATCAACCACCAACCATCGACCGTTCGAGACATGGCTTCCTTTTCGATGAGCTATTAAAGACGACTATCATTGAGCTAAGAAAACTTATCACTGGAATGCTGAAAATGCACACAAAGAGAAGCTAATGCAAACGAATGGAAAAAATAATTATTTGACGAGTATATCTTGGGAACCTGATGGAAACCATATCTATATTTCGGGCTATTACAATTCTCCGTTGACCTTTATTATTGCTCAAATTAAGTTGCTCAGATTTCAACCGATACACCTTTACATCGCATAATCCAAGTTAATATTTCGTAGATCAACCGTTCTAGTCGTGGATATACCCGACCGTCCCAGTCGTAGGCATAGCCGACCACTTCAGTTGTGGATTGATGCAATTGAAAGAACTAATTGATTGATCGATATATGTTGCGTAAAAAATGAAGATCCGACGACAACTGCATTACTTGTATAGAGGTTTCATAGGCCAATCGATGAGTATCTATTAACAACATATCCTCACTACAGTATCTCTCGATCACTTTGAATCAATCGATCGTCGACCATGAGCACTCGTCATCCTACACTTCTCATCGATCATGAACAAGCCGTCAATCAGCCACCGACCAATGGCTCGGATAGCACTCAAACTGACCTGAGTAACCGTCTCCACTGACTACAATAATCACTCAGTCAACTACTATATGTCGACCAAAAGATCTGACTTGAAGATCAGTAGAGTTAAGTCATTTGTGGTCTATATTAAAAAACTTTGTGGTATAAATATGGTTGATCGCTATTATTTGGTCGATATGCTTTAATATGGTCGACTTGTAGTCTCGTCGATGAGTTAGTTGCAATATAAGTAAAAAAAAAAAATTGGTCGATTATAAAATGGTCGATGTTAGGAGTTGATATAAAAAGTATTATTGAGGTTGTTGTTGTAAAACATGGTCCATTATAAATTATGCTCGAAGTCTATATGGTCGGTTTCTATTGGAATCATGGGTAAACTATATCGACCATATCAACCATATACATAAATTACCCATTCGACCATACTATTATAATGACGAGTAGAAGAGTCATTATAATAGTATGGTCGAATGGGTCATTATAATGACAAGTAGAAGAGTGATTATAATAGTATGGTCGAATGGGTCATTATAATGATGAGTAGAAGAGTCATTATGATAGTATGGTCGAATGGGTCATTTATGTATATGGTCGATATGGTCAATATAGTTTACCCATGATTCCAATAGAAACCGACCATATAGACTTCGACCATAATTTACAATGGACCATGTTTTACAACAACAACCTCAATAATACTTTTGATATCAACCCTAACATCGACCATTTTATAATCGACTGAATTTTATTTTTTTTACTTGTATTGGAACTGACTCATCGACGAGACTACAAGTCAACCATATTAAAGCATATCGACCAAATAATAGTGATCGACCATATTTATACCACAAAATTTTTTAATATAGACCACAAATGACTTAACTCTACTGATCTTCAAGTTGGATCTTTAGGTCGACAAATAGTAGCCAACTGAGTGATTATTGTAGTCAGTGGAGACGGTTTCTTAGGTCAGTTCGAGTGCTAGCCGATCCATTGGTCGGTGGCTGATTAACGGCTTGTTCATGATCGACGAGAAGTGTAGGATGACGAGTGCTCATGATCGATGATCGACTGAGTCAACATGATCGATAGATAGTATAGTGAGGATATGTTGTTGATAGATACTCATCGATTGGCATATGAAACCTCTATACAAGTAATGCAGTCGTCGTCGGATCTTCATTTTACGCATCATATATCGATCAACCAATTACTTCGGTCAATTGCATCAATCCACAACTTAAGCGTTCAGCTATGCCTACGACTGGGACTGTCAGCTATATCCACGACTGGAACGGTCGATCTACGAAATATTAAACTGGATTATGTGATGTAAAGGTGTATCGGTCGACATCTGAGCAACTTAATTTGAGGAATAATAAAGGTTGACAGAGTATTGTAATAGCCCAAAATATAGACATGGTTTCCATCAGGTGCCCAAGTTATACTCGTCAAATAATTATTTTCGCCATTCGTTTGCATTAGCTGCTCTATGTGTGCATTTTCAGCATTCCAGTGATAAGTTTTCTTAGCTAAATTATAGTCATCTTGAATAGCTCGTCGAAAAGGAAGCCCTGTCTCGAATGGTCGATGGGCGGTGGTAGACTAACCAGTAGTTGAGCATGACAACCTCCAAACCATCAATAATCGTTGGCAGTGTATCTCTATTATTCATCTAAAAGAAGTGAATGGCGTGTTTTGTCTAGTCAACATTCTCCATTATAGGTTGCTCTGATTGCAAGATACATGACTGCTCTTCCACCTTATAAAATTTTACTGGTCGACTATCAACTTAATGAATTGATCAACTCCCAGAACAATAGAGCATGCACAGATTCGACAGTCACATGATATGTTGTAATTGAATAGATCGACAGATGTAACAAGCTGACAGGCATATCTCTTGAAATTTCTGGAGTTGTGCAAAGATATTGTAGTCGATACAACTTTACCAACATAAATAATTGGTGGAAGGATACCAGTGATAATAAAATAGTGTAGTCGAGCTTCTTTAACAACGATAGGCAGCCAATCTCTCCATCAAGCATACATATCGACTACTTCACGATCGAATGCTCCAATATTTGATGATGCCCCAATTATTTATTGGGTGAAGTAGTATTTTAATTGATGATAGATAGCAGCTCCATATTCTATCGAGGGTCGATGGGTTTCTAGTGGATGGAGAACGAAGTGGCCAATAGTTGTGCATGAATACGCCAACAATACCAACACAAAGGAACATGACTGCAACACGAACTTAATTCCTCTGTATGAATGCTAAATATTATATACTGTCAAGGGCGGCGTCAACATAAAGATCCTCAGGGATTCAACAAAGTGAAAGAGCTAAGAAAGAGCGGGTGTGTGGATGCGTTGGGTGCTGTCAATTTCTTCATAGCTATCTTCCAGGTTCGAGAACACGATAGGCTGGAGTGTAGAGATATAGATGTTTAGGTATGGAAACATTGATCAGTCGTCAATCAACCATAGAGGCGCAAATCAACACGCTGGAGCCAGAAAGAGATAAGAATAAATTGATGGCACCATCCATGTGGCGGCATTCCATTTGCTCTATGAGCGAGGAATCTAGCCGATGTGGAAGGTTACGCTTCTCATTGATGAAATCCTACGGCATAAATATGTTTGTTTTTTTGGGAAAAAAATGAGAGAAGTGTGACGAAACCACCTATACTCGTTAACCAAGCCAAGAAACAGCTGAGTATAGTATCTGACAATGCCAAATTTGCTTTGCCAAGTGTTAATATTTGGTGGAAATTTGTTAACCAGGTTACGATGTCATGGCAAGTGTTTTGGTGGACATTTGTTAACTATGTTACGATTTCATGGAAAGTGGCGGCTTTAATATTTGGTTCTTATGTTCTTTTTATTATTATATTTTATGTGTTTGCTTTCCATCATAAAATATTAACATGTGTCTCTTCGGTATGTATTGGTTTTCTAGTGGATGACCTAGTGATCTATCCGTTACATTGCTTTCAAAACACATCTTGAGAATATTGCAATTTTATGCTCGATGGGTGCCCTGGACTACGTATCGATTTTCTTCAATGGTCACACAAAACGCATCAAGCGTAAGCAATTGCAGGCATCTTAAGTGGGCATTGGAGCACGTTATTTTGCTTACTGACCATTGTCTAAACTTTAAATCAGTAAACTTGTGTAGACCAGAGAGATGAAGTTCCGCATGGACTATGATGGCTGCAAGAGGAAAGTGAAGAAGTCTTCATTCCAAATTCCCCCAAATTGCATAGACAAAGGATCTTTAAATTAGAAAGAGTTTTTTTATCAATCCTACTATCAACATTGCAAGCAATAAACATTTATTTGTTCATTTGGCCTAAATTTCAGAGTCAATTTCAAGATTTGGGGTTAAATTCGGCCTTGAATGGATGTTAATTGCACCTGTTCTTTTAATATTTACTTTCTGTAAAATGAGGTAGCTTGTAGCTGGTAGGATACTTCTTTAAAGAGAATCTACGGTGAAATAGAACATATTTACTGTGTCAGAGCTTTGTATGTTGAACATGAGACTAGAATATTGTTTAGTGAGCAGCAAGAGGCAATCTAGGAGTCTATTGACATAATGACGTTTTCGAGTGGCAGCAAACTAGCGAATGAGGGAATTGATACATGCATCAAAGCTAGGATTGTTTCCTTGTTCCGAGTATTATTCATTTTTTTTCTTTTGGTGAAGCCTGAGACGGAAGGAAAGGTATTGCGGATTATATTTTTTTAAATGAACTTTCTTTTGATTGAATTTTTTATCTGATTGTGATATACTTCTCACGAAGAATTGCAAATTTTGTTAGTCATGTCTTACTTGAAGAATAAGGATGTGATTCTCAGGTGATGGGCTCTTACTTTTGGAATATGGAATTTAATAATGTGTGTCAATGTAATTACATTAACTCTGCGCAAGTATCAGTCATCAAGGTTTAATCCCCGAAGTTGACTTTAATTATCAGGTATCATGGTTTAAGCCCAAAGCTGACATTTATTAACTAAACCTAGGATTCTTTTCAATGAAGACTTGCACCATCATGTAGCATAACCATAATCATGTATAAATTATTTATGGTGACAGTGATTGTAGCAGAGCATAGGATCACAGCTTAATCTTTGTGCCTTCCATGCTTGCTTCTTGGAAATTTGTCTACATACATGCTGGCTGGCTGCTCTTTTCATTTTAGGGGCCGCATGAAGCAAGAGAGAGATTGTAGAGTACACAAGTTTTCATAGTTGACATCAGTAGTCCTTGTCTAGTTATTTTGCATTCCATCAAACCCTCAATCCTTGTATTATTGTGCCTTTTTTAGGCCTGTTTGTGTGCATTTTTAAAACAGAACTCTTCCTATAGCAAGTTACAATAGTCCCTTCGGCTAAGACACTGCACTATAAGGAGTGTTTCCATGCGATCTAAATGAAACGAAAGCTCTAATTTGAAACATGGCAAAGGATATAAGTTCTACATACAAATTTATATACATAGAACATATCTCCCTCTAGCAAGCTATCATGTCATTCAAATAGTAGAAAATTGATGCTCGTATTCATGTACCTAGAACTCATCAAAACTCGTGGATTGTCTTGATTGGATCTGTAATTTGTGCACTAATGATCTGTCAAATCTACCTCATATCGCATTAAATGTATTAAATAAATGATGGTTTCCAAGTGTTTACTTAGCACATATATTGAATGAATGATAGTTGCCAAGTGTTTGTGTGGCAAGTTTATATATTTTTTCCATTTGTATATTTTGTATTACTTTTATAATTCAATAAATATTTTGCACAACAGGGGAAATTGGTCAAATCATCGCACGACACCAATCACAAAAATAATTGATCTATTTTTTAAAACTTTTAAAAAATATTTTTATTTTTTGAAAAATCACTTTAATAGTACAAATTTGAAAAACTTTAATGAAAATTAGGTAAAAAATTTGGAACTTAGGGTAGTCAACGAAACTTGGCGACTAAGTGATCGCTACATTCCCTGCGAAGCAGAGACTAATAACATATTAAGCAAACACAATTTTTATAATGTTGATCTAACCTAAATTTCAAAATCAAAGATATATATATTTGAATTAATGAAAACTAAAATAATTAATTGAAATATAATGATAAATCTAACTTATTAGTTAAATAAGATTTTTTAGATAAAATGTCAATTCAAAAGCCATTAGATTCATGTACTTTGTTTGGTTACCATTTTAAAGGATAATGTGAAAAGGTAAAATTTATTATAATTAACTTCGGATTTATTATGCACTGAGAGGGATCAAATCCCTCGAGGTGCAAACATTTCCTCAAGGTTTTCCACTCTAAAAAAGGTTTGCACCTAAAGGGTTTTAATTCCTCTCAATGCATGATAGATCTAGAGTTAATATGGATCTATGTTAGTCACATCAAAGTTCCAGTAAGTCTAATCATGTGTAGGTAAAAAATGAGTCATAAAAGATTTTGTTAAAATTATGAAAAAAAGTGTGTATGCTGGATCTTCATCATCTATAACTGAGAATCTAGGAGACCTAGGGAGTTATGGAAAAGTCACAACTTATACATAAATATACAAAGGCTTTATACTCAATTGAGATTTGAAGTTATATTGTTTGCATAACAATGTCCCATACCAATAAATATCCATATTTAATGGGGTTGTTCATATATATAATGACTCTCCTACTAACATAATAGTTAAATAGTTGCAGAAGGTATACATAAGCTTACTCAACACTCCCCTCCTCTCCTATGGGATGTGTTATGTGGGGCATTCGTATGTGTAATAATAAAGAAGATAATAAACATGGGTATTTTGGTGTGTGGGTCTTGTATAGATAAACAATATAATAAATAATAGTGTCTTGGAATAGTTTATAGAACTTTAAAATCTCTTCTCTCTCTCTCTCTCTCTTACACAAAGGTTGGGATTAACATGAAGATGCGAAATACCAAGATAGTAGTCTTCTCACTAAAAAGAAGAATTAAGCAACCACAAAACAAGTTTTAACGCAAACCACTAGAGATAACCCAAAATTATAAATACTTGGGATTATATTTTAATGACAAGCTAGGGTTGGACACATGCACAAGAAAAAAACTCCAAGGCAAGGAAAATTTTAAGGATCCATAATTATCGTAAAGTGTAAAAACCTTGTTGAATTTTACAAATTCTTAAATTTCCAACGATAAAGTGTTTAGCAATATTTTTGTAAAAATATTCAATTTTCTAAGGATTTTATATAGTTTTTGAACAATTTTGCTGATGTTTAGAGTAAATTTTTTTTACCCTATGGAATTTGCGTGAATCTTTTTAGAAAAAAATGGAAATTGGCGAATCTTATTTGAGAAAAATACATGGAAAATTAGCCCATGGGCTAAATTTCGCCCTTAAAGTTTCCCTTGCTCCAAGGAGGGTGGATAGCATTTTTCCTATCATGAAATAATTGCATGAAAACAAAGATCTAGGATTGCAAAACATTGTGCTACCTCTTTTAAATGTTCATAACACCAATACTCCTTTATACATGTGAAATATGGAGACCAAGTATATTCATAAACAAATGGAACTAGGACAAGCAAGTGCAAAAACACATAATAACAAGTTGTTTAAGAGTTAAAAAAAAACCTTCTGAGATATTCCTAGTTTAAACACGATTATAGATAATATACTTGGAGACATTTAGGATATTGATTCTATACATCAAGAAATCATAGCTAATGAAAAACACATGATTCCTATTTAAATCAATGAAGATGATCTAAAAAGGAGGAAAAAAACTTGGAATCGACAATGTAGAAAGCGGTTTAAAGAGGGCGGTATAGAAGATGGAAGTACCCCATTGGAATAATAAGTGTTGAACCTTGTACCGTGTACCTTCAACTTTTCCGCAATCGCTGAAGTACCTTTGATCAAACTTGTTAAGAAGATGAGATATTTTCCCTTTAAACACCTTATTTGGCAACATTGTCATAGCTTGCTGTCAGACAACCTCCGACACTCTTCATTGTCACAGGTTGCTTTCTGACAACTTGAGACAGTTTCGCGGTTGCTTTCATACAGCCTATGACACCCTCAGATGTCGCAAGTTTCTCTTGAGTAAGGTGCGACACTGTTTATTGGAATGGACAAGAGAAGGTTTGAGGAGCTTCTATAAAGATGTCCTCGTGGATGGATATCCCCTTCTATTAGGATGGATCTCAACCGAAACCCTAACCTGTTGGGATCTCACCCTATCCTTCTCCTCTTATCGCTCATCTCCTCCTTATCCCTTTTTCCCTATAAAAGCAAGCTTATGCCCATGGGTGAGGGGGAGAAATTTATGATAGCTAAATGTTGGAGTAATTGTGCTAGAGAGTTGAACCTTTGGTAGCCATCCTCTTGGGTCAAGGTGACAAGTTAAGGAAAATGATTCATTGGAAGGGACCTACAACACCAAGGAATTTAGGTTGTACTTCTTTCCTCGTTTTTAATACATCAATACATTCCCTTTATCATAAATGATGTTGAATTTTATTTATAGCATCTCTCCTTGGTCATTTGCTTAGGTTAATCAAGTTATATTTTTTGTATCCTTCACTTGGTCTTGTTTGCTTTGGATCTTCTATGGGTTTTATATCCAAGCTAAGGAGAAAGACTATAAGAGCTTCAAACTAGTGATGACAACCTTCAGTAAAAGGTATGTACTTCCTTCTTCCTTAAGTAATTTGATTGATCTAGAGAGAGGTTTGTGTTTTTGCGTTGTTTTGTTCTAGATCCAAACCATTTGGACTAGGGACTTCAGTCTTTGTCTGCATTGAAAGAATAATCCGTAAACAAAATTGGTGACCATACTAGGGAGTGAATTGTTCTCTATAGTTTCTTTGCCTTAGCTTAGGGTTTGTTTGGTTTTGAGAATCCACCCCCTTTGATCTTTTCATTCTTACTTTCTTTTTTGTTCGAGTTTGGTCCTTTGAGTCACCAGGACATCCAGACTGACTCTTAAACCCTTAAGCCATTAAGATCCCTGATTTTTATTGAAATCTTTACTAATTTGAATTTTCATCTTTCACCTATCGCACCCTGTCTTCAGATACAATGTGAAACTATCACACCTGGAATTCGATGAGCCTGCAACAATTCAAATCGTCACACTAGTGTGTGCCTGCAAACTATGACACCCTGTGAAATTTTTAGATTATGCTTGGGTTTCCTCATTGGGTTTTGGAATAGGTTGTTCCTTTTGATTGTTCATTGTCTGTCACAGTTTTATTTGCCTTCAAAACTAGGTTTTGAATGCTTTTGTCATCATTAAGCGATTGAATTGATTTGGTTTGCATAGGAATTTTTAAAATTTGGTTTGCATAGTGAGACTTATCATCTTGGGTTTTATTGTTTGTTTCCTTAGGTCTCTTAGCCATTGAGTTTGCGAGAAATAGATTGAGCTTGTCGTTTCCATAGAAATTCAAAGGAAACTTTTATTTTCTTTCTTTCATTGATTTACTTGGAAATAACAAAAAATATTTTTTTTGTGTGTTGGTTTGATTTTAGTTTTTAAAGTATTTCTTTATATAAAAGAGAACTTTTTTTTTCAAGTTTCATAGTTTTAAAAGAACTTGTGAATGCTCTTTTCTTTGCTTTTACATTGTACTTGGGAACATTACTAAGATATCTCTCTTCATAGCTTAGAGATTTATGTTTCAGTGGTATTGAAGAGACAAGAAACAATTAGAATTTTTTGCATTTTGGTGTGAGCTCTAAGGATTCCTATTTATTGTAGTTTCGAATTTGAGATAGATATTAGTTTGTATTTTGCATATCGAAAATTAAAGTGTAAATTGCATATGCATGGGGTTTTTTTTGCATTTGGGAATCTCTCTCTCTCTCTCTCTCTCTCTCTCTCTCTCTCTCTCTCTTAAGTAGGACACTTTTTAATTCTTGAAAGCAAAATATTTTCTTCCCTCTCATAGCATAGCATTCATCGAAGTGAAAGATTGTATCTTCATTTCTTTTCATTGTTTTTGAGTCAGTCAAATCTCCACCTTGTCCACTTAACCGCTTCAAGATAAAATAAAGCGTACATAATTTAAAAACTTTAGAAACAATGTGTGATGGGATAGAGACATGTTTCGACGTCGTTAAGCGTAGGATCTATCATTACTTATCAATGCTACAATCCAGGGACTGTGCAGTTCTTCCACATACGAAGAGTATATCGGAAGGCCCCTTTCAAACGGTTGCACATTAGATAGCACTACTACAGATTTGAGCTCTCATGTACCTTGAGTATATTGGGAGACCCTCATAGAATCTTGAAACCAACTAAGTTAACCTTTTGGCCGTCCTATTGTTGCAATACACCGAGAACAACACTCAGAGAGATTAGGGTGAAAATATGAAGTTGGGAAACAAATTTGGCTTGTTTTTTACAAACAAAACTGCAAAAATTTTATGTTTTTCAACTTCAACCTATTCAAACCCATATCTCCCTTAGTAATTTCAACTTGAAGTAAACACAAAGGTTTTAGAGAATTGAATTAGCTTTCTACTCGCATTTTTTTAAATTTTTTTTATGGACATATCGTGGGACAAATTTGTTGGCAACCAACGACATATACTTGAAACTTTTAGGTACGGATAATGAGTGACTTGTGTTGATGTCAGTTTTTTGATAGATGGTTATTCATTTTAGGGAAACCGATTGTAGGCTCATAATCTACACACACTACACTTGTGCATGGACTATATTTTGAGTTTTTTAAGACTTGGGAACTATTTTTTATTATTTATCGAAACAACATATGTTCAAAAAATGGTGACTTATTGACACACATTGGTGAGCTTCAATTTTCTTGTTAGTGTGACTCTTATTGGAAAAATAAAAGTACCCTTTTGAAGAGAACGATCCAATTATGTTCTCTGTGAAATTTCAAATTTTTTGGTGTTGTCTTTGTTATGATATTGAATTTTCATTTCGAGTGATTTTTAGAGTAATAAAATTCTTAAGGGATAAGGTTTAGAAAAAAATATTAATAAATAGAAATTCAAATCGAAATGAAACAATTCTTATATAATTGGAAACTAGATTCAGATATGAATCCATTGCTACCGATTCTGACAAATAATATTTAGAATTTGCAGGGGTTCGATCTTGTTGAAGTTGCAGGTTCCATAAATATGCCATATATTTTCACAGGTTTGTTGACCATAAACTCTCGGCCGAAACAATATCTTCCAAACTCTTGCCCGAGAGTTTAGTTCAAACTCTCATCCGAGAGTTTTTTTTAAAATACAGCACTATGATTGGTTCAAACTCTTGGCCTAGAGTTTTTTTAAACTCTCGGCCTAGAGTTTAAAAAACTCTAGGCCGAGAGTTTGAGGTAGACTTTTTTTTTCCTTTTCATCTACGTGCCCTCTTTTTTTTCACTCCTTTGTCACGGAATTGTTTCGTAGCTTCGCGTTTTCACCCATAATTAATTCGCACGTACTATCAGGTATTTCGGTAATACCATCAAGGGTACGGTCCTAATCCTCCTTGGTTAGTGATATGAAATATTGGGCCAAATATTACAGTTGGACCCTACAATATATCGCGAGTTGTGACGAGTTGACACACTTGTGAGGATCCAGCTATTTATCCCACCTATTCACACGTTTGCTTGTTTCCTTTAGCTTGAGTAGTGTTTGCTTTTTTGTGTTTTATTTAGAAGACCTTAGATAGAGACTTAGCTTGTATCATCTATACTTACACCTTGGTGGACCATGGTCAGAGGATATCACACATGATACAAGGGTTGGAACCCAAGCAATCCGGGCGTGCATACAACCAACCACCACCACAAGGTAATCCAAGAACCTTCTAACGAAGGACATATGGGTGAGGAAATTGTCTCGGGAGAGGCTAGTGTAGCACCACATAATGACCCACCTAAGGGGTTCATTGAAGTCATTAAGGAGTCAGGTTATTTTCCATCTACAACCATACAATTAGCAGGATGCTTTCATCAACCACTTGTCCAGTTAGTGGCTACAACCTGTGTCCCACTTCTCCCTCTTGTCAATCTGATTCTTATCAGAGGAGAAATTTAGGCATGGAAACCCCCGGACCCCGCACAAACGAAGAGTTTATGGAATTCTTACGAGAATCATTCTCTTTTGTACCCCATGCTACACGATACCAAGGTATGGTCCCCCCAAATCCATAAATTTCTTTACCTTCCACTTTTGAAGTGGTAGACCCTTCTGGTATGAGAATCCCCCAACCTTCTTCCCATGATACATCCCTTCATATTTCATTTGTAGGGAGGTCTACACCCATGGATTTGGTGTTCACCCAGCCCCCACCAGATGACTCAGTGGCAATTATTTTTTACCCGTCTTCTTCGTTATAGAACACCACTTTAGGTCAAGCTATTTCCAAGTTTCGTAACGTGAGTGGTACTCAACCATTATCCATGGAGATGACTACCTGTCGAACTCTCCAACCTACTTTACCAAGTCAGATACTTGGTCTCTCTATAGGAATTGTTCCTAGTTGAGTGTTTAATCCTAATGTCACTCCATCCCCTATGGTTTCTAGGATAGGTACACACTCCTCTCCTCAAGTAGGTAATGCTATGACAATTACTTAGACTGCCCAAAAATTCTCTTTCAATGCTCCATTAGGAAGTTCACATATACCTTTTGTTGGAATTCCAATTATAGTTGAAGGTTAATCTTCAGCTACAATTCATACTATAGCTAGAGGTCAGCCTTTGGCTGTAGGGCCAAACATAGCTAGTAGTCAACCTTCATCTGCAAGACAATCTATCTCATGGGGACAAAAAAAACCACCTGCTTGGGGGCCATCTATGGTAGATATACAGAATCCCACTAGGGGGGAAATGACCCAATTTCCTCCCACTTACCCCCCAAACCCAAATATATATTATGGTTTACCCTACCTAGGTGTTATGAACATCCAATGGACACAACCTACCGCAATGCCTCCCCCCACTCAAAGATTTTTTTCTTCTCAACCTTCTAACCCTGTAGTTCAGAATCCTCAACCTTTCCAATAGTATTATGCAGGTGGCCCACATGGTTTCAACATCCAACCACAACTGGTGCCAGGCCCTACAGGTGTTCCTATGCCCCACCAATATTATTCATACCCGCAACCTAATAGACAACTTCCTTTTCTGACAACATTGGATTTTCCTGACTTGTCGAAACTTATCAACGATCCCATATTGCATGAGCATTTATGGCCCCCCATACCTACCAAAATACCATCCGACATTCCCAAAAATTTTGACAGTAAACTCGGGGAAGAACCAAAGAATCATGTTATGACTTTCCATTTCTGGTGTTCTTCAAACTCATTAATGGATGATTTTATGAGTTTGAGGCTCTTCCAACTAACTATTACATGGATGACAAAAAAATGGTATATCGAGCTGCCACAACACTCCTTTAGGGACATTAATTCCATTTCAATGGAACTCCTTACACATTTGCAATTACCAATTAGATACAAAAATGGTACGGACCTATTAACCTCACTTTGACAATCCACCTCCACTCACATTTCTGATCATATACATGAGTGAAGAAGGTGACGTAGGTTTATTAAGGATCCTATTCTGGATCAATTATTGGCTGATTGGTTCACAAAATAAATTCTCCCACCCATTTCTAGGGATGCCGCTATGGGAGGCGATGTTACAGAGGAGCAAGCGATCATTCGTGCTCAGTACCTAGATTTGTTTTATTCCCAGTCCAGAACCTTGTATGATTTTATCCCCAACGCTACTTGTCCCACAAACGATCCTTCCAGGCCCTCTACTAAATCTCCTGTGGATGGTTTATTTGGTTCCATGAAGGCCCAGCCTGCATCCAAAATGGTTGGACAACAAGGTCATTCGACCTCTACTCCATCTCAGAATCAAATTGTGAACAACAATGATATTACCTCTTCTCTTCCCCAATCCTCTAAGGTGAATGCGGTTCTATCCTCCTCATCTCAAGGAAAGAAGAAAAACAAAGGGAAACCCAAAAAGTCTTCAAACCAGCAAGAGAATAAAAAATACAAAGAGACCAATGTTGACACTAAGCCTAAGAGAAAGGCTAAGTTCCTTTACCTAATATGTGAAGGTGACCACTTTACTAAAGAATGTCCTCATCACGAGGACATAAACAAGTTTTTAAAAGGTCCACCACATCCTACGGTGTTAAAATATCCTTTCCCACCACAACAATAGCAAATGGTCACTCATGACACTTCACCCTATTCCGATAATACCAACCATATCCATCAAGGGGAAACACCCTCGGCTACAGATGTATTCATGATGTGTGGAGAAACAATTAGTCTAACCACTCAATCACAAACATATGATCACATTCTAGATAAGACAATGAGTGGAGATACTTCTAATAATACTTCAACCTCCACATCCACTACTTTCCACCCTCCTACAAGCCATCTTGAGATAGAGAAGTTTGTGAATGACTCGATATAGCACCCACTCAAGGCCACCATTCGAAAGGAGACATTCAATATGAATGCTCAGGCTGCTCATAATTATAATAACGTTGAGGATTTGTCCCAAGCACCTTGTGCTATGTCGACTCTTGAGGTTTTGCAAAATTGTCCCAGTCAACGCAAAACCCTCTAGTCAAATTTAGGAGCAGTGAGCCCCGAAACATCCAATTTGATCATGTTTCATCTGGAATATTTCAAACCGAGGCTCTCCCACCAACTTGTGTTTCAAATGAATACCATATTTTATGGGAAAATTTTCCATCGTACTATTTTGGATGAAGGATCCTCTACCTCGATCATGTCTTTATCATGTTGGAGAGCCATCGGTTCTCCTAAGGGTTAATCGATCTCTGACCACACTTAAATCCTTTGATGGTCATGGTTTTCAACCATATGGACTACTACCTTCATTAGCCGTGGAGTTAGGGGAAAAATCTATTTCCATTCATGTGGATGTGGTGGATGCACCCTTGGATTACAATTTGTTACTTGATCATAATTGGTTCTATGCGATGACTGTCGTTGCATCCTCAGTCTTTCGCTCGATACAGTTCCCTCATCAAGGGAAGATTGTCACTATTGACCAGCTCGATTTTTGTACACCCAATATCCACAATAACTATTCGCACAATGTTCCTCTATTAGGACATGATAAACCTCAATATGAGGATGTTGGAGTCGGGATCCTAAAAGACTCTTCACTCATGGGAATATTCCCTTTACACATACCTTATCCTCCATCACGAGTTCCCACGGTTAATATGATCATGTCCATGGTGCAACAATCCCATGAGTCAGATGACCCTTGGGTAGTACCCAGTCCATCCCAATTCAAGTCCATTGGTGATTCTATGCCACTTAGCCACATCGAGGCGGCATACGGCATTATACAATCCACGTCTGATGACCCAGTCCCTGATGGCCAACATCTTGTGGCATTGGACCAATATTCTCTACCGTCTTGGCTAGGCTCTTCCACACCTTCCATGGATTATATTTTGAACACTTTTCCATCAAACAAATCCATAATGGAGGTTATGAGTCTAGATGAACTGCCATGAGAAGATAGTCATCATCAGTTATATTTCCTCCCCAACCAAGATAAAGGTGAAAAAAACATTAAATCTATGGTCCCACCCGATGTAATCAACGACCCGCAGTCCCCTATTTTGACTCAGGGTGTAGTATCTGAAGGAAATTTAGGAAATACTATGCCCACAATATCGATCGATATATCAATGAAACTCAGTATCGTGGAAAATATCCAGCTTGGCCAAACTTGTTCCTCGAAATATGTTAAAATTTACAAGGTCTTGTTTCAAGAATTCCATAATGTATTCGCATGGAGCTATGAAGAAATGCCAGGGATTGATCCATCTATTGTAATTCATGAGATCAAGACCTACCCAGGAGAAAAACTTGTCTAGCAGAATCTCCGCGCAGTACACCCTCGCAAGACTGTTTCCATCAAGGCAGAAGTTGAAAACATATTGAAGGTTGGATTCATTTATCCTATGACGTTAATTGAATCGGTCTCTAATAATATCCCAGTACTAAAAAAGAAGGGAACTATTAGAGTATGTGTCGATTATAGGGACCTGAATAAGGCATTACCAAAAGACAACTACCCTACTCCCTTTATCGATCGGATCATTGATAACTATGCTGGAAGCGTAGTCTTCTCATTCATGGATGGATTTTACGACTATAATCAGATCGAGATTCTCCCATCTTATCAGCACAAGACTGCTTTCATTTTCCCGTGGGAAACCTTTGCTTATTGCAAGTTACCCTTTGGTATGAAAAATGCTAGGAATACTTTTCAATGGGACATGGCCTACGCATTTCACGATATCAAGCATATTGTGGACCCTTACTTGGATGATCTACCCTCTCATTTCACTTGTTGAGAGGATTGTTGTGGAAAAAAATTGTAATATCCCGATTTTGACCCCATTGCATTAAAATGTAAACAACGTAATATTGATATAAAATCGTGGTGAGGAGCTCAAGGTCAAGGCCCCTCCATTGATTTAGTATTAAAAAAATTGATGCATATGGTTTGTGTGCTAGCCATGCACAATGGAAATTGTAAATATCATGTAAATATGCATTTTAATAAAAATACCCACAACTAGCTATTTAATGGAATGCAACAAGAGTATGGGGGCATGATTTTTACAAGGAATTGGGAGGGAAATATTCAAACCCTTGGAGCCAATAAATTAAATCCAAGTTTCAATGAGAGAACCCATGAACCATTAACTACCCATGTTGACTTTTGTACCCAATCATTTATTTCTCCCAAGAGTTGGTTGAAATAGTTATTATTTGTGAAATGGAGAGGTATGGATGTCCAAATTTGGGTATGGGAAATCCACCATTTGTGGAAATCCATGTTTGGATTCTTGGGAAATAAAAGAGCCACTAATTTGATCCCCAAGCCATTCAACCATCAACCAGTTTGGCTCTCTCACGAGTTTGAAGCTACCTGGGTGTTTTTCTCCATGAAATTTCTATGTGTTTCCTTCATTCTTAGCTGGGAGAAGGGTGTTTTTGTGATATAGAGTAGTGGGAAAGAAGAGGAACTCGACACTAGGTTTTTTGGACCCAAAATCCAATGGCATATATGTCATATTTTCTACATCTTGTCGTCGACCATCCGACAACCTTCATCTTTTTTAAACGTCGGTCAAAATTCGGTTGATATCTGATGGTAGGTCACACCGTCAGATATCCGACACCAACTTTCGATGGATATGATGTCGGTTCGCACTTAATATGAAGTCAGTTATCCGACGACAGTTCAATGTAAACATGGTCGATATCCGACGTTCTTACCCATCGGTGGCATGGCAAGAATGTCGGATATCTTAAAGGAGGACATCAGATATCCGACGACCAGCACTTAACATAAAGTCGGATATCCGACGATAGTTCAATGTAAAAATGGCCACCATCTGACGTTCTTAGCCGTTAGTGGTATGGCAATAACATCGGATATCTTAGATGTGGAAGTCAGATATCCGACGACAGTTCCATGTAAAAATGGTCGATATCCAACGTTCTTAGCCGTCAGTGGTATGGCAAGAACGTCAGATATCTTAGAAGTGGAAGTCGGATATCTGACGATAGTTCCATGTAAAAATGGTTGATATCCGACATTCTTAGCCGTTGGTGGTATGGCAAGAATGTCGGATATCTTAGAGGAGGATGTCGGATATCCGACAAAATTATGGTAATTTAAAAAAAAAAATACACTACTATGGTGTGATCAAATTTGAAGGGTGGGTCTTAATTTTTATTGGAAGGGAATTTGATCTTGGAGCCCTTCAAACATCAAGGGAAATTTAAATAATTGTACTTCAATTGACAAGTATAAATTAACTAAACCCTTCCCCCAACAAAATGAAAGAAACAAATATTGCTCATCCAAATTTTTACAATCTTAAACAATTGAGCACTCCTTAATATCTACATGATAAAATGGTATCTTTTCAATAAAAACGAATTTGAACACATTAATTTGATATATATGTAACATTAATTTTACAGTTCATTAAAATAACAATTATTTTGTTGTATTTTTCATGGTTAGACCACACTTCATTATACAGAAAAAAATACTTAGACTATGCAATAACGATATTGGAACATCTGCGTGATCTTATGCATAGTGCAATACCTTGTAACTAGATATAGTATTAAAATAAAACTAGAACCATGAGAAAATGACTTACTGTTAACTATGTACAAAAATAAGTCACTAAGCAAAACGAGGCTAAAATAAACCTACGACCAAAATATACATATAAAACCAACCAAAACCTTAATTCAAACCGGTGAGAGGGAAACCTTCCAAGCTTGAGAGGTGTAAGAATGATGGACATTAGGTGCCTAACAAAAAATAATACATAGCTCAAAAAAACATTAAAAAAAATCGTCCATACCAAGCAAGTTCGCAATGCTAGCATCATAGGGGCATGGGAATCAAATTTTGTTGTTCAACAGTTGTCGCGACAATATATAGGTATGGGATGGAGGGGAAATGGAATCGAGCCTCAGTCAACTGGAGCCTTGCGACTCACTGCATGTTTGAGTCTCGACAATCTACCTTTTATATTGAACCATAACAACAAATTAAGTTTGTTAATGGCTCAATTTGCAAAAATTCTAGATACATGAGTAATTAAGAGCTTGAGGCTCTATAATTTAAAGTTTTTTTTACCAATCCATGATCTACTAGTAGACCAGTGAGCTTTGGCTCTAGCTCACTGGTGTACTGGTTATGGTTATGGTTCTAGCTCTAATTCTAGCTCCACTTGCTCCCACAGTGCAGAAGTCTTCTCACTAACCCTAGACTCTAAGAAATATTCATATTTAAAATCTTCAATTAGAATTCATTCCCATCTTTGCTGTGCAAGTATCTCTTCATTATTAGACTTGGATACAATCCATATTGGAAGTAAATGATAACCAAGTCAAATTCAGGTCTTTTCTTGTTCTGTAAGATCCCAACAAGCATATTCCATCATGCAACAAGTCCACTAAATGAAGTGTGGTATTCCCTCTTCTGCTAGGATCAATTTCTTATGACATGGAAATGATTCTCCAATGCTTGCATCTCACTTAATCTCTATAACAATGTCAATTTGAATGGTAACCTATGTGTGCAAACACAACCTTCATTAACTATCCAACATCTATTTTCTCCAACAACTATTATGTAGTTCCAATGAACCCCCATTATAATTAATGTTTGTTTACCAATCCCTAATACATATACACTAAGGAAATATTCACTTGGAAGATAAACGACAACAATTAAATAGGAGTTTCCCTTGATGTCCTCCATGGACTTATGTCCACCTCGTTGACAGCATTGACCTTCAGTTTTCTTATAACTCTCTAGACAATTTCTTATACTTGGGTTAGGGATACAAATGTTGATGTATATGTAACTTCAAAATGTATTTCACCTAGGTATTTCATCTATGTATATTGTACTCCTATAGAGATGTTATTATTCCTCTATACGGAAGTGTCGTCATTTGTATCGACAAGTGTCGCAAGTGTCATAACTTGCCAATGGGTTATTAGACCACCATGTGTGGGATCGGCCCTGATTAAGTTAACCATGGGTTATTAGGCTAAGCTAGACAAGTCGGCCCCACTGGTTTATTGGGCAGGACAAGACAAGTATAAATAGAGATTGGGAGATCTCTATTTGATCACTCATTACTCACTTCTATCTCTCTCAGAAAGTGGCGCACTTGTGTGGAGGAGGAACATCTACTAGGAGAAGACTGTCTCTTGTACTTTGGTTGTATCATTGCTCTCTCTATCTTTGAGGAAGTTGTGGGGTTTTTCACCTTTATGGTTTTCCCCAGTGAAAATCTGTGTGTCTATTGTCTCATGTGATTGCTTGGTGTGATTGATATGCAATGTTATACTTAATATGTTGTACATGTTATTCTCTCAGTAAAGATCCTAGAGTATATTGAATTAATGCTAAAAAATTAGCATGGTATAAAAGCTTCCCTTAGAAGAAGACATTGTGCAGTGGCAGAAACTAGGGTTTCTTGTTTATTGGGTTTCTCTCCATAGATTTTGGAAAAGTCGTAAGGTAGATTGACTCTACTCATCAAGTAGAATCTATCTGTCCAATCAGAATTCAATTCTGAGCACTTTCAATTTTGGCCCTAAAAATTAGGGTTTCCACAAAAATAGGAATTTCTAAAATCTGAAGAAATAGCTGGAAGATCCTTGGAAAACTCAAAGTTTAGAGCTTTGGATTGAGATTTTTGGTTGGGTGAAGCTCTGTAAAACTCAAACCCTAATTCAGGGTCCTCCCTAGTGAATCCGGGAAGACTAAAATGCATTTCTAAAGGATGAAACTTTGCAGATCTCAAACTCTGAATATACCAGGATGATCAGCTCATCAAGGTGCATATTTCTATCCTTTTAGAGAGTTGAAATTCACATTATGAATTTTTAGGGATTCTCTGACAAACCCTAATCCGCGACCAGATCCAGTTTTCAGCAAATCAAGTGGTAAGACCTATATCTTTTCTATTTCCATTTGAAGTACTCTTTAAGATGTCTCACCACACCAAGCTTGAGGATAAGCTTGAAGGGGATGATAACTTTCGAACATGGAAGTATAGGATTGGGTCAATCCTGGAAGAAAATGAGTTGGACACTTATATAAGTGAAGAGGTCCCTGTCCCAGATGGAGAAGAGGCTAAGCCTCTTCACAAGAACAACTTGGTCAAGGAAAAGAGGATCATTGCTGATTCTATCAAGGACCATCTCATTCCACATGTGTCATCCCTAAAGACACCCAAGGCAATGTTTGAATCTTTGACCAAGCTGTTTGAAGGGAAGAACATAAATCGGAAGATGACTCTGCGGAACCAATTGAAAGGGGTAAAGCTTCATAATGGAGAGACCATTCAATATGTTAGGAACCCATGTCAACCCTTCTCTTTACTATGTTAGTATATTGTTGTTGGACGCATATGCTTTGTAAGTCGTCCCGTAGTATTTGTTGATCCATAGTTTATATTAGCCCATAGTATTGGACGCATATGCTTTGTAAGTCGTCCCGTAGTATTATATGTCCCATGGTTTTGACTCATAGTATTGGGCATAGACTTAGTATATAAGTGTGTGTTGAGGTCATTGAAGGCACCATGAAGTTAATTGTATTGAGCTTGCTCAAAGGAGGTTTCCCCTTCGAAGTGGCCTGTGATCAATATAAAAGTGATTCTGAGTTCTGTCATTTCTGCTATTTCGCATATTCTTATTAATTAATTGTTGCAGGTGCATCACATCTAGTATCAGAGCACTTTCTTGGGCTCACAGGGTGAAATTTCTGCCAAATTTTTTTTGCATCTGTTGCAGGTTCGGATTTGGGAATAATCCCCATCCGCTTAACTGTGGGAAGTACTTGGGCATAAGCCCTAAAACTCAGTGTGAGGAGTACCACAGGAACCTCGAAGTAGCTGGCCCATTTTGAGGACCTGCCAACGAAAAGGGCAACGACCCCTACCTGATTGACTAGTTCCCACCCGTGAGGTAAACCAAGAGCTAGTGTTTGTGGCAAAGCAGTTATCAGTTTTACCTGAGCCATGGAGTGAGGGGTACTGCCCCAATACGCAAGTCGTCAGACAGCATTGGTGGCCGAGTGAAACCCCTGAACTGTTAGGAAGCCGCACATACTTGGGGTCCATATCTATTTTCAGTTGAACTATTGTCGATCACTGCTACGTCGTTTCAGATCCAGCTGTTCATATCCATTCTAAAAGCTATTCCATATCCAGCCGTTTTCAATCCATTCGGCACCGTTCCAGGTCCCTTCCGAGCCGTAGCTGTTGTCGATCACTGCTACGCCGTTTCAGATCCAGCCGTTCAGATCCATTCTGAAATTCGTTCCAGATCCAGCCATTTTCAATCCATTCTGAAAGTTGTTTCCCTTGAAATTTTCAGGGACCCCTGTCATCCCATTCTGCATATTTCATTCCTGAGCACCCTATCCCCAATTTCCCTTCCCAAAGCCCAAAATCCCACATTTGTCTATTTTTAGGGTTTGCCCTAACTTCCTCATATTTCACCCAATCACCTTCAAATTTTACCACAGAGTTCCTTTCTGAATTCTGCTTCTTTGTCCCCCTCTGCCAAATTTTCCCATTCTTTCACCCCGCTTCTGAAATCCTCATTTTTGCTTCCCTGTCTATTCGATAGTGTCCAAAACCTAGTCAAACCCCAATTACCCTTCAGATTTTTTCCCAAGTCCAAATTTTCCTTTACTGAACCAGTTTCTGTTTTTGTTTTCCTACCCAGTCAACCAAAATAAATTTAAAAAAAAACTCTTGGTTATGGTTGTCACCCATGCAGGTGCAAAAACTATGGAAGACGCACTTGCAACCATCCAAGCCAAACTCTAGGATTTGGATGAAAAATTTCTTGGCCTCCATCTTGAACATTTAGCTATGAACAACAAACAGCAGTCCGAGTCTTCATCAGACAATGGATTCTCTTCTTCCAGCAATTTCCGTGGTCTGAAGCTTGATTTTCCTCACTTCAATGGTACTGATCCGACTAGATGGATATACCGAGCAGAACAATATTCCAGTCTACATAATACTTTTGATGTCCAGAAATTTCCACTTGCATCCTTTCATTTGGAACAAGAAGCCCTTCAATGGTACCGTTGGTACATCAAAGCTCATCCCGAGCCAAACTAGACAGATTTTTGCCAACTCCTTTTGCCACGATTTGGTCCTAGTGGTTTTGATGACTTCACAGGAGCACTCACTAAATTGCACCAAATTGGCACAGTGAGAGAGTATCAAACAAAATTTGAGAAACTGACCAATCACACAGAAGGATTGTCTGATGAATTCTACAGGAGTTGTTTTATCAATGGTCTCAAGGATGAAATCCGCTCAGAGGTCAAAATGTTCTGTCCCAACACAATGATGGAAGTCCTAGGGTTGGCTAAGTTGGCAGAGGACAAGATCGCAACTCACCAATGCTCCAAACCCACCTTTGTTCCCTTCAAAAATATGGGTTCCCAATGACCTCCCATCACGCCTACCCCACAACCAACTCCTATCAAGCATTTGTCTGAAACAGAGATGCAGGCACGTCGAGAAAAAGGGCTTTGTTATAATTGTGATGAGAAATTCACTCGGGGACATAGATGTGTTCAACAAAAGCTCTATCTCTTGGATGTGGATTCTCCGCCTACCTCAGAACTTGATGAAGAAGCTCCAGATACAGTAGATGATCAGGTCGACATTCAACACCTGCCTGTTGACCCCCCATCTCAGGACGACCCACCCGAGATCTCTCTCCATGCTGTAACCAGAGTCACCACCCCACAAACAATGCGAGTCAGGGGATACTTCAAGAAGCTCCCTCTTACCATACTCATTGATTCTGGTAGCACTCATAACTTCATTGACCCTCGGATTGCCAAACAGGCTGATTGTTTTGTCCATCCTTGCTCCAACTTTGAAGTCATGGTTGCCAATGGGGGCACCTTACCTTGCAAGGGGAAGTGTCACAATGTGTGTATCTCTATGGAAGATTATAACCTGCACTCTGACATGTTTTCCTTGTCCTTAGGCGGATGTGATGTGGTTTTGGGCGTTCAATAGTTACGCACACTTGGCCCCATCTCATGGGATTATTCAGAACTTTGGATGCAGTTTTCAATAAATGGGGCACAACACAAATTAATGGGCTTACAACCAGGGTCTCTCTGCATCATCAGTTCACATCGCGAATTCACATGGTATCATTGCTCAACTCCATTCCCTTCACATGCACCCATCAACGGTCTCCACTACGTCCTTGGATAGATATGCAGGTGTCTTTGCTGAACCAATGAGCTTTCTACCTTCAAAAGACCTTTCTGGTAAGAATTTAGTCGCATCTATCTCTCAGCAGGAACTGATGGCTATTTTGCATGCAGTACAAAAGTGGCAGCCATACCTATTAGGGAATTATTTATGCATCAAGACTGATCTCCAGAGTCTGGAAAATTTTCTGGAACAATGGGTCTCCTCCCCAACACACCAAAAATGGGTTATCCAACTCATGGGGTATCCCTATGCGATCACTTACAAGAAGGGTAAGGACAATATGGTGGCAGATGCTCCTTCTCGCACAATTGATGACCCAGTTTCTCTTACAACTCTTTCTCTGCTTGTTCCAAATTGGTTGCAATATGTTCAATAGGGTTATCTCTTCTATGAACTCCATGCTTCTTCATCAGCAGGGAACTCTGGGTTCTTCAAAATGTATGACCGGGAACAATGTAACTTCTTTTGGCTGGGATTAAAAATTCCAATTCAACAGATGGTGGCTGACTATGATACTTTCCAGGTCAACAAGGGTGAAACGCCACTCCTTTCGGGATTGCTCAAACCCTTTCCCATCCCTACACAGCTTTGGCCAACTATTTCTATGGATCTCCTAGTAGCGCTCTGGTGGTGCAATACTAGCTCTCAAAGGACACCATATGAAGCAATCTATGGAAAGACACCACCAATTCTTCTTCCATACACCCTTAGCAGCTCCCCAGTTCAGGAAATTGACTTGGTTCTTCGAAACCGCGATCAGATTCTTTTCATTCTGTAGGACAATCTTCACATGGCCAGAATTCACCTGAAACAACAAACCGACCAACACCATTCTGAGCGCATCTTCGGCGCAGCTGATGGGGTTCTTCTTCATCTACAGCCTTCCAAGCAATCCTCCCTGACACTCCAAAGGCGTCAGTGGCCCGAAATGCAACCCGAGGATGCTACCAGGGAACCACTTCTTCAGATTCTGCAGCAATTTCTCCAACCAAAGCTTTGAGGACAAAGATTTTTCTAAGGGAGAGGGGATGTTAGGAACCCATGTCAACCCTTCTCTTTACTATGTTAGTATATTGTTGTTGGACGCATATGCTTTGTAAGTTGTCCCGTAGTATTTGTTGATCCATAGTTTATATTAGCCCATAGTATTGACCCATAGTATTGGACGCGTATGCTTTGTAAGTCGTCCCGTAGTATTATATGTCCCATGGTTTTGACTCATAGTATTGGGCATAGACTTAGTATATAAGTGTGTGTTGAGGTCATTGAAGGCACCGTGAAGTCAATTGTATTGAGCTTGCTCAAAGGAGGTTGCCCCCTCAAAGTGGCCTGTGATCAATATAAAAGTGATTCTGAGTTCTGTCATTTATGCTATTTCGCATATTCCTATTAATTAATTCTTGCAGGTGCATCACACAATCATATTTCTCCAAGGTCTCTTAGATCAAGGAACAACTTGAAGCTGTGGATGAAATGGTGGAGAATGGTGAAATTGTCATGACCACTTTGAATTGCCTACCTAGGTCACGGGATTCCTTTATTCAAGGAATTTGTGCAAGAAGGAAGTTGATCTCCTTCAGTAGACTATGGGAGGAATGATCTCAAGAAGAAGCAAGGCTTGTGGCACAAGAAGAAAAGATGGGGAATGAATATCAAGCTCACACCAAGAAAGGGAAGATCAAAAGGGAGTCATCTCACAAAATAATACCCTCACACCACCATCATAAGAAAGATCTCAGATGCTTCACTTGCAATGAGAAGGGACACTTTGTTGCATATTGTCCCAAGAACAAAGGGGACAACAACAACAACAACAACAACTTCAACAAGAAGAAGAAAAATAAAAAAAGAAGATATCATGCTCATGCTGTTGAGGATGATGAACCACCAAAGAATAAGGCTAGGGAAGAAAGTGATGACTCATCAAGTGAAGATGAATATGTTCTAATCTCTGCTCTCACATGTACTATTTCTCATGGTTGTAATGATTGGCTTATTGACAGTGGGGATTCCAAACACATTATTGGGATTAAAGAATCCTTTGCTAATTTATCTGAACATGAGTCACCCCATAAGGTGAAACTTGGGGATGACTACCAATATCCCATCAAAGGAAGTGGTGAAGCCTCCTACAACCTAGACTCTGGGAATTCCTTGAAGATGAAAGATGTGTTATATGTACCTGGGCTCAAGAAGAACTTACTCTCCATATCTGCATTGGATACAAAAGGAATGGGGGTTGCATTTGTAGATGGCCAAGTTCTAATGTGGCCAAAAGGTAAAACTATTGATGATGCAGTAGTGATTGGAGAGCAAGAGGGAGGTTTGTATAAATTAAAGGGACAACCTGAACATGCCATGGTGCATAAATCCATGGAGCCAAGTGAACTTTGGCATAGAAGGATTGCACATGTGCACTATAGAGCACTACCAATTGCAAGCAAAGTTGTAGAGGGTCTTCCTGAAATCAAGACAAAGCATGAAGGTGTTTGCAAAAGGAAAGAACACAAAGAAGGCAATCACAAGCAAGGAAAAAGGAATTATCCACTCCGATGTATGCAGTCCAATGTCATCTAGTTCTCTGAGTGGGTATGTATACTATGGTTCTTTCATTGATGATTTCTCTAGGAAGACTTGGGATTTATTTCTTGAAGAACAAAGATGAAGTATTCAGCAAGTTCAAGGAATTCAAGGCCTTGATAGAAAACCACACTGAAAAGAAGTTCAAGACCTTTAGATCCGATAATGGTGGAGAATTCACTTCAGCAAACATCAAGTGCTATGCAGTGATTCAGGGATTAAGAGGGAGTTCACCACTCCTTACAATTCACAACAGAAAGGAGTAGAAGAAGTTACTTCAGAATAGGACTCCAGCAGCTCCTGCAAGGAAGCAAAGATTCAGAGGGAGTCCACACAACAAACAAACAAAGATAAGTATTTGAATTGTCATTTCTTGTATATTCTGTTTGTTTAAATAATGTTATTCAGTGATATATATGCTTACGTTCCTAGACTTAGGTTGTGTATCATACATATTAGAATAATTGCATTGATGAACAAGATACTACTAATATGCAAGTAATGGGTAAGTGTCCTATGGTATTGTACAACATTCCATTGCTACTTATCTAGAATGAAACCTCTTTGATGACATGTTGGGAGTTGTGCACACTCTTAACAATGTTCTGGTAGAAATTGGAAGGCATCTAGAAAGTTACGGGATATGGATAAATGTTGTATTGAAGCATTGGCTAAAATAATTGCATGAATGTATGACATATATTCTTATGTGTAAGATTTTGTTATGAAACTACGAGAAGTTTCTAATCATGCAATTGAATTTGACTTGTAGGAAAGATCGTGTACAATCACCTACAAAATAAGGACTACAACATTTGTTCAGCAACAAATCTATCTAATGAAGAGTGTAAAGTTCCTAGGATCCAGGATAAAGTAATGATGCCATGATCCGTCGATCATGAAGAATGATGTTTGGGATGTGGTCCCAAGACCAGAAGGGAAGTCTGTTGTGACTTCCAAGTGGATCTATAAGATCAAGCATGTTGCAAATGACAGCATAGAAAAGTACAAAGCGAGATTTGTAGCTCATGGCTTCTCCTAGAAAGAGGGAATAGACTATGAAGAAACTTTTGCTCCTGTATCTAGGTACACTTCCATCAGATCAATACTTGCTCTGGCTGTAGTGATGAAATGGAAGATACACTAGATGGATGTCAAGACAGCTTTCTTGAATGGTGTAGTCGAGGAGGAAGTGTATGTGGAACAGCCACTTGGTTTTGAGACACATGACAGGGAGTCATATGTGTGTAGGTTGAAGAAAGCCTTGTATGGCTTGAAGCAAGCTCCTAGGACTTGGTATGGTAGGATAGACAACTTTCTATCCAGTTTGGGCTTTACTAAAAGTAAAGCAGATTCCAACCTTTACTACAAAGTTGAGGAAGGAAATCCTGTGATACTACTCTTGTATGTGAATTACCTGTTTGTAACAGGAGAGGATGGATTGATTGCCGATACCAAGAGGAAGCTTGCTACCGAGTTCGAGATGAAGGACTTGGGTATGATGCACTACTTTCTAGGCATGGAGGTGTGGCAGAGTGTAGATGGAATCTTCCTTGGACAAGGGAAGTATGCAGTAGAGATCCTAAAGAGGTTCGAGATGATGGACTGCAAGGCCATGGCCACACCTATGGCATCGAACCTGAAGATTCTATGTGATGCTTCATCTGATCTAGTTGATGTCATTGTGTATCGTCAAATGATTGGGTCCTTGATGTACCTGACGAACACGAGACCAGATATTTGCTTTACGGTGAACACATTGAGCCAGTTCCTGATGGATCCCAGAGGTGTTCACCTGGTTGCTGTAAAGCATATTCTGAGGTACCTGAAGGGTACAATTGATTATGGGCTCAAGTATGATGCGAATCAAAAGTTTAACATGCAGGGTTATGTTGATTCAGGCTGGGCAGGCAGTGCTACAGATAGGAAGAGCACATCTGGGTGTTGCTTCAGTATGGGATCAGATGTGATCTCTTGGTTTGGCAGGAAGCAATCCTGCGTAGCACTGAGTACAGCCGAGGTAAAGTATGTTGTATCATGTTCGGCTAGTTATGAGGCAGTATGGCTCCGGAAGCTACTGTCTGAGTTATTTGATCTCCCGCTGGAGGCTACTGGTATCTTTTGTGACAACTAGAGTTGTGTGAAGCTGTCTAAGAACCTGGTGTTCCACGACAGGTTGAAGCACATAGAGATAAAATATCATTATATCAGGGATATGGTGCAAAGAGGAGCAGTGAAGCTCCTATATGTTGCGACGGATGAGCAGGTTGCAGATGTGCTGACGAAGCCATCAGCCAGAGTGAAGTTCGAGTACTTAAGAGAGAGGCTTGGTGTTCTTCAGATTGATGACACTTCAAGGAAGAAGTGATGGACACATTTGCAGGAGCCATTCCCAGTATGGTGAGAGGAGGATCCTTCCATGGTTGCGAATGTAAGTGTTGGATGATGAGCATCAGGACGATGCTCCGGTTACTACTCTACATATGCATCATGTTGGATGCTTGTTATGATCAGTTGGATCATGTATATGTATATGCATCATGTTGGATGCTTGGACCATGTATCTATATATGTATCAGTGGATACGTTGTATGATCAGGTAGATCATGTATGTTGATATATATCAAGTGGATACATTGTATGATCAGATGGATCATGTATCTATGTATGTATCAGGTGGATACATTGTATGATCAGGTGGATCATGTATGATGATATGTATGAGGTAGATACTTGGTATGCATTAGGTGGATGCATTATATGATCAGGTTGATCATGGATGATGAGCTTCAGGATGTTGCTCCAGATGACATGCATCAAGACGATGCAGTGATGATGATTAGGTTGATCATGTGATGATGTACATCAGGATAATGTATGGTGAGTATCGGGTTGATACTCTGTGGCTGTGGACAGGTTGTGCAGATGAGCATATAAGTAGACCTGGGAGATCCAACAGGTAGAGTTGTATGCTCGTAACAGCATAGGATGCTCTTTCGAGGAATTGCTCTGGGAGGACATACAAGTAGACCTGGGAGATCCGACAGGTAGAGCTGTGTACTCGTAACAGCCTGGGATTCTCTTTCGAGGCATTGTCCTATGGCATGTAAGTAGATCTGGGCGATCCGATAGGTTGGGCTTTGTGCCCATAATAAGTCCTGGGATTCTCTTTTGAGGCATTTCCTTGACCACATGTAAGTAGACCTGGGAGATCCGATAGGTTGGGCTGTGTGCCCGTAATAAGTCTTGGGATTCTCTTTTGAGGCATTGTGGCAGGGGTCACATGTAATAAGTCCTGGAGATCTGGACAAGATGAAAAAGGCTTCAGATGCTCTTTAGAGATCTTGCTTGGCAAGACACTCTTTTAAGGTTTTGTGATAGTCACATGTAAGTGGACCTAGGAGATCTTGTCGGTCGTGCTTCGGCACATAAATGGTCCTGAGAAACTCTTTCGAGGCATTGTGACGCACATAATAAGTCCTGAGGATTCCACAGTATGGCCAGTGATGATGAAGACCTGCAGGTGGTGGGCCTACATCCAATATGAAAAAGGACTAGCTCTATAGAACTTCCTATGACGAGTAGATCGAAGATTGATTGAGATAGCAGCAGCAGTGATGATGACGATGATTCGAGGACGATGATTTGCTGATGATGATCCAGAGAATAAGACTTGTACTAGCATATTTGTGTCGAGAAATACCTTCCTAGTTAAGAGGGAGTGTTGATGTATATGTAACTTTGGAATGTATTTCACCTATGTATTTCATCTATGTATATTGTACTCTTATAGAGATGTTATTATTCCTCTATACGAAAGTGTCGTCATTTGTATTGACAAGTGTCGCAAGTGTCGTATCTTGCCGATGGGTTATTAGACCACCATGTGTGGGGTCGGCCCTGATTAAGTTAACCATGGGCTATTAGGCTAAGCTAGACAATTCAGCCCCACTAGTTTATTGGGCAGGATAGGACAAGTATAAATAGAGATCGGGAGATCTCTATTTGATCATTCATTACTCACTTCTATCTCTCTCAAAAAGTGGCGCACTTGTGTGGAGGAGGATCATCTGCTAGGAGAAGACTATCTCTTGTACTTTGGTTGTATCATTGCTCTCTCTATCTCTGAGGAAGTTGTGGGGTTTTTCACCTTTATGGTTTTCCCCATTGAAACTCTGTGTGTCTATTGTCTCATGTGATTGCTTGGTCTGATTGATATGCATTGTTATACTTGATATCATGTACATGTTTTTCTCTCAGTAAAGATCCTAGAGTATATTGAATTAATGCTCAAAAATTAACAACAAACAACCTCTTCATCCTCTTTAATCTTCACTCTCCACATTATTCTCCCCAGAGAAAGAGACGAGATATATTCTCTATTGCAGGAAGATTGGACATAATGGAGAGGATGCAAATGATCTAGAGGATTTGAGACATATCTCATTCAAATATTCTCAAGGAGATTCCAAGGAAATTAAAGATAAGGTTAAGGATATTGGTTCCAGTGCATCATTTACTCAGCCTTTGAAGTTGTGGAAACTCGAAATTCGTTATGAGGAGCAACCAAACATCACAACAAGCTCCAAGAAATTGTCAAAATTTAGATGACACGCAAGTGGGTTGTAGAAAGCCAGCGTCGTAGCCATTCATTGAGCTCCTCTTTGTTTCGAGAATAATTTAATATTCTCTACTGAACAAGCCCAACCAAGTGAAGGTGGAAGCTCTTATGCCCCCCCCCCTCACATCACTCTGAATTCCACATACCCAATGCATGTAATTGAAACAAAAATTACGTGCAAATTCATGCATATTTCATCATGAACTTTCATCTACCATTCATTCAATAAAGGCTAACATTCATTAAACCATTGTTTCATTCAGTCAACACATTCATTGAATAAAAGATAACATTCAATAAACCATTCATTCATTCATTCAATAAAAGATAACATTCAATAAAGGTAACAGTTTACTACACTGAATCATTAAACCATTAAACCATTCATTAAATCATTCAATCATTCATGAGGCCAAAAATCATGGACAACATTTTATTATCATAAATAATTAGATAATATTTGTTAGTCACTTCTTTTTAATTGTTCTTCTCTTTAGTACATAATCTCTAAGAAGATCATCTTCTGGACCCTGTCCTCCATTTCTTGGTTCTTCATCAGCTTGTTGTGATGTCTACATCCTAGAGTGTTGATCCAGACATGTATTTTGTGTCAAAGGGTCCGGATTTGCTGCAACAATGTGAAAATGTTACATCGTTTAATTTTTCTATTTTAATGACAAGTATTTCATTTAAAAAAAAATTTACAAAGGTTTTTTTTTACCTATTGTGGCCACATCATGTTGTTCATGTTCTTGTCCAAGCTCAACCTGTACAGTGTCACCCTCTACATGCTCTGCAATTGAAATATGGTGAACAATTAATGTTCACCATCTACAATGCTATACATAAAATTGTAGCATATGAATAAATTCATTACCAGGATTCGAAGCATGATCTTCGATTTGTTGTTGTCCCTCCTCGACATTAAGGGGATCATTACTTTCCTGCTCAAAACAGAGTCAATATTTTATGTCAATTATTTATAACGAATAGATTGCACAAGTAATAAATATTCATTAAACTATATAGATTCTATATACCTATGCAACGGATGGATTAGTACCAGAAGACTGTGTTTTCCCAGACAAGCTTTTTCGGCATTCAACAACAACTCCAAAGCCAAGCTTCATGTCTTCCTCAGTGGGAAATTATTTGAATCGATCAGCCTGCATATTTGCATAACATCGTTAATTAACATTTTGCGGTGCAATAAAACGAAAACTAATTTGCAATTTATTATTTGTATGCATTATTGGTTTTTCGAAACTTGCAATTTGTGCCGCCAAATTCGAATAACCACCAGGCCCAAGCTTGTGCTGGCCTATTTTTTTCAGTCTTTCCTTTATGGCCTTTGATGTGTCTGACAGCCTATGTAAGTATTGAAATATGTTAGATGTTCCAAATTCGATATAGAAATCAATAATAATAAGATTTAGAATTACATTGCGGAAAGGATTGCATACCTCCCTGTGCCTGGTGTTATCTTTCCTTCTTTTCTCTAAGCCCTCTCCTTTCCATCGTCCACTAGAGCTTTCCACTCCATTGCTGGAATCATTGGAGGGCGCTCATACCTATGGTTTTTTTCCAGGTGGACCCTATATTGGTCTCGGACAATCTTCATATGTTGTCCAACCTTTTTCAGGACCTTGGCGTGATCGAAGGACTTGTCGCCGAACATGCGAACCAACCAATTAGTGAGCTCATCTTTTAAATATTTCGGTTGTCTATACCACCTTGTTTGGATGGTGGGCCCGAAGATATCCAAGGAAAAGTCATTCATTTGTTTATAGAAAACATTTTTTCCTGTAAAATGATCATGCCATGATCATAATTAGTTGAAAAAAAAATGTTTTATCAGTATATTACAATGAAATTATAAACACTAACTTGATCAACGTATATTAATTACATGGGATCTTCTCTATCTTTATTGGGATGAGATCTTCATCCACCAAAAATGTTTCCTCGATTGTTCTCATGCTAGTGACACGGGAAGATCCTGGAAATGCAGCTTCGATGATATCAATATTACTATGAGGCTCGGTTTCGACCCCTTCTTCTGGACGATCTGGTGTGCGTCGCTCACTAGCGTCTGGTGCGCTCACAACTGGGATTTGTGGTGTTTCGAAATGTGTTGCTGGTTGTTCATTCGACAACAATGGAAAATGAGTCAATGCACGTGGACTCATTTGCTCATGATGCGACGTCTCTCCACGAGCCTCATTGGGCCAACACCGCCTTGACCACTATTATGTGGCATCAGATAATTCTGTAAATACAAACCACATTTTATACGTTCAGTACTATCATATAAAAGTGAAAATTATAAAGTTATAAATGAATTATTTTATGATTCAAGATTCCTCAACTTACTCGCAAGGTTTCAGATCTTTGTTCCAACAAGTTAATCCTTGCTATAATCTAGTCTGTCTGTAGAACCTTGAATAGAAGAGAAACGATTTATGCACTATATTTATTCAATATTGTGTCTATCACCTTAAACGGGTTTGTAACTTCACCAATTATGTCGGGTTTAGTAAACATCTCAACCACTTTAGGATCTATTGAATATTGTTGCGATGCTATTTCATACAACGATTCACTGGTATGCAACAAAAATATATAAAACACTACTGAGTTCTATCATGATAGATTCCTAAAATTATATTAACAAAACATATCTATCATGATAGATTCCTAAAATTACAACTAGGTTTGATTGATTCCTGGACTATGGTGTTGTATGATCCACAGTTGTGGACTTGCCTCGATCATCTGGCCCCTACAAAAAAAGAAGTAGAAAGCATTATCATAACGAAACCAGTATACACATGAAAAATAAATAACAAAATAAACATTATACTACGTATTATATTGGTAAAATTCTAATGAATTATACCTACAACCTCGAGGATCGTGATCCACTCATCGGATCAATGGTCATAGGTGACTTTCCCAATCTGCTAATATCTGGGACCTAAACGAATCCAAAACTATTCATGAAAAAACACAGCAAAAAAAACTATTCTTCATATTATATTTTTACTATTACACAGATGTATACCTATTGTGTTGAGGCAGGTATGGTATGATCTACTGTGACCCTTATAGAACCAGCCTGCATCAAAAACATAGAGAAAATTACCTAAACGAAACCAAAATATTCATTGAAACATTAATATAATGAGAAAACATTGTGACATATTTAAATTGTACAATTACAATCAGGTTTACCTGTTGCCCCGAGGCTGCTATCCTCTGATGAACATTCGGGTGGCTTTCCCAATCTGCTAATATCTAGGAGTTTCCCCTTACAGAGCCCTGAATAAAAAACATAGAGAAAATCACCTAAACGAATCCAAAACTATTCATGAAAAAACACAGCAAAAAAAACTATTCTTCATATTATATTTTTACTATTACAAAGATGTATACCTATTGTGTTGAGGCAGGTATGGTATGATCTACTGTGACCCTTATAGAACCAGCCTGCATCAAAAACATAGAGAAAATTACCTAAACGAAACCAAAATATTCATTGAAACATTAATATAATGAGAAAACATTGTGACATATTTAAATTGTACAATTACAATCAGGTTTACCTGTTGCCCTGAGGCTGCTATCCTCTGATGAACATTCAGGTGGCTTTCCCGATCAACATTCTGCATCAAATATAGAAAACATTATATAAACCAAACCAATATACTAATGAAAAAACAATGAAAAAAAAAACTCTTTTTCTTATTATATTTTTCACATTTAAAAGATGTATACCTGCTCCCTCGAGGAAGATGTACTCCTCCAACCATTTGCTGACGGGGATTTTTCTCGATCACTAGCCTGCGAAGTAAATATGGAAAATTTAAATGAAATAAACTAACGAAAAATCCTTAAGATGTTAAATTCATTAATAAAAGTTTGGGTAAATTGTTATGTGTACCACTCCCATCGTAACTGTGTTTGTATCTACTCGATTCAAATTGTAATTAATAAGAAACTCTTCCCCTGCAGCTATTGATTTAATGGCACATACAAAAACACGGTTTACTTCACACCCCTCAAATTCGCAGTTTGGTTGCTTAATTGTAGACCCTGGTTGTGTACTATTTATAAACCCCGCAATATTCCTTGTGGCCTTTGGCCTTCCGTAAATGTACAACGTTGCTCCTTTATTTTGATTTGTGTCTTTCAACTGTAAATAGTTTGCTGACAATCCATATCTACGTATACTTTGTGTATATTGGACCAGGAGCATCCAATATTTGTAGTTGTAACAGGGTCCAACATACTCCATCAATTATGTACATGTGCTGTAACGAACCTTTATGCCATCCATACAAAACAACCCCAAACCATGTAATGACGACGGTGCAATTCGATATATCCTCTCGTTCACACAAAAATATGTGTTCGGTTGATGAAGATCCTTGGGTACCCATTGTTTCACTAAATGTCTGTACCTCAAGGGAACCTCGATGTCTCCTATTGTCTCATCATCATAGGAACATGACCCCCCTTGAGCATGAAAAAATTCCATGCGTTTATTTAATTTTCTTCTGGTCTTTTGACATCTAGTTGATAAAACTCTTGTAGACCTACTGTATGTCTCACTTTCCTCTAGCCTTCCTAAACTCCCCTCACTCAAGGAAGACAGATCTGACAAATACCTGTTTGGTTCTACTTGCACCATGGGAAAAAAGTTTAGATAGGACCGCAAGGCATAGCGCCTCTTAAAAGGTGACGTGTAGCGCCTTTTATAAGGTGACTTGTACCGCATTCCCTTTCTCAAAATGTAGGCATTCAAGTGATGAGGAAGAGGATCACTTTATCTTTCTTAGGAGCAGAAATTCATGCAATTATGAGCTGTCTTTTATTGCTCCTTTGGGTCTTGAGTCCCATATAACACCATCTAACTATCTTTGTCGTCATGCCCCTAAAGTCTCTCTCATCCCATCAGTTTGGGTTCATCACCTCGGTAATTGAATTACACTCACATTTAGTAAGATATTTATATTTAGCAATAATAATATAAAATTAAAATAACTAACCATTATGGAAAACTTCTAAAAGTTTTTATGACTTTCAAAACTAAGATCTTTGAGGTGGTTAATAAGTGTTTAGAAATATTCAAAAACAATATTTTATATAATGTTGTGAAACTTGTATAATCTTATTCAAAATCTAAACTGAAATATAGACAGAGCATAATTACTCAGACAGATACAAACTCAAGATTTATACTTGAGGAAGTATCAGGTTTCTGGAGTGATCTGATACCACGAGGGCCAACCATAGAGCATACTCATGTTATTCATTTTCCTAGTAGATGCTAGACTTAAGGAGAGACAAGGTTTTTGTTGCAATCTAATACGACAAAGGCTAGTTGTAGAGTATACACCTTTTCTCAGACTCAGACACAGAGCAGAGAAAGACCAAACTCGAATGCCTCAAATGGTTCTCTACCTAAAACTTAGAGAGGACAGGCCCACTCTCTTAGCCGAATGGAATCTTATTATCACAATCTGAATGGACAGGCCCCACTCATAGCCAAATACTTTTGAGAGATTTACAAATCATCGGAGTATGGGGGAACATATAATTCTCGAAAGACATTGGATTGAGTATCCCATGCCTTTGAATAAAGATACCTCAGGACCATGTGTCTATTCTGATGCATGTGGACTTCTATGTGGGTTTTGACAAGCCATTTTTCTTTCTTTTGAATGTAGTACTCAAGGATTTGATCCTTAGTAATCTTTGTCTGCAAAATATCTTTGACTTGTTCGAGAGATTCCCCAACGTCCTGTTTTAGATTATAAATAACAGTTGGTTCTAATGATGTCAGGTTGATGTCGAATGACTGACACCAGTCTCTCATCCAATCAGGGCCGTAGAATGGAGGATCCTCATGGATATGTGTACTTTGATGTCCAAACTTTAGCATGGTATAATATGGTCTATCTGTATTTTCTTTTCTCAAGAAATCCCACCATAATTTTTAAAAATTTTCATAAGTGTGGGTAGTACTTGGAAACCAGAGACTAGCATCTTGATGTGGCCATGCTTTCAAAGAATGTATCCGGTTAATACAGTAGTATTGATGGTCCAGTTGCAGCCTGGGGTGATGTGTAGAGACCTTTGTCGTGATTAACTTAAGATCATGGTAGAGGTGTGTTAACCAATTGCTTGCATCAACTGCTTTTCTCAGGGAGTTGTTGTAAATCATCTCTAGTACAATACTAGATCCCATAGACATTCTTTTGAGTTCTGGCACTAGTCTAATAAAAGCATCATATCCTTGTAAGTTAGCATCTAATAATTCAGTATGTCTCAACTCCCACCTAGGTTTCCATGTTTTCATATAATCCAACCAACTCATATTATCATTAATATTATAGATCTGATGTTTTCCTTCGGTCCAAGCAGATATTTCCATGTTTACTTGTGGGTTATGGGCCCACTAGATTCCACTTCAACCTTCTACACTCGCTTGCTTGGGGCTCGCTTGCTCTAGGCTCGCTTGCTTTCAAGCTTGCTTGTTAAAATTAACAGCATACTTTTGTGTCAAATATTCTCTTGTTAAAAAGTCAGGAATGCTATTTGCTTTCTCAGAAATGTGCTCAATAGTATAGTTATAACAGGAAAACAATGATTTCCATCTTGCAAACTTTCCTTTTGTTGTTGCATTTTTTATTGTGTTGTTTAGCACAAATGGAAGACTAGAGCAATATGTTCTTATGATAAAGTCATGGTTCAACAAATGAATCTAGAACTTCTCTATGCATCTCAGTGCTGCAAGGATTTCTTTATCGATAGTGGCATAGTTCTACTCAGTTTTATTCCAAGTTCATGATGTAAAGTGGACTATTTCCTCTTCTTTGGGTTTTCTTACCTGCTTTAAAACTCCTCCCCATCCTAGGTCTGAAGCATCTGTTTCTATAATCTTCGGAAGGTTATCATCGATGACATGCAGTATGGCTAACATTTTTACCTTGCTCTTATATTCAAGGCGGTTGTTTTTCAAAGTGTTCACGTTCTCACATGTGCACCAATTCATCTTGTAACAAAAGGATGATCTAACGTAAGAAAGGAACCTTGTGATGACTTATTGTAAAAGAGTGTATGCTACCCCATGTGTTGCCCATTAATCATATACCTTCTTAGTCCCATGTCCAAGTTTAGTGGAAAACTCTACAAATCCATTATCCACCTCTCAAGGATGGCTTTGTCCTAATATATCCTATTAAATGATGGAATTTGCATGGTTTTCATTAAGTCACTCATCACTATAGTACTTGGTAATTGATGGTTTATAATTATTTTCCCACCTAGTGCCCAAAATATCTCATATCTTGTTGAATAGATATTTGTTTTCGTCCCATAGTCAGGACACTTATTCTCCAAAATAATTTTCCTCACAAGTTCAATCGAGGAGTTCCACCACTCTTAAAAATATTTACCAACACATATTTGATTACCAACAATTTTGTCTGACAGGACAAATCTTAACTACTTAATACAAATGATTTACCACATATTTGATTACCAACAATTTGATTACTTAATTCTTCCCAACACATATTTGATTACCTGGGTGTAGACGTTTCCTATAATATACTTAAAAGAGTTACTTTCAGAAATGACTGTGCCTCTTAGAGTCCAGTCCACTCTAGGAACCAAGTGACCATATTATAGGGTTAGTACAAACCAGAGAGAGAGAGGTAGAGAGAGAGAGAGAGAGAGATGATTGGGCTATGGTACGGTCAATCAAAGAAATTCAATGACAGTCAAAAGGATCAGTACAATCATAATAAAGATGAGCTGACAGCCAACAGACTGAGGCCAAAGAGACTTACGGCCTCCAATAAGGTACAAGGACCAACCAAAGGGTACAAAGACTAACCAGTAAGGTACAAGTCAAAAAGAAAAGAGTGGGTATAAAGACTCATAACCCTTGGGACTAAGGGAGTGTACTACCTCAAATGTGGAAAAAATACCATAGTTATACCCACAAGACCAAAAACATAAAAGGTGGTACAAATCAAAAGATAACTCAAGATGAGTAAAAGACCCAAAAGGTAAGAGGCAAGGTACCACAAAAAAAATGAAAGGACAAGGTACCACAAGACCAATAAACAACATGGTGTAAGGACCAAAAGTAAATCAACCATTGTGGGGAGGGTACAAATAAGTTCAAATATATATTGCAATAGCTCCTTGTAACTACCTGTTATTTGACATGCCAAAGTGATGGAAGGTCAAATAATGTCAAATATATGCAATAGCTCCTTGTAACTACCTCTTATATGCAATAGCTCCTTGTAACTACCTCTTGTAACTCAAATAGGACCTCTGAAAGGTATGATAGCAAGCAATCTTCCTCATTAAGGTCTGGAGGGTGGTACGAAGTGGGTATAAAGACTCATAACAATTTGGACAAAGGGGGTGTACCTCAAATGTGGACAAACTACCATAGTACCCATAAGAACAAAAACATAAAAGGTGGTACAAATCAAAAGATAACCAAAGCTGAGTAAAAGACCCAAAAGGTAAAAGGCAAGGTACCACACAAAAATTATCAACAAAATGAAAGGACCAAAATTCAATCAACCACGGTGGGGTACAACCAATCATCTCTCTCTCAAATGTACTAGTGTTCCATATAACCTGAAAGTCCATCATCCCATTAAACAGAAAAGTACACACGGATGATGTGATCATGTGGTCCTCTATACTACTCCTAAGGTCAAGCATTAGTGGCTCCATAAAGGGGTGTCCAGTCCCTTGAGAAGACCATCTAACTCAACCATCTCAAGGACCTAGGAGAAGAGGACATTTCACATAATCAAATAATTGGTAACTGACCGTGTAAGAACTCAAAAACCCTAAAGCAACCAAGCATGCAGAAGGGGAGCTAGGGAAAGACAAGGCTCGCAGGACAAAAAGACAAGCTCAAAAAATTGTACTAGTACCGGTGTCATAGTAAGCGAGCTTAAACAAAAGTGGCCAGAATGCCAACAAGCAGCAATAAAAAAGAAAAAGACCCTCTAAAAAGGTGAAATAGCAAGCAAACTTCCTAACTAAGAGCTAGAGACCTCGACAAATCATATCCTTCGCAAGGTGATGAAATCCAAGTCGAACAATATGAAATGAGAGACCAAAGTGGAAGGATATCCCTCTACTAAAAGGGATCCTGGGTAAAAGATCCCTAGAATAAAAGTCACTAGGATACCTCATTCATGACACATTGAAGAAGGTTATTCGACACATCTATCTTTGATCCCATGTATCACCAATATGATAGAGTACAAGGAAGACAATGGATCGATAGCCTTAGGCACTAAGTGGAGTGTGGAATTCCACAAAGTCCATCTGGAATCAATCCTCATGGCTTAACCCCCCAAAAAATGAGAGGCCCCTCCACAAACTGGTCGATGACCATGTCAACAAGTACAAGAGGATTTTAGCACCCTAGAGGACAAGAACTATGTCTCAGATGAAAATGACAAGGGAGAATTATTTGGATGCCTATCCCCAGTGTCCTACCTAACTACCAAATTCTTTTTATCCTCAAGCGAGGTTAAATTGTGTTGAGTTAGCGAGTTAAATTGTAATGGTTGTATTACTCAGTCGGGTGATGGAAGTGAAACTCATGGTGTGATGACTGACTCAAACCACGCAAATGAATATGAATCAAGTAAGCCTTTCGTTTCAATGAATGCTAGCTAAGGTAAGGAGATAGTTCTTTCAAACTATAACTACTCTTTCAAATTAAATGAACCCAACAATAACTTTCTTCATATCTACATGCAATTTTAAAACTGAAGATTCTAAAATGAGATTATATCTACATGCAATTTTGGAATTTTAAAACTGGAGATTCTTTAATGAATTTTGTTTTGCTGCAAACATAAGAGGAGGCAACAAAGAAGATCCAATGGAAACAAGTGACTAGGGCAAAGATAGTATTCCATCAAATAGAATCAAACATAGGAAATGTTGAAATTTCTAGAAAGAAATTGGGCAACAAGATATAAGTGAAATTATCATTCTTTTTAAAATTTTAATTTTAATTTGTTTATTTTTAAATAAATAGCAATTTATGTACTATGTGAGGCATATGGTGGGGGCACTTTATCAAAGTCACTCGCTCTACATCCAGTTGTAGGAGAAATTGGGGTTTCTTAAAACAAATGCATTCCAAATAACACAACTGACTAGGACCTATGATGCATTAGATGAACAAGCATATAATCAAGCAGTTGTGGTTCATTTGTAAATAGCCTTGATTGGTCACTTTGGAAAGGTAATCCTATGGAAACGGTGTTATTGTAATTAGCATCGTTGATATCGAGTTGCAAAGTATTGTGTTTTGCGTTAGAGCAAAGAACATTTGCATCTTCATTGCAACACCTACTAGCTTCAACTGATTTTCGGCTTGGGTTGTGATGATATTCTTGGCATGAAACCATTTGCAAATCATTTGTGCATGTTTGGCTATGGCAACACTGCTTATGGATCACCTACCCAAGGAAAAGCAACTTAAGCTTTTAGGCATGTTATGCAAATGTTTCTTTCTTGGTTATAACAAAAATCCAAAACTTATAGAGATTTGGATGTAGATATGATCACCCAATCCAAAATGCAAAATGAAATCACCCAAGACTCCCCATGGGGTATTTATTTGAGTTATATAAGAAAATTAGTATTCACTTTAAGGAGGGATAGTTAATGTTCTACAACTGAGGCATGGGGTAAAAGCAACCAAATTGACCAAGTTCAAGAAACCGGGTGCTCATTTTTTATACAGTAGGAATTTATCTATGAATCCCTCTTGATGATATCCCAATGGTGACTCTTAATGTTTATAAATTGACAATTCTTGAAGGATAATTCCACAAATCCATCAACATGGATAGAAAATGTTTTGATTTCTCAATCATACCCTCTTAACTAAATGTTGGCATAACTAATGGTTTAGTGGCCAATTCAGATGCTCAAGATGTCTTGATCCCACTCTAATCAATTTGAATTATCCTTGCAGGAATTTGCAAGCCTCTTGGCATTCTAATAATTCCTCATTTCAAATGCTACTCAATATGATTCCAATACATGAGCTTGGCCATAAAGACAATGATCTGCCACAACAGGAAAATCCGACACTTAACCTCCATATGCTAGAGGAAGTGTTATACATTTTTAAAATGGAGCTACGTGTAGGCTCGATTCAAGCATACCCCCGTGAACATGACTGCCCACTATTTCCAACCCTAACCCTTCTACTAATTGAATTTTTTGTTTTGGGTTTGTTTTTCCTTTCCTACTATTTTAAAACAATACATATTGGTAAGGTCAATTTATGGTGCCGAGAATGCAGATGTAGGTAGATAATGGGGTCCTAGATATTTGTCCAGGAGAGAAGAAACATCAACCCCTTACCTTACTAGTGCATCAAATGGACAATAGTCAAGGTCATTCTGGGAATTATTTTGAGCTCTTGTAACAACAACAAATTCCTACATATTTTGCAGCTTGTTATCATAAATAATCCAGGATATAATGGAGGATAAATTCATAAGGCATACTGGTAGAACATCACCCAAAGTCCTGTAGGTGATAGGATCTTCTTCGGGTATATTGATCAATTGAGTGTGAATAATTTTCAGTGGAAAACTAAGGAGAAGCATCCTACTGTGATTTACTATATAACTTGGCACCATTTAACAAGGTCAAATCTGGAAGATGGATTAAGGATATCACCCACACCACTGCTCAGCCAGATGTCTGTCTATCTAATTTGAACATTAAGTTTCAACAATTGTTCTTAACTTTAATTTCTTGTCATATTACACCCAACTATATTGTAACCGACTGCTGATAAATCAGACTTGGATATTCTTTAAACACTTTGATATCTAACTGTTGTGGATACTTAGTGGTTTGGAAACATAGGATTTTGATGTGTAATGGTTTCATTGCATGTTATCATGTGGGAATGTATGTCATTTGTTAAGATATTAAACTTCCATAGCACAACAATTTAACACTAGGAAAAGACTTTAAAGAAATGCACCAAATCTGAACATTTAATTAGAAAATGGTGTACATGCTTCGAAATGATGATTATAAGTAATTGGTGACATGCCATGTTCAATTAATAGGAAGAATGATGCAAGACAACTTATCAAGTCTATAAGTGATCCACGACTTCTCTCAAATAGTAGTTGTTGTAATCATAACAATGGGACTGATGTAGGTGTTGTTTCCTTTCATTCTCAACGTGTTGCTACAGGATACCACTTCAGCACTAAAAAATGACTGGAAATGTCCACTAGAGCTATCTTCTTCACACAGATTTGAAAGTAATGAGTAACCTAAGCATATGGTACTGTGATTGTTTGTTATTATCATCCACCAAGGAGAAACTCGACCCTCACTAGCACTTAACTTGAGATATTTGCATCAATTTCCTGTTTTCCAAATGGCCCCACCAATAGCAAAAAGATAAACTTAAGCCATGTAACAGAGAACTAGAAATGTAGTAGAATGTGGAAACTCCACCTTTTAAAAAGAGAAGCAACCCCAAGGAGAAACGATTAGCCAACAATTTTCCATGTAGGAGAAACAGACCATCTATACTACCCCAAGGAGAAACAAACCATCTATACTAACCCAAGGAGAAATGAAATTAGAATTAAAGGCATCCCATGGGTCCCAAATGACATTCCTTGGTTGAAAACTCTTTTAGAAGGATTATGTCATGCTTTGAGGCCCTATGCAAATTCAACCAGCCATAGAAACAATGTTGTTATCTTAAAACCCTAGTTTTTAGATTTGAAGCTTGCCATAGTCCTAGAGGAACATCATTGGTGACCTAAAGCTCAACATCTATCCCATATGTTAATCATGGAAATTTCCTTCCCTAGGGCATGTGTCATGATCTATGGATTTATGTATATATGATCTACTTTTATTTTTTTTATCCTTTTATAAGGCATGTCTTGTGAAACAGTTGAGTAGGTGGATCATACACCAGTAGAACTTGAGCAATCATAAAGGCTTGTTGAGAAGGTTTCTAGACAAAACTAGAATGTTTAGTGAGTGACAGAGGCTTCATGATTGATCCTCCTAGTTTGAAATTCTATATAGATTGGGTAGGGATAAGAATAAGCCAGCGATAGTCAATGTGCCTGAACAATAAAGTGAGGTATATAGCTTGTCATCTAAGATTAGGACTAGACTCAGAGGAGGCTCGATGTTTTATGAAACCTAACTAAAAAATAATATATGTCGATTGGTGGACACCTCAAGGTCGAGTGGATTCTCTCAATGCATTGTATTAGAACACTTATAATCAAGTAACAATTTTGTTTGACACCCCCCATATGATCCATGCAAGAGTTAATTTATACCCTGGAAACTTCATTAGAACATGATGTATTGACAAATGGTTCATGATATTGGAACATGAATTAATTGTTCATTACATAAGACCTTAAAGTAAAGTCAACATCCAGCTCGCTGTGATGGAAATGCATCGAGGATGGTGAGGCTATTTGCATGGTGGTATCTAGGTACCATGTCTTGCATGCATCTAGGAACATGGATGATTTCCCCCAAATTATTGTTGACAGAAGTCATAATTTATGCAAGGTTCAACTTTTGCAGGAGATAGGTTACATTAAAGCCTCTGAGTATTAAAGTAGTCAAGGCTTCGTAACCCTAGACTACATCTGGAAGCTAAAAAAAAAGAGAATATTTGCAAGTGTAAGTGATGAGAGAAATAAAGAGAAGCACTTATTTTTGCATAGAAAACTACTAATATTGAACTACAACGCACTTCAAGGAATCTCAGGCCTAGCATATTTATGAGGATTGATTTCCAATTTATTCCATTATGACGGTTTTTTGTGTCAAAATTTATAGTAAATATCGGAATGATGCACAGAATGAATACCACCATCGATA